>JARHVA010000053.1:1752500-2135000 GCA_037957365.1 Torreya grandis | reverse complement strand
TATGCCTGTTAGTCATATAGATGTGCTCAAAAATATTATTTTGAGATTATGACCTTCATAAACTTGCCTAGCTCATAGACAAATTACAGTCACCAAAATGACATAAATGCATTATGTCATAATCTAATTATCCATATAGATCATAAAATCATAAACAATAGAATAATAATAAGTCCACAACATGATTAATCATAAAATAAGTATGCAACTGACACTACTACAACAAGTACTAACTAATCTAATTATCAACATCTAACCAGCTTAGTATCAAGTAATAAAATAATAAAAACAACATATATAAGAAAATGTGGGATTGTGACACACAGGGGCCATACTAGCATCCAAGTTAATAGGCTCTAGTAGCATGAGAGTGATGGGCACAACCTAGGCTAGCTAGAACAAGTTAAGGAGTATGATCGAGATAGAGTGAGGGATCCTATGGTGGGGATAGTCAACCACAATAAGGGTCACCACTACCACTAGGATGAGTATGACTAACAAGAGGTTCATAGAGACCAGGGTCATGACTAGGTAAGAAAAGTGTATTTTTTAGATAATACTTGAATTTATAGTACTCTTCCTTTGGTAAGAGACAATATGTGACTAACATATTTTCTCTGTGTGTGTGTGCATGTAGGAGACCAACCTAGTTATATTGGGTCCTATGTGGATATAATATTGAGGGAGATATTCCCTAATGTGGTAGCAAAACCATTTACAGAGAGGGTACCACATCTACTGACAAGGGCAGAGCCACATATTGGTACTGGTAGGTAGGTGTATGAGCATCACTTGAGCTAGTGAGAGCATGCCACTAGATCCCACATCTAGAGGTAGAGTCAACATGACATGAGGCAACTACAACACATGCCAAGGCATAGCTGGCTTGAGTAAAGGATAAGATTGATTGGCTATGGGATGAGCTAGCCTAAGAGTAGACTAGAGGAGCTGAGGCACTAGGAGATAGGATAAACCAACTATCTACCATAGATGAGATCATGGCATGATTGGTTGATAGGTAGAGATCAATATCTCCACCTTGAGTAGGACTAATGTTGATAGATCCCAATCATAGGCTAACTAAGAGGTATCTTATATGTAGCCACACTCATTGCAATTTTGGGAACTATGAGCCTAGGCTCAAAGGAAGCCAAGTGATGTATTTAGAGAAACTTATTCCTTTTTGATATATATATATATATATATATATATATATATATATATATATATATATATATATATATATATAGATATATATATATATACACACACACACACACACACACACATATATATATATATATACATACATACATACATACATACATACATACATACATACATACATACATATATATATACATACATACATACATATATATATATGTATGTATGTATATATGTATGTATGTATGTATATATGTATATATATATATATATA
This sequence comes from Torreya grandis, assembly GCA_037957365.1. Lineage (NCBI taxonomy): Eukaryota > Viridiplantae > Streptophyta > Pinopsida > Cupressales > Taxaceae > Torreya > Torreya grandis. The sequence continues at coordinate 2,133,559 of JARHVA010000053.1, read as the reverse complement.
TATATATATATATATATATATATATATATATATATGTATGTATATGTATGTCTATATATATATATGTATGTCTATATATATAATCAATTCTCATTATTAACACATGTGTATATGTTTTTGTATGTGATGTGTATGTTTCATCTTAGATATACTACTAGATACATGTGAATAGATAATAGGAACTGATAATAAAAAACCCACATGCACACACATATATAAATGACATAGAGTTTAGTGGTGTGAGACAAGGGGAAAGATCTACCATACCCCTATAGGCAGGTTTCCTAGGAGGGCTACACGAGCCCTAGATGTGGATCATCTTGAGGTAGAACCCATTTATCATGTGTCATAGGGGCTTAGCCTAGAGTGTGGAGAGATAATAGGCCCCATTTTACAGTGAGGTGGTGATCATGAAGGAGCAAACCACTTGTGATCAAGTTTGACATTATTTTGGTGCTTTTTGTCAAAAAATAAAATTCTATTAGCCACCTAGAATAGATGCAGACACACCAATTTCTCAAACTAGTGATGTTGATGACATTGATAAGCATGATTATGCTCAAGAGAATTAATTCAGTGTTCATCTAACTTCTCAAGTTTGGTGAGGAAATTGAGATGTTCTTCGTCATCGAATAATGACCCAAAACTTTTAATTTTTAGTGATAGGATTAAGACCTCTAGAGGGAGGATGACCTCAAACCTATATACGAGCACACATGGGGTTACCCCATGGATGTATAAAAAGTAGTCCTGTAGGTCCAAAGGGAAGGATAGAGCATGAGGTGTTAGTCATGATTGGATTAGGTAACAGTGTGAAGGAGCATCTTCTTCAATGTCTTGTTTGAAATTTAGCTTACCCATTACCTTGGGGGTAATGGGTGGAGGAAAAATGGAGCTAAAATATAAAATGTTCGGTGAGCTCACCCATCTTGGGGATTTAGAATCCTAGGCCATTATCGACCATGATCATGATGGGGAAACCAAACTGACAAATGAGCTTGGTGATAGTCTTTTTATTGGCCAATATTGGCCTACATACAAAGCTTATACCCAGATGGATGAGTTGAACAAATTTATAGATGGAATGAGTGGTCCAAAGATCACATACATCTTGCAGAGCTTTAAAACACTTTAATTAAACTTAAAGTGTAGTTTGTCAAACTTTGAGAAAGTAGGTTTCCATGGTGATCATGGAATTTAGGAACATAAATTAGGTTTGCACAAGCATCAAAATTTCATTTGAGTCTTGGAGATTCAAACAAGGTTCAAGCACAAGTCTAGAAGAACCAGACTGTCATTACATATCATAGAGAAATGAATAAAATAGTTTTCTTATGCATTTTATAAATATGCTCAAGAAGCCTCTCAAGACCAAATAATCACATGAAATTATGCATTTAGTGCCAAGATCATCCTCTTCAAATTTGGTATCTTGGTGAGCTTGCTATCTCAAGATATAAGATTTTAAATTTAGACTTGTAGAGTGAAACTTGCATGCATATGTATAATTTAAGTCTCATAAAATAGCCATTTGAATTCAAATGTTTCAAGGATGAATGTGTAGATGAAAAGTGTCAAGATTGTAGGAGCTCAAGTTAGGATCTAATGGTGCACGTTGACTAACATGGTCAGTGGGTCCAAGTAGATCAATGAAGCATGTTCACTTTTACAAAGCAAATCTAATGGTGAGTGATGGGTCAAAAGGTTAGCAGATCCTAAGATCAAATTTATGGGTGACAAGTGTCTTAAACACATTAAAATAGCATAAGATCTATGGATCATGTGCATTCATACAGAGAAAGATCAATGGTGCATGTAAGGTAAAAAATTTAATGTTATTGAGGATGAACATAAGGCCACCATGTGGTGAAAGCATAAGAACCAGACAGGACAAACTGTAGGACCCAAAAAATGAATGGGGAGGTGACAATTATCATAATATATAAATATAACCATAGATCAATGGTCAATGATGAAGGTCAAAACCAAGAGAATTCCAAGGAAATGAATAGAATAAATTTGATTGAATGGGATGGTGATATGTGTACAAAACTAGTAACATGATCAAGCCTTTATCATGGATGTAGAATATGCTATTTGATGGACTCTAACTAGTTAAGGGTCTATAAATATCATTAATTTAATAAGGACATCAAGTATTTTTAGGTAGACATCCATGATTGCTCACAACAAAAGTTGTAGTCTCCATGACCTTTTTTCTAATCTTCCATGACAAAAAAGTTTCAGAAGCATTAATACAATGAAGAGCTCAAGAAGGATTTAATGCAGTGGTTTTTATGATTGTTTCTGGTGGTAATCTCACCCTTGATCATTATGACCCCTTATCCACTCTCCCAGTAGGATCCTTGTCTCTCTATCCCTTTTTGCTATATATATAGGATTTTAAGCCTTGATTTAACATCCCTTAGGGCTAGTATGACTAGAATTTGCCAAAATTTGTACTCATACACCTCTCAGATTAATGAGAAAGATGCATTTGGTTGTTTACCAATATGTGCTTGGTGTTTTATATTTGTTTCATATGCAAAATTAGTTTAATCTTCCCTTTACAGGTCCAAGTTCAACCTATGTGCTAAAAAGCTTTCCTTGCAGGTCATCTATTGTGTCTTAATGCCAAAGTCTCAAAGATGGAGTGGATTGATAATTATAAGTTCCTTCAATAAGGCCTTACCCTAATTTCCATTCAGATTAAGGAAATCAAACCAACATCTATGTGAAGCATTTTTTATTGGAAACCATTGTAGGCACTGTGCTAAGTCTACACATAACCCATTACTATGTCAAGAGTTCAAGCCTATGAGTGGATACAATGAATTCATGTTGCATCACCACACTTAGAGTAGGTTTGTATTCATGCAAATCCTTCTCTCTTTTCATCCCAACCTATTTAGGTTTTAGGTGAGCACTATAATGAAAAATCTAATTATCTAGCCTCATTAAAAACCCTAGAGGTTTGATCCAAAATTAGGTAACCCATAGCCTAGGACATTCCAATGTTGGACTAGGTTTGAGCAAGAGGACCTGAACAACCCCCTTCTCAGCTAGGGTACAGTCTAAGTATCCAATAGTTCTTGGAACACCCAATGGGACATATTTTAAGTGCCCAAAAGCATGCTCTAAATATATTGGAGGACATTTGGACGCTGAAGACATCAACAACACCATCTGTAATTACATTAATTAGATTCAAACATCTTTGGAAGGTTTATAATCAATTTAAAGTTTAGATATACCAATAGTTCCATGGTTTAAGAGGTAAGAATGTTTTTAGTCATGGTTTTGGTTTGATACACATATTATCGAAGGGTTTATGGTAGACCATGAGGTAGGATTTTACCCTCCACCCCCATATCCACCTTACCATAGCCCATATTACCCATACACTGATCCTTACTAGCCATATAATTCACATCCTCCATGTTAACAAGACCATCCACCATATTTTGAGCCTCCTCCACCTCCATGGAAACTTACTTATCCTCATAATTAGTCATATTATCAACCTTATACCACTTTCAATCCACCTGCACCAAACATTGATTATCTACATTTAGGGATTAAGAGATTAAGAAAAGAAAGCGATAAGTTGCAAGAGGACATTAAAAAATAGAAAAGGTTTGAATGCCAAGATATTAATCCTCACCAAAATACTCCTATAAACCAATCATAGTCAGCTAAATTAGACACCCCATCTCTTTTTCTTTCCTCTCTAGTCATAAGAGATTTCTTGGTCCATAATTGTTTACTTAATAATAAGGAAAATATTTAAATTGTTCCTAAATCAATGGTATACACCTTGAATCTATGGTATGGACCTATTTCTAACTTTGAATTGTAATGGAATGGATCTCCCATGGAAGTATTTGGCATTGTTATAAGTCTTCAACTCACTTTCCATGCCTACCCCAAACTTTTAGTTGTGCAAGACCTTATTGTAGCATATTTGTTGCCTCATTTTTCCTTGTTTTTGGGTAATAAATTCATGACTAAGGTTGGAGGGTATTTGTTCAAAGACTTGTCTCATAGAGTGTGAAAAATTAAACATGGTGTGGAGGTGAAAATCAAGTCTAAGTAACTATCTAAGTTCCATATTTTATCACATCTTCCAATCACCCAAAAGGCAAACTGCCTTCACCTTCCTTCCCCAAGGCAATCCACTTATGTTTAAGATCCTATACTAGTGAAAGATCCTAAAAAAAACCAAAATGGAAGACTTCATGGGCCATGGATCCTAATTTCATCATGCCCACATTTGAAAAGGAGGATAAGGAAGGAAAAGTAGGTGTGAAATATATTATTAGTTCTTCATTTGCTCTTACTCAAGTACTTGTTGCCCCCCTTCACATCCATCCTAAATCCCAAGAGCTTCCTAAGAAAAAAATCAAGATCCCTAGTTGGAAGGATACCCTTGAAATCATCAGGTAGCCTAATGATAACTACTACCCACCCACCCTCTCCCCTCTTGAAAAGAAGTCAAGTACATCAAAATCAGAATTGGATAATTCAAGCATGGTGGACAAACTATCAAAATTGGTAAAAGAGGGGGTAGTCATTCAATTTATAGACATTGATATAGTTGCATCTAAGTTTTAATATCACTTTGGAGAGGATACTTATAGTGTCTATGAATAATATATTCAAATTGGTACCCTTGTGCACTCTATTAGATCAAAAGGTAAGCATGAGCAGAGCTTGGATGATAAAGGGCAGTTGTAATGTCATAATGATGGTGCTGAGGTAAATGAAACATAAGATGATATTTTCATAAGATACCAATTATATTGTAGCATCCACAATGATTTTATTGATGTTTTAGTCAATAATCCATTCGAATACTAGTGTTATTACTTGTGTTTGGATTTATTAAATGAAATGGAACAACTTGGCAAGGCAGATTTGAGTGATATAGTTTAATAATAGGATAATAATTCAAATGAGGAAAATAATGCAAATCAAAGAGTGCAGAGGCATTATGAGTTGGACCTTCATTGGATTGAGGAACCAAATTTCTCTATTGATGAAAAATTTAGCTTATCAAGAACCTTATGATGATCCTGGCAAATTGAAGGAGGTGCGTAACTAGCTTGGTGGCTTGCAGATAGGTGACAGGTTCAAATGAACCTTATGATTTATTTATTGATTAAGATGAGATTTCATTTTATGAGGACTTAGATGAATTATATCTAAATTTGGATACCCCACCTCTACATCAAAAAAATCTTAAAAAGAAGGAACTTACCAATAATGATTTGATGGTTAATCATCTAGAATTCAAAGAGCATAACTAGTTGCAACACCTGACTAAAGAGGAGATGAGGTAGTGATGTAAGATAGAAATATTTAGGAGTATGATTGGATTCGTGATGCTCACACTCAACCCATGCACATAAGGATGAAGTTAGATGGTCATTTTGCTCTTCCAAATGACCAGGATAATGCTAGTTGTATAAGGGAGTTGTCACACATTGGCCAATGTCTATTTGCACACAAATTATCATATAAGAACTCCACATCAGATTACCAAAATTATAAGAGAACATTACCATTTTATCTTGGGGGAATGAAGTCAAAGTTAGGTTAGTTTTTTAGTAGTTAGTTTGTTTGTCCAAATAAGTGCTTTGCATAAGTTTGTAGGTTATGTCTTGTTTAGTTATTTCCTTTGTTTGTTCTTAGTTGTTAGGTGTGTTGTTTCATCTTAGGTTTGTTTTATTTGCTTGTTTGTGTGAGTCTTATTTATTTTGTAAGTCAATGAGGTGTCAAGAGTGTAATTTATTCTAAAGAGTCATCATCTTGCACTTCTTTATTGAGTCACATTGTCATGAAAGTGTCTGGGTTCCATGACCAACAGGGTAGTCAAGCCATTAGAGTTGCTAGAAATGTTGGCCAATTTTGGCCTACATACAAAGTTTTTTCTTGGATTGATGAGATCAATAGAGTTATAGATGGAATGAGTGGTCCAAAGATCACATACAACTTGTAAAGCTTTTGAAACACTTTAAGTAAACTTAAAGTGTAGTTTGTCAAAATTTGAGAAAGTGGGTTTCCATGGTGATCATAGCATTCAGGAACATAAAGTAGGTTTGTACAAGCCTCATAAGTTCATTCAAGTCTTAGATATTCAAGTAATAGTTCAAGCATAAGTATAAAAGAAATAGACCACCATCACATGTCACAAGGAAATGAATATCATCCTCTCTAAATTAGGTATCTTGATGAGATTGATATCTCAAGATATAAGCCTTTAAAGTTAGACTTGTAGAGTGAAACATGTGCATAGACATCAATTTTAAGCTTGATAAAATAGCTATTGGATTTCAAATGTTCTAAGGATGAACATGTAACTGACAAATGTCAAGATCATGGGAGCTCAATTTAGGATCTAATAACATGTGTCAACTGACAAGGTTAGTGTGTCTAGGTAGATAAATATAGCATGTTCACTCACATAAAGCAGATCTGATAGTTAGTGGTGGGTCAAAAGGTCTATGGATCCTAAGAATAAATGCATGGGTGACAAGTGTCTTTAGTACATGAAATGGGCATAATATCTATAGCTCACATTCATTCATATAGATAAATATCAATGGTGTGCATAAAGTCAATGTTCCTAAGGACAAATGCGAGGCCACCACATGGAAAAAGCATATGAACCAACCAAGATTGACTACATGACCCACAAAACAAATGGGGAGCTAATAATTATCATAATATAGAAATTTGATTATAGATCGATGGTCAATGATGAAGTTCAAAACCAAGAGACTTTCAAGGAAATTTATAGAACAAATTTGATCAAATGGAATGGAAACACGTGTTTAAAACCAATAGCATGACCAAGCCTTTGGTGTGGAGTGTAGAATATGATCTTCAATGGAATTAGATCAGTTAAGGGTTTGTAAAGAGAATTAATGCAATAAAGAGCTTGAGGAGATTTAGGTAGCCATCCATGATTATTCACAATAGTATTTTAGTCTCCACAACCTTTTCTCCACTCTTCCATGACAAAATAGTCTTAGTAGCATTAATACAATGAGGAGCTTGAGAAGGATTTAATGTGGTGGTTGTTGTGATTGATTTTGGTGGTAATCTCAACCTTGATCATTATGACCCCTTCTCCACTCTCTCATGAATGATCCCCATCTATCTCCATCCCTTTTTTCTATATATATATATATATATATATATATATATATATATATATATATATATATATATATATAGCTTCTAAGCCTTGATTTAACATCCTTCAGGGCTGGTATGATTAGACTATACCAGAATTTGTACTCATATACCTCTTAGATTAATGAGAAAGATACGTGAAGTTGTTTACCAATCTGTGCTTAGTGTTTTGTATTTATTTGATATGCATAATTGGTTTAATCTTCCCTTTGTAGGTCTAAGTTCAACCTAAGTGTTAACAAGCTTTCCTTATAGGCTATCTAGTGTGTCTTAATGCCGATGTCTTAGGTATGGAGTGGATTGTTGACTATAAATGCCTTCAATTAGGCCTTATCGTCATTGCCCTCTATCCTAAGTCAATCAAACTAACCTCTATGTGAAGCATTTTTGCTTGGAAACCATTGTAGGAATTGTATTAATTCTACTCATAGTCCATTTGTGTGTCAAGAGTTCAAGCCTATGAGTGGATACAATGAATTCATGGTGTATAACCACACTTAAAATAGGTTTTCATTCATGTAACACCTCTCTTTTAATCCCAACCTATTTAGGTATTAGGTGAACACTATAATGAACAATCTGAGGAACTATCTTCATTAAAAACCCTAGAGGTTTGACCTAAAATTAGGTAACCCACAACCTAGGGTCATTCCCATGTTGGACTAGGTTTGAGAAAGAGGACGTGAACAATCCCCTTCTTAGCTAGGGTGCAGCCTAAGTCTCCAACACTTTTTGCTCATGCCACTAAGGGGTATGGCCTCAACCCACTTTGTGAAATAATTGGTGGTGGTGATGAATTAATGGTGGCAATCAGAAGAGGTGGGTTTTAACTCATCGATGAAGATGAGAGCCCAAATTGCGAAAGGTCATAGGGATGAGATAAAATGTAAGAGGCCTATGGGGTAATTAATAAAATACCTAGTGAATTGTCAAATCTTGCATGTCTTGTCGTATCAGATGATATCCTTAACAAGAGTGGGTTAGTAGTAACCCATCTTGATAATACATTGGGTAGTGGCCTTCCCACTTGGGTGGTCACCATAGATGCTCCGATGAGACTCCTCTAATGCAAGAGAGGTGTCCTCGAGAGTGAGGCACTACATCAACATGCCATCCAAACCCATTTTTAATAAAACACCACCTATAACAATGTAGCAAATGGTGAGTTTGTAGATCCAAAGGCATTTCTATGAAGGGGTATAAATGGGATAAGAATTGGTCTGAAGTTAGCAAGCAATGTGCTGATAACAATTTCACCTAGAAACCTCAATGTGATCAACTGAGTAGACCATCTCATCAAAGAAGGCATCATCAACCAACTCCTCATTAGGGTTAGGTAGTGGGTAAGCAATGAGTTTTTTGGCTATAGATAATCCCTTGGTGGACTTTTGGTTAATAATGTGAAGGTTGAAATCTTGAAGAAGCATGATCCACCTCATAGTTTGGATGGAAAGATGTGTCTTGCTAAGCAAATAGCCATGCAGATCAGACTAGAAAATCACACTGGTGGTTTGACCCAACATGTAATGTTATAGATTTTTTATGGTGAAGACAATGGAGAGGCATTACCTCTTGATAATAGATTAGTTGAGATTAGATCCAATTATCATGTGAGAGATGTAGTATAAAGCTCTCTCTCTCTCTCTCTCTCTCTACCAATATCATCCTTTTGACACAACATGCTCCCAATGGAGAGATCAGTGATAGTGGTGTATAATATGAAATCATGACCCTCGATGAGTGTCATCAATATGAGAGGGTTATAAAGCATGTGCTTCAACTCCTCAAAATCCAATTAGATCTCAAGGTCCCATAAGATGTTCTTACATAAGATATGCATTAGGGGTATGGATTTATGTGTATAATCCTTGAGGAAATGTCTAAGGAAGTTGAGGTTTTTGAGAAAATATTGCAACTACACAAGGTTTTGTAGGGAGTCATCTCAAGGATTACTTTAATATTATTGGGATCTACTTTGATGACACATTGAAAAATGAGGAAGCCAAAGATCTTTCTAGTTGAGATGCCAAAAATACACTTCTCAGGTTGAGGCTGATGTGATACTCCATGAGACTCAGAGATGATTCTGAGGTCTCACACATGCTCATTCTACTTACAGGATTTATTGAAGTGGTCATCAATATAAAATTCCATGATCTTGTGGATGAGGTCATGAAAAATGTGGGTCATGACATGATGATATGTGGCCCCAATGTTCTTCAAGATAAAAGACATGATGACATAGCAAAAGGTACCCCATGGGGTAGTGAATGTCATCTTGTGCTAATCTTCAGGTATAATCTGGATTCGGTTATACGTCGATAAACCTTCCATGAGGGACATGCTCAATAATGCAAAATTGGATAAGTGTTTATGGACTGATTTTTTTTTAAAACTTACTATCTAATAAATCATTCACAATCAATTATAATAGACTATAATGTTCCTAACGAGGCATGGATAGGCCATCTATGTGATTATTTATATTGCATTATTTTTGCTTGTAATGATTATGCTCTTACTAATAAGAATCAACATTCAAAGTTGGACCCAAGATCCAATAATTACATCTTTGTTGGGTATGGTAAAAGACATGGTATTAAGGCATATAGAGTGTGGGATCCTATTGCCCATAAAATCATCATTAGTAGAGATGTCGAGTTTGATAAATCACCTTTTTAAAAATCAGATGCTAAAATTAAAGAACATGAACCTAAACATTAAAATGTCAAGGTTAAAATCGATCCATCTTTATATTCTAAAAATGAGGAAATTTAGCCATTCTTTTATGGTGAAGGTGTTTAAGATTTATAATAACTTGATGAAATACCCCAGTAGTCATTGTGAAGGCCATAACATGAGGAAACACCTCCACAACTAGTATGGAGATCAACACGGGTCAGGTATCCTCCTAGTAAGTATACTCCCAATACTTTAATTAACCTAATTTTTAATGATACGGATTATATTTGTTATCAATAAGTGTTGGAAGATGTGGATAGTGCCAAATGGAAAAGAGAAATGTATGAGGAAATGGATGCCTTGGCTAAGAAAAAGTCATGGAACCTATTATAACTTCCAAAAGGAAAAAATATATATGATGCAAATGGGTTTACAAATGTGTTAAGTTTTTATTCTTAATAATGTTTCTGACACTAAAGTGTCGCCCCAACAAGCTAGAGTGCTGGACCTTCATGCAAGATTGTGTTCTTGCGCACTCACATGAAGTGCACAGCTAGAGACCGATTCTCATGGGTTACATTGCATATTAACATATTTTTCATAATATTTTAGTTAAAAATCATATTTGATTATAAGTTACACATAAAAATATATATACTACTTTGATCCTAGTATCATTACACTTGACAACCATAATCATGGAAATAAGTACCATAAAGTTTAAAGATTGTTACTTAGAAAAAGTAAATATTTGCATAAAACTCATAGTAAGTCACATCTTACAAGTAATAAATGCAAACCTACCACATGCATATCTATCCTTTAATTAGAAAAATAAAATTAGGATGATTATAATATCTGAAACTCTATATTATGCTTCAACAAGTAATATAAAAAAATGCATCACCACACAATGCTTTCAACCAGGGGTATTTATACTTGTCTATCCTTGACCAAGTAGTTACAATCATAAATGGCCAATAAAATCTATATGTACTTAGAGTCATGGTGTTCTATTAACTAATATATCTTAAGGACCCGGGCCTATGTACCTACTATATACTCATTCTATACTAGATCCTTGCTACCATGTGTCTATTTCCTTGTAGGCTAGTGTAAAAATATCGATGGATAAGGTCTTGGTGACCCTTGATAATTAATCCTTAACTATCTCCCACTTTCCATGCACTCCTCAAGTCTCCCACTATTGTTATGATTCCTATGCTCTCAAGTTCTTGATGGTTAATTATCCTCTTTGATCAGGTCCTCTCATTTTGGTGTATCCACACCCTTGTCCTTTTATGCCTAACTGGTCCTGTGCCATGATGCTTATGTGCCAATCTAGTTCTACACCATAGTATTTATGTGATATGTTCCTTCTGCACCATGTCAATTCTGCACCAAAATATCAAAACACTTAGCCAAAATTTGGGGTCCAACATCGCCCAAAACTATGCTCTTAGTCCATCCCAGACTAAGTGTTAATGATGGCCTCCACCAAAAATTTAGGCCATGTCTATTCAATCTGCTTCTTGACATTGTCCTAATGTGATAATGTGTCGAGCAAATTTATAGTTATTTCTTCAATGGCTAATTTGGATGTATTCATCTCCTTGGGTTGGTCGAAACTCTCATTGGCCTATTTGACCAAAACATCCAAGGATGTGATGGCATCCTTATGGAATTCTTCTAATGTTGAGACTTCACTGACAGACTATCCTAAGAGGGATAAAAAACTAAAATTTAATTATTATCAGTATGCATTTATTTTATTCTCCATTTTTTCCACATCCTTGAATTCTTTCATACACTCAATGTGATCCTTTATTAAGAGGGCAACATTTGCCATTTGCTACATCTAGGATTCCTCTGCATAGAGATGATCCTCCAAGATTTTATTAGGTCATGCTAGTCATTCAAAAATACCATCCAAAATGCGGATGGCTTCCCCAAATATTTTGAGGGAGTGCTTACATACTTTGACTGCCTTAGTGAATTGATTTGCTAGTACTAGGCCTCAATCCTCAGTGCAGGTTGCTCTTTGTAGTTTTTCACAAATAGATTCATTAATGTCTCAAGTTTATTTATGGCATCCCCATCTAGAGGTATGTTATCCTCTAAAGCTATATCTTTCCCCAAAATTGTCTTTCACAAATTTAAAGTATTGACTTTGGCCTCTGTGGCCTCTTTTACTTGTTGTTTTAAAACAACTACTTCTTTTGTGAGTGACTTCTTAGCTACAACCTCTTTCTCATACATACCCACCACCTAGGCATGTTTCTTCTCTGCATCATGGGCATCATATTTGGATAATATATTATGGTGCATGACTTCAAGAACCATCTTCAAAAATGTAGTGTTAGCTTATAGAGGGGTGATTTTTTGGGGATCAACCCATAATGGGTTTGGTAGTACTGGAGCATCATGACCTAAGAGGAGGCTATATTGAGAGAGCTCAAAATGGAACTCCTCATTATACATGTCCAAAAGGAAGGAGATATACCACCTTGTTTTCAAGGTTTCATCTTGGGGAAGGAAGTGCAGCCATAAGTATAACATCTTATCAGGGACACCCATTTGATATTGGACACACAAATTAATAGATGTATCAATGAAAACTTCTTATTCAAACTATGCAGGCTCCTTCCCTTTGTTTGGGTCACACTCTAATATCTCAACTTCTTCATTGGTAGATAAATAAGAGCTAATGATAGCCATTCTATTCATATATTAATCATCACCATCCCCATCTTCACCATATGGACCCCTAATTTCTAATTGTTAGTCTTTAAAGGTGGTCTCCTACTCATGTACTGGGGAGGGTGTGCTCTTAGAATCGATATATAAATCTTCCTTTTGGACTATAGGTTCTTCTAACTCTTTTTATTTCTATAGGGTTTAATGAGGTATAACCATTGATGGTGAAGATGTTTGTGAAGTCTTAGGAGGTGAAGGTAGGGGTGGAAGAACGTGTGGGGGAGAAGGTAGAGGTAGAGGGACCTATGGAGGTGGAACATTGGGTAGAGAAGGGCAGGAAGGAGAAGGTCTAGTTGGAAAAGGGATAGGCTACAATTCTTGGGAAGTCCTCTATCATTTTTTAGGAACTTGCTATGAACTAGTGTTGACATCATGGCCAACCCATTTCTTCTTCATCAAAGGAGGCACTGGTGGGAGATTTTACCGTGTGTTCTTTACACCCTTTAAAATCTTATACCTAGGATACAATATGTAGAATATATTATGTACCTATTCTCCCACTAGTATTGGTTTGATCTTGATATCTATTTGGTCAGTCTCATTCTTCTCCCTATAGGCCTTCTTGTTGGATAGACATACATCTTATAGAGAGTGTGAATATCCAAGTTGATTTTGTCTACCTCCAAAGTAATAGGCTATGCATCTTAAATGCAATTCATTGAGTCAATGAAGTACCAAATTAAAAAGGCATAAATAAGATTTAACCATGCAGAGAGTTCTCTAGATAGGACCATATTGATGCGTGCTAATGAGAAACGCTGCTTCATGGTGAATCGAGTTTTCTCACTAGCTAATGTGTGGGAAAATATTTTGGAATGCACCATTCATTCTAGAATTTCTTGTTCATCCCATTAAACCAATACTTAATTTTTATTTTATATGAGGGGGTGATATGCCTCAAGAACATAAATTCAATATAGTGCTTATCAAGGGACTTGTTCTCGAGTAGGTATGCCCATTTAAGTGCTCCCATGGTGTAATTAGGTACACCAATATTATCAAACACCATTAACAACAAAAATACTCCCCATGCAAACCTATGACTTGGTATCTAATGGGTCTTATTGGTATCCTCAATGATTTTATGGCTAAAGTACATATCCCAATTATAATTCAATACCTTAGTAACATGGTGGGTGATGTATTAGTGGTCCATGTCTACCTCTTTCTAATGATCATTGCATTGATCTTGGTCATTATAATTCAGTTGAAACTTGAAGGGTGGGATCCTATAGGTTCTAGATGTACATGACATAACCCTGATTTTGATACATTAGAACTATGGCTATCTTTGGGATCTTATTGGTGTCCCCTAAGTCATATGGTACATCCAATCCTAAAAACTTCAGCCTTGATACCTTTCTTATCCTCTAGGGTGTGATCTTCATGTTACATCTGATGAAGTAGAGGTAGTCCTCATAGATGTGCAAAAGTAAGAACTTGATTGCCTCCATGGGTTTTATAAATTAAGTTAGATTAAATAATTGGAACAACCCCATAGCATCCAAAGCATTGAATATTTTTATGTCATACACCAATTGGTTCTTGGTGTTTTGGCACTCAACCCAATATTCATTCTACAATTCAACCTTGTTCCCAAGGTGATGATGGTTTTAATAAAAAATTATGCAACTGGGTACCTTGGAGACCTAGCTATTCATACACATCATCATATCTATTTACTACATTTCTTTGATCATCAATGATAGGGGTGATGATTATGTATTCTTTGCCTAGCATACCATACTAACTTCTTCTCTTTTGATGCACTATGCCTACTCTTCAAGTGTCTCTTCTCTAATGAATACTGTTTCTCCCCTAAGTGATTTTTGTTCCTCTATTATTTTTGGTAATGGATCAGTCCTTAAGGCCTTATTCTTAGGTTGCATCAGCCTCCAAGGAGCTTGAAGGTTTAGGTACAACTATCCAATATTCTTGAATGAATAAGTGATTGTTATGTTGGTGACTTCAACTTTTTGTGCTTCATTGCCCTCTAATGGTGGACTTCCCCTATAACCTATAACTTACAAATTTTACCTATCATGACCATGTCTCAGAGTTAACCCTATATTTTTTTACGTAGATTGATTCTCATCTCAGTACCTTTTCATACACTTGTGATGCTTCATATACTCACTCTATAATCATTCTAGTTTTCATCGCTCTCAGCTTTGTAATAATAAATTAAAGCAAAGGTAAAATGTAAAAATAATCTAACTTGTCTTTTTATAGGATTGAGGGGGTTAACCCCCATTTACTACCCCATTTCCTTTCATCCATCACTTCTCATCATTAATGCAATTTTAACAACCATCATTCTTTGATCATAGCTTCTCACCATAAATGCATTTAACAGTGTTGTCTTGTCACAACGTTGGCACATTTCTTACAACCACTATTTTTTTTACATTAATGACATGTCCCATCCCATGCCTTCCTTTGAAATGGAAGACATCTATGCCCCATGATTTTATTTGGAGTGGAAGATAGTTGTTCTTGTTTATTTCAAAATTTCAAACTATTTGACAAGAACACTCTATCCTTATCTCATGTAGTTTGTGTGCCTTAAATAACTTACATGCCTTAAATAACATGAAAACCAATATTTAATCGTGAATTCAGATACCTTTTACCCCAAACTAAAATTGAGTCATGGTCCTCCATGTAAATACAAGTACAAAACTTAAGCAAAATTATAAGAAAGAAATGTTGCATGCCACAAAGGCAATGCTTTCATTGAAAGTGAGAAATCCTAAACTAATGGCATATGCCTTATTTTTACAAAACTAAATTATTTAGAGGTGAAATATGGCCAGAGTCAGATTCCATTGTAATGCTCAGGAAGTAATTGGCTATATAACCTCTATAATTGACAAGTGTCAATTAGTCGAATGCTATGAATTATAAAAAGACTATCCAAGTGAATCCAAAGTTTTGTAGAAGGGCACACAAAATTGGAGTCATATATCAAGAATTTCATTTTAGGGGAAAATGTTTTATGCTTGATGTGTTGATCATGTCATGCTTTCTATTTGTGCTTTTCCACATCTTGACTCTAATGAGAAAGGAAACAAGATTCATCTATCTATAAAAAAGTATTTAGGCATGCCTTCAAGGATGATTTCTCATCCAACTATCCAATGCATGCAATATGAAGAGATGGTACCAAACACTCCAATGGTATGACTACCTCTTTGCCATATACCAAATTAAATAGTGTGTTATTTTTCAATCCCTTATATGTTATTTAGTAAGCCCACATTGCCGTAGACACTCTATCATCCCAATCAGTTTGACCAATATTACAAATTTTTGTGAGTGTTGTGCCTAAGATTTTATTGAAGGCCTTAGTTATTCCATTGGCTTGTGGATGATACAATGTTATTTTGTGATGAACAATCATGAATTCTGTAAGTAAGATGCAAATAGTTTCATTTAGGATGTGGGTGTTGAGATCACTAGTAAAACTTAGTGGTTATCCAAACTGAGTTATGATATACTCCAAAATAAAGTGTACAGTAGCAGTAGTAGTGAAATTTATTATTAGTGTAGCTTTAACCCAACACATAAGATAATTAGTGGTTGTAATGATATACTAGGAACCTCTTCATCATCTAGCTAGAGTGATGGGGTCAACAAAATTAATGGCCCACTTTTTATATGGTTTTTGAGAGAGAATTAGACATAAAATAATGACATTAAAATGATGGGGTTTTCCTATGCGTTAAGAAATGTCACACTTTTGAACATATGACTTAGCATCTTGAAAGAGAGTAGGCCACCATAATATGGTTAGTAAAACCTTTCACATGGTAACCTCTCTAGCACAGTGTCTACCTGCAACACCTTCATGAACTTCTTGGAGTACTTAGGAATGTTCATTTTTCATGACACATCGCTAGAGAATTTTGTCTCGGTTAAGCTTATATTGGTCTCCTTTGATGAGCTAAAAAGGTGTGTTGTGGATTGTAAGTTATTTCTTATCTTGAGGAGTCATATAGTCAAGTACTAATCCATTAGATAAAAAATCTACAATATCTTCCAACTCCTTAGGTACACGAGTAACATAGAAGAGTTGAACATTAGGCATGTCATCTTCAGTAGCATATGGTGGTTCTCCAAAACCAATACATGAAAGGTGATCAAGGGCACAATTAGTTTTTCTTATTTTAACTATGACATAAAATTGAAATTATTGGAATAACACTATCTAACAGTAAATGCATCTATGTAACACAAGTTTATTGATTGGTTACTTTAAATCTTCATGATCTGTATAAAAAATAAAAGGAATATCCAACAAGTATTGTCAAAAATTTCATAGAGCATAGATCATTGATAATGTTTCATGCTCTGTGGTGGTGTAATTTCACTCACTTGGAATAAGTTTTCTACTAGCAAAGTAGATTGGGTGATCAAGGTGACCTTCACTTGGTTGTGCAAGGATTGCACCAACTACTATTCTAGAAACATCAACATGGATTTGGAATGGGCTTATCTAGTCAGGGAATTGGAGGATCAGAGTGATAACCAATTTGTCTTTTAAGGCCTTAAAGGCTTCTTGGTAGGATCATGTTCATATGAAGTGCTCATTATGATTTAAGAGTTCCTCCAGGGGCATGACAATCTTTGCATATCCACAGATGAATTTTTGATAGTAATTTGTATGTCCTAGGAAGGTGTGAATCTCACACTGAGACTTAGGTGTTGGGAGGAGAATAATAATATATACCTTTATTGGGTCAATCATAAGTCCATCCTTACAAATAATATGTCTTAGAAGAACACTGAAAGGTGTAGCAAATAGACACTTCTTTAGATTTAATGATATTTTTAAGACTCAACAGCATTCATGTATAAGCCATAAATCAGAGAAATGGTCCTTGACCAAGCCATAGATGGTCCAGTCATCCAAGTAGACTTGAAGAAAATTATGGATGAAATCCTTAAAGGATTCAATGGTTATACATGAGAACACAACTAGTGTGTTTTTAAACCCAAAAGGCATGATAGTATATACAAAGGACCCTCATTCAATGGAAAATATAGTCTTAGGTTGATCCTCCTCAATTATCTGGACCTGATGATACCTCAAAAATCTATCTTTGAAAGTATATATTTCACACCTAATAATGCCTTCAAGTATTTCCTTTGTGAATGGTATTGGGAAAGGATCAGTGATACAAGATGCATTGAGTACTTGGTAATCAATGCAAATTCAAATGCATCCATATTTATTTATACTTATCACCATGGGATTGACCCATTTATATTCATAAATTGGGATGATTACTCTAGCATATAACATACTATCAATTTCTTCTTTTACATGCAACCATAGATTAAGATTCATCCTATATGGCCTTTTCTAGACTGGTCAAACATCATCAACCTGTTTAATATGCATCTTTCCTAGGGATGGATGAACTCTTTTCATCTCATTTTAGGTTTTTAGAAATACATATTGGTATTATTTTAACAACTCAAAAATCTTTGAAACTTATGTGTTATTATAGTAATTACCTACAATATATATTTTTAGTTCTTCCTCTGTGTCGATGTTGTGCTAAATAGTTTGAATTGACTCAGAGTAAAGATGGTTTGCTTCAAGACCAGTGTCATGAATAACTCATGTTCAATAGTCCATAGGAACATCCAAATGTTTGGATAAAGGGTCAAGTGGGTTAAAACCTTCACCTTCTTCCACCTAAAAGAATAATTTCTATTTCCCTTGGTGTATCTCTTCACATCAGTCCTGATCAAAGACTGGTTCTAGAATGGGAAAAAGCTGTGTAGTTGGTTCATTAAAGAGAGTCAAACCTTCTTCTAGGAAATTATAGATAAATTCACATAATTCCATTTATCTATTAAACCAAGGGGTTTCATCAAGTATTTATAAAGTTGCATCTATCATTGGTCCCCTCATGACTTGATCGACAAGAATACAAACAAACCTATGGCATTTATGATATTGGTGTGGAATGTTCTCTTGTCTACCAATGGAACTACACACTCTTCCGGTGAGGTTATAGTCATTGTGAACCCAAAAATTACAAGCATTGTTTGTAGTATTAGAAAGGGATTGAGTGTTCATCCATCAAAGGATGCCATTAGGAGTAAGATCACTTTTCTCACCATCTCTAGAAGTGACATTATATATGTGGTTAATATCCTCTTCCACATTAATAGGTTCTACATATGGAGGCTCATGTGTTTTATCTAGGGGAATAACAACATGTTGAATAGTATTCTCAAAACTAATGTAGCATTTTTTCAAACTTAAGTTTAAATTGTTTTCATAACACCATGGTTGCCCCAATATAGGTGGAAAGTCATCAGCCTCCGCTAACTTGAGAACTTCAAAATCAGCTTTGAATGGTACTCCAAATATATCAACCGTTGCATTCTTAAGAACACCAATCAGTAGAGCAAAAGTTTTATTAACCATGAACAATATGTGTAGTGAAGGTTGTAATGCTAGACAAGCCATTTTGTACTAGGCATCTTTAGTGAGGACATTAACTTCAACACCATTGTCAACTATGATGTCTTGAATTACCTAATTATTGATGATAACATTCACTAATATTTATTTATCTTCTAGAGGGGTAATAAGAATAGGGGTATCTTATCTTTTAGCATGATTTAAATGATGATATTTAGTCTATTAAGTCATTTGATGTTGAGCATTAGTTGGTGCTTATCCCTGATTCTTAAGCCAAATAGTTAGTTGTGGGATACTTTATTCATCCATCATACACTTGTAATGCTTTTGGAAGTTGTCTCATGCCAAATTTTGAGGTTTTAATGCCTTCTATATATCAACACATTGTGTTGCTTCTTGGTCCTTAAGAAATTGCATTTCTCCTTATAGTTTTTATACCAACATCATAGTTTCATGGAACACATCATTCTGTTACCGGGCAACAAGATACTTATTTTCCCAAGGATATTAATGTTGTACCTTGTTAATAGGAGTAGATGTAGATTGAGATTGTCCTCTATTATGTGTAGTGATACTCAATTGTTGAGCTATTGGGGGTGCCTGAATGTGCATGATAGTGTGGTTTCTCAACATGAATCATCCCTACACCTTTTTCATTTCTCTCCTTAGTGATGGTTGAATCTCTTTGATAGTGGTCCAAGGATCTATACTTATAACATGTTCTTGGTAGGAAATAACCACCTCATCATCCTCATCCTCTACCTCGACCATAATGACCACCATTATCTTGATTATTGGCCATAGAGGTTTGGCATGTACCATGTGTTCATACTTCATGAATATCACAAATCAAATGATAATAATTTGTGTCTTGGGTGTAGGCATCACATATTTTACAATATTTAGATACCTTAGAATGTGTGTCTCACTACAAAAGAGGATGGAGCGTATATTGTGTTCTTCATGGTAGATTTCACATGACTACTTCAGTACCATGTGCATGTTTTTGCATGAGTAAATACTTTGGTTATGTACTTTAAATTCATAATTAGTGTACCACATACCATTAAGAGTATCATACACATTGTTTACTATTAATTTTTCAAGTTGTGATGCCATTGAGGATATTTAAGCTTCCATGAAGGGACTTATGCCAATTTTACTACTAACAACAACTTTAGTACATAGGGTGGCTTTCAAAACTTCACGTGGGCTAGTGAAGGTATTATGGGATAGTGTTCATCTAAAGTGAAGTAATAAACCTCCCACGAACCATTGTGCATGCTAAGCAACATTGATTTCAAATGATATCTTTGACAAAAGTGTTTTCAAGGTCTTGCATCGTATTCTCATACACTTTTAGTGAGCTCTTGTTTTATACCTTTCAGTGCAATAATACTTTGTTGCTCAAATTTAGGGATGTCAAATTCTTGAAGGAATGCCATTTTGAGCTGATCAAAGTCAATCATTGCTTGTTGAGGTTCAAAATATCTATACCACTTTGTGCTTGATTTAAAAGTATAGTCACAAATTGTGTGGCCTTTTTATTAGAAGAAGTGATGCCTCACACCCTCCAAATAATTTTTCACATATGGACATGTTCTAATGAATTATCTATGCCTTGATATCTAGGTAAGTGAATCATCATTTCATAATATAATATTGGTAGATGAGGTGCTTGTGTTAGTGGTTGTTGAGAACCCTTAGATTCTTTCCCTTGAAGGAGAAGTCCACAACTTCCTCCCATGCCAATGCCTAGTCTACTTCCAGTACCTCCAACAATAATTCTCATTTTATGGGGTGTGATAACTAGCTAATTAATAGGGTTTGGGTTTGTACTCTATCCATTCTAAATTCTAGGTCCTCAAGGCATCCCAAGTTGAGCCATGAAATTTAATTGAAGAGAAAAAGAAAGTGTTAATTATGTATGAGTTACAATTGGTTCAATTTCAATATCCCTTATAGGATCAATTTATTATTCCATACTATTTGTATCCCAATTATGTATACATAATTCATTTGATTCAAAAGTATGAGCATGCACTATGGTTGGGGAACTTAGTTGGTTTAAACTTGGTTCTTCAGTTTCTACTGTCTAGCTAGTTTCTCCTTCATATGATAAACGTGGCATGGGGGGTCCTCTTTGTGTGTTTCCACTTTCCTATGGATCCTAACAACACTTCCTAAGTTCTCCCAGTCTCTTCCCACACTAATTACTCCTATGGTCATTTGTTGAGCCTCATCATATTTCTAATTTCACAATGCCCACTGACTGGATACCATTCTGAACCTAAAATCATTTACCAACTCTTCTCTATTCCACTTTCAAGTGTGCATCTCATACAAAGAGGGATTTATCTCTTCATTAGCATAGTTTCAAGCCCAATGTCAATAAACAACTTCTTGATTTCTAAAGGAAAATGTATAATATAATACCCACACAGTTCTATGAGGAACTAGAAATTAGCTTCTTTAGGACAGGAATAAGTAGTTACTGCATACTTCATAATGTAGCTATTCAATACTCCTCTCCACTAGTTTTTAACATCTCATATCCATAGTGTTCCTAGTCATGCTAAACCTCTTTGTCACTCTAACATCTAAGACTGGCTTCTCCCAAATTTTCATGATTGACCTTGAGCATAAGTAGATAGGCATGTATGAAAATGAATCAAGATTTCAACAAATAAAGTTTCATATAATGCACTATATAGATTCTTTTCCTATGCACCAAGATGTAGAAACTCCTAGTTCAAGGTAAGGAACCACAAAATTATCCTCAACCCTAGTAATCCATTGCTTAACACTCTCAAGGGTGATACATTCAAGCATCTTCCATTACTATACAACAAGCACTATGGATCCTGATAATGGAACCAAAATGTTGGGTTTCTAATTTTAATAATGTTTCCAGTGTTGAAGTGTAACCCCAATAAGCTAGCACGCTGGCCTTTCCTACAAGATTGTGGTCTTACACGCTTACCTAAAGTGCATATCTAGAGACCAATTCTCATGGGTTATGTTGCGTAGTAATATATCAATCATATACTTTGGGTTAAAAATCATATTTGATTAAAAATTACATATAAAAAGAGATATACTACTTTGATCCTAGTATCATTATGATCAACAACCATAATGATGCAAAGAAGTAGCATGAAGTTTAGGGATTTTTACTCAAAAAAATTAAAGATTTAAATATAAATCATGGTATGTTACATCTTACAAGTACTCAACACAAACCTACCACATGCATATCTATCCATTAATTAGAACATGAACATTAGGATGATTATAATATCTAGAACTCTTATATTATGCTTCAACAAGTGATGTAAAAATAATGCATCACCACAAAATGCTTTCATGCAAGGGTATTTATACTTTTTTATCCCTTAACAAGTAATTACAATCATAAATGACATGAATAAATGGCCAACAAAATCTCTATGCACTAGAAGTCTGGCAGTTTATTAACTAGTGTCTCCTAAGGACTCGGGCCTTTGTACCCCCATATAATCATTCTATGTTATATCCTTACTGCCATGTTCCTATATCCTTTTAAAAAACCTAATGGATAAGGTCTTGGTAACCTTTGAAAATCACTTCATAACCATCTCTCACTTTTCATGCACTCCCCAAGTCTTTTGCTACTATTCTGAGTCCTATGCTCTTGGGTTCCTCATGGTTAATTTTCCTCATTGACTGGGTCCTCTTGTGATGGTGTATCCATGACTTTATCCTTTCATGCCGTACTGGTCTCACACCACATTGATTCTACAGTAATATACTTCCATGCCATAGTCTTTTTGTGCTATGTTCTTTCTGCAACAAAATATCAAAACACTTAGCCAAAATTTGGGGTCCAACAAAACAAAAGATAGGTGTTGATAAAAAAGTGATACAAGAGCATCTAGGGTGTAAGTGTAATCTTGTATCACCAAAAAAATCATATTTTATGTTTCTTTGATTTTTTTTGTAGGCTTCTTAGTTCAGTTAGAGCACACGATGAAGTTTCCAGTGGTTTAGGATAGCGAAAAATTATTGACGGCTAAAAATAACTACCCATTATTTTTAGTAAGCATGTATGGACATGAAATTTACACAAAGCTCAAAAATCAAAAAATAAATCCTTTGGTGAAATAATCAAATCAAGATCATTTCCCACCAAAGTGGGGTATGAATTTCTAGGTTAACTAAATGATGAGTTTCTAAAGAAACTTACCAATTTTGGGAGTGGTTATATAAGAGAGGATAATGATGAGGTTTCAAAGAAACTTACTAAGTTATGTTGCATTATTATCATAAATTTAAGTGGAATATATTTGGGCAAGATTAGAAATACAAGTTCTAAAGAGGGAAAAAGAAGGATCTAAGTGAATATTAGGCAAGTGGATAAAGATGGGGACTAGTTACATTTTATAACTCTATCACCTTTCCTTAGATCAAAAAATATTGATTTCGGTACCACTCTTGGGCCTCTTGTGTATTAATACACCATGATTTCATTTTGGGAGGATCTTATGGCCATTTCAACAAATTTTGGGACTTGGCAGTTTAACTTTATCAGTGCAAATTATGGCTCCAACTTGAAGGAATTCTGTTCGGTTTAAATTTTCTTTATGGTGATATAACCATGTTGCTGTAGTATCATATTTTATGAAAATAAAATATGTTGGATTTATTTATTCACATTTTTATAGGATAATATTTATTATTATGTGGCATGTGTGAAAGGTGTGGATTAACCTTTCATTAAGTGGTATCAGAGTAGTAGTAATTGAGTGCATAGATAGATTGCCAACTATGAGGTAATTTACAATAGGACTTGAGGTTGTGGGTTTGATATAGAGATAGAAATGCCTCCATGAACAAACTATGGTGGTGCTAAGATAAATGTTGTGACAAAAGAGGGTTTTATATCTCTACAAAATCAAATCAATGTATTACAAGATGATTTGTAAATAGGATTTGAACCAAGAAGAAGAGAGGAAAGTAAAGATGAAGTGAAAAAATAAGAGCATTTCAAATAAGAACAAGATGCTACAAGTTATGTTGTTGAGGGCCATTTCCAATATTGGAAAAAGGCCAAAGATTGAAATTTATACATATTATTGATAGATTAGATCAATGAAATGAACTACTTTTAATATGAAGATGTGGAAGATCTTGAAATATTTAAATTTGAAAATACCAAGCTAAAAGGCCATACCAATGTCTAGTTGAAGGAAGTTCAGTTATAAAGAAATTTTAAAGGAAAAGAGAAGATTACCAAATGGGATAGAATGGTCAAAAAAAAAAAGAGGTATTTTATTCTTGTAGATCATGAACTGGAGTTGTTGAAAAAGTTAAAAGATTTGAAACAATCTAACATGACTATCAAGAATTATACAAAAGAGTTTTACAATATTATTATCAAAACAAGCCATTCAAAGGTGAACAAAGAAAAGGTAGTGTATTACATTAATGGGTTGAGGTCAAGCAAAAGTTCATGTTTTTTAATTTTGTATGCATTAATGCTATTTCCATTGATAAATGCACTAAAGTTATAAAGTTCCATATTCACAGGGGTTTATGGGCCCTACTACTTTCTAAATTGTACTTCATGCACTGATTGATCTCAACTATATGGAATCATTTTCATCCTAGTCCAAAGTCCATCTCTAGAGTGTGCACCATTATTTTCCCTTACTCTAGCACCGATTGCTCACTTGGATGTATTCTCAGCTATGCCCAATGTCCCATTCATGAGCATTCTTCAGGGGTTCATTGTAGAGTATTTTGTGTAGTTGTGTGCTTCCTTGGTGTCTTTTTTCAATCATGTCAACCCCATTTGAGAGACTCAATATGTAGAGAGTTGTTTTATCTCTAGTGATCCTTCGTAGGATGGATAATTATGCTTTATGGTTTGCTTACATAAAACACTTGCTCATACATAGGAATCATATTCCATTCTTATATGGATAGATTACCATAACCATTGATCCCATTTAGTTCATTAAGTGGGATAATACTTGTGACAAGTTTTTTTCCACTCTATTACTACATGTTTCCATGGATCTTCATTTCTATTTGGAATATACAGAGTGTTAATATACTATTTTTAGTATACTATAGAGTCTTTTCAGTGATCCTACCAAGATTTATGTCACACCCCCTAATTTGATTCCTATTGTCTCTTCTAAGACTATTGTACTATCTCCTCATGCTTTTATTTCTTGTGATGATACATCCTTAGAGGACTGTTCTCTTTATTCTATTGATCCCCCACTATAGGATGAGATTCTACCAGACCTTAGTTGTCTCATTGCATATTCTACATCCATTTATGTATATATTTTTGCTCTTTTAGAGCCTTCATAGACTTGCATTTTGGAGGACTTTACTAATTTTAGTGAGAGTATACACATAAAGAGTATTGATGACTCATATGTTCCTGTGGATGTTCATTTTGTAGATCTAAGTGCTTCATTTATAGATTAGTCTTTAAGTTTCAATGGTTTTTGAGCCTTGCTCTCCTCTTCCCATGGACATTCCTTTAGCAAATGTTCCATGTATATCTTCTTCTCTGGATGTTATTTCCCCTTCATTGTATACTTCTTCATTGCCATCTTCTACATTTAGCCATGTGATATCTGATTAGACTTTGGCATATTTGACCATTAGTAGGAAGACATTTGAACATTTTCTAGAGATTTACGTCAGCATTCCTATCTATATTCCACTTGAGTGGGCATTTAATATTTTGGTGGCTCCTGGTTTCTTTCTTTTGCAAGGAAAAGATAACATTTGTTACAGAGGGACCTACTATAACATTCATCATGTGACATTCCATTCATAATTTATCTCTCTTCTTTATGGAGGCATACATCCTTCATATTTTGTAGGATACTGGGATAATTGATATATACTTTGATACCTCATCATGCCTCATTGTTGGGACCCAATTTTACATCTGACCTAAGCTATGCTTAAGTGAGGGTGTTGGAATGGCACTTTCTAGTCCTATCTTCTTTTCTTTGTCTTTCTTTTTTTTGCGGGGGGGGGGGGGGGGGGGGGGGAGTTTTTTCCCATTGGGTTTTCTCTTGTTACTCCAATTTTTGAGAGTTGCATTATAATTTTGTACCTCATAAGGCCTTATTTTTGAGACCCATATTTTCTTTTTAACCCACCTAATCTATGCTTAAGGGGGGGGGGGGGGGTGTTAGTGTAGGATATTCATTATTCTATTTACTTATTAAATATATAATCCCTACACATGTAGCTTCAAATTACTTAGGAGTGATAAGAGGTTAAATGGCTGAGAGGGTGAGTTCCACTTTGAGTTATACTTGGAGTTCAACTGAGTACCACTGTGAGTTCTCTTATAAGTTCTACAATGAGTTACACTCATTCCCACAGTGAGTTCTCCTTTGAGTTATCTCCCTCCACTCCTTTTTAATATTCCTCTTCACCAAGTTATTGCAATAGACCAAATAATTGATAAGAAAGGTAGTTTAATATATCAGATAATTGTTTCACATCTTCTTGCATGTTTTTGAATACAAATAGGGTCATCATATTTACAAAATACTTGTGTGATCACTCTACCAAAATATCACCTACTGGCCTTTTCTAACAATATAGTATAGTATAATAATAATATTAGTATATATTATTATTTGTAAATTTATTCTTATTAATTTGTAGCATATTTTATCTTATCTACTTCTTGTTTAATATATTATAGTTGTTATTGTAGATAGGAAGATTTATATAAAGTCTACTCTCATTAATTTTCACTAAAACCATCTAACTCACCTTTAAAATTTTCACTATTTTCATGTTTGTATGGTCTTATCTTTCTCTACCACTTCACCATTGCTCAAACTCATAGTGAAAAAACTCTCCTCCCAATACAACTCATTTTCATGTCATATGAACTCACCACCTCATTTTACACTATCACCTCCACCAATAATATCATATTAATTGTGCACAAAAGATGAGACAAGGTCAATAATAATAGATTTAAATTGAGATACAACTATTAAATTTACACTCTTTTGTTTTGCAAAACCATACTTTATTAAAATAAAAAATTGCATCCCTTCCAATATGACTTACATCTTTAAGTAACTTCTAATTATTTGTTGTATCATTTTAAAAGTAACGAATAAAAATTTAAAATCTTAAATATTTAAAATATTAAATACTTATTCAAAATTAATGAACACAATATTTTTCAATAAAATGTATATCATATTCAAATATTTGTAACTTAATAAATAGAGATTAACCCACAATTATTTGAATTTGAGGTGCACATTTAAATTACTATTATTTTAGGATAATCTAGCTGAGTTTAGGCTTTGTTTATTAGTAGGTGTTGTGGTATGATACTTTTTTAATTATAAGTACAATGATCATCTCAATTAAATGGGGGAGACACTCCTCAAACTTATCATGTGCTTTTTTATCAATTTTGGAAAAGAATTCACATTCCTAGTGAGTTTACACAATATTTTTGAATGGTTCTTTGTAATGGTTCTCTAAAACTCTCCCAAACATCTACTCTTCCCCTCTTGTCACATGTCAGCGGATGGAAAAGAAATCCTCTAAACTTATTTACACTCCTCACTATGATCTACACGTCCTCTAGATTTGGACCGAAATAAGGCATGCTAAAGGATACCCATTTTTCTTTTTCAATAATACCTTGTTTAAAGAAAATGCCCATAATATATTATACAAAATCAAATTATCATATTAGAAAGTTTCAGAATAATATTTAGATAGATTAGTTTCTTTATTTTAACTTATCGAATTATTTGGGATAAAAAAAGATAAAAAATAAAATAAATAAAATGTAATAAGTGATGTATCAAAATCAAAGTATTATATTGAAAAGTTTATGAACAATATTTTGATAAGTTGGCTCCTTTATTTTAAGCTATGGAATTTGTTGAGACCAAAAAATAATAAAAAATAGAGTGACGGGTCAAAATCAAAGTGTCACATTGGAAAGTTTATGAACAATAATATTTTGACAGGTTGGTTCCTTTATTTTACCTTGTAAAATTGTTTGAGATGAAAAAAGACAAAAAATAAAGTGACATGTCAAAACCAAAGTGTCACATTGAAAAGTACCAAAATAATATTTGGACAAGGTGGTTCCATTATTTTAACCATCAATGTGGTT
The DNA here is from genome assembly GCA_037957365.1 of Torreya grandis. Taxonomy (NCBI): domain Eukaryota; kingdom Viridiplantae; phylum Streptophyta; class Pinopsida; order Cupressales; family Taxaceae; genus Torreya; species Torreya grandis. The sequence continues at coordinate 2,105,294 of JARHVA010000053.1, read as the reverse complement.
GTGATGAAAAAGGGAAAAAAAATATGAAAAACAAAACTTAAATAAACTGATGTGTCAAAATCAAACTGTCACATTGAAAAGTTCCAAAACAATATTTGGAGAAGGCGACTACTTTATTTTAACTTATGGAGCAAGTTGGGTTGATAAAGGTACAAAAAATAAAGTAAATAAATGTTAAATAAAGTGATGTGTATGCCAAAATCAAAGTGTCACATTCAAAAGTTCTTAAATAATATTAGGACAAGGTGGCTCCTTTATTTTAACTTCTATTGAACTAGTAGGATGATAAATGGACAAAAAATAAAATAAAGTAAAAAAAAGATAAATGAAGTGATGTATCAAAATCAAAGTATCATACTAGAAAGTTATAGAACAATATTTGAACAGGTTGGCTCATTTATTTTAACTTATCAAATTTATTGGGATGACAAAAAGAAAAAAATAAAGTAAAAAAGATAAATGAAGTGATGTTGTTCTATTAGAAAGTTCAAGAAAAATATTTTGATAAGGTGGCTCCTTTATTCCAATTTATTGAATTGGTTGAGATGAAAAAGAGATAAAAAATAAAGTAAAAAAAGATAAATGAAGTGAGTTTGTTGGGATGAAAAAGAGACAAAAAAAAAAGATAACTAAAGTGTTGTGTTAAAATCAAAATGTCACATTGAAAAATTATGGAATAATAATTGGAAAGGGTGGCTTCTTTAATTTAAGCTATAAGTTGGTTGGGATGATAAAGGGACAAAAAATAATGTAAAAAGATAAATGAAGTGATGTGCCAGAATCAAAGTGTCACATTAAAAAATTATAGAATAATATTTGAATAAGTTGGCTCCTTTATTTTAACTTAACAAATTAGTTGGGATAATAAATAAATAAATGAAGTGATGTCAAAATTAAAATGTTACATTGGAAAGTTTTGGAATAATATTTGGACAAGGTTGATCTTTTGAAAATTAAAATGTCACATTGGAAAGTTTTAGAATAATATTTTGATAAGGTTGATCTTTTATTTTTACCCATTGAATTGGTTAGGATGAAAAAGGAACTAAAATAAAAGTAAATAAAATATTAAGGAAATGATGTGTCAAAATTAAATACAAAACAATATTTTGACCTATAAAACTGCTATTAAATTGATTGGAATGAAAAAGGGACAAAAAGAAAAGTAAAAGATAAATGAAGTGATGTGTCAAAATTAAAGTGTCACATTAGATAGTACTAGAAGAATATTTAGATAGGGTGGCTCATTTACTTTAACCTATAAAATTAATTGAGATGATAAAGGGAAAAAAATAGAAATAAATAAATAAATAAAGTGATATGTCAAAATCAAAGTGTCACATTAGAAATTTCTAAATTAATATTTAGACATATTGACTATGTTAATTTAACATATTAAACTGATTGAGATGAAGAAAAGATACAAAATAAAATAAATAAAAGATACATGAAATGATGTGTCAAAATAGTGTATGAAGTCATTTTATTGAGATATACATATTATTATTTTAAATTTACATATTTAATAACAATATATACATATTAAATTATTTATATTAAATGTAATAAATTCAACATTGCAATAAAGTTGAGATCCATATAAAACTTGAAAAATTATAAACAATATGAAATAATTTACATAATATTTTATTAATTACTTTTTTACAAATAAAATAATATATAATTATCAAAGTTTAAGTACTTTTTTAAAATATCATAAATATAATAATGTAATTAAAAAATAATATAATGGAAAAAGAGATCTTATCTTATTTAATTAAATTAAATCATACTAAAAGTTATAGAAAAATATGATAAATACATGAATAAACATTGTAAGAATAGATATGAAATCTCAATTAAACATGTCTCAAAATTATCATAGTGACTTATGTTGAATTATCTTACATTTGATAGTGATCCAAATTTATACCTTTATTTTTAAAATAATCACACAAAAATATCTTCTATAGAGACAAACCCGAGTTCAGTCCATGAAGTTTATAGTGTTAGTTTGAATGGCACTCTATCTGCAGTTATGGATCAGCTCGGGGTTTCTAATCCCAAGCCTTGGCTCAAGCCTTCGCTACAGCCATCAGCCCCCAATGGCCAATAGAGACTTAGATCTATTCCTCCCATGGGAAATAAGACTCCGGTGGGCCTCTCAGCTTCAACCCTTAGTCATACCTAGAACACCTGGGATGTCATGACGATGGAGGAAGAGGTCAGATTAGAATGTAGACCCACCTCTTCATTGATGTAGTCTCTCATTTGGTTTCCAAATCACATCTTGAACCTCTCACTCCTACTTATCTTTCCCTTGTGGTTACTTTTGGTGAAGAGAAAACTAGGGATGTTCTCAAATCAGAGGAATATTTCTCCACCAGGTGTTTAATATGTAAAATTTTAGACTACTAGCCAAAGCTCCAAGATCTTAACAAGTGGATCTCATAGTAATGAAAACCCCTTATCTTAGGTAAACTTGATATTTACCCTTGTGCTAAAGGCTACTTTATTATTATTTTCCATAATATCGAGGACAAGGTAGAGATCATGTTCAACCTTGGAGCTTGAACCACAATCCTTTTCTAATTAAACCCTGGCCTCCCACTTTTAATCCTCTCAATGAACCCATGCATATTAAACCCATTTGGGTTTGTCTACCCAACATTCCACTTCAGTTTTGGATGGAATCTAGCCTGAGAGCTATTGCTAGACCTCTAGGTATGTTTTTGCATATGCACTAAGATATCGACTAGTTCTCCCTCACCACTTTTTCTAATATTTTAGTGAACATTGACACTTCAAAGAATATTCTAGCAAAAATCACCTGAAGGTTGGAGATCATACCTGGTCTCAATCTATTGACTATGAGGGCTTACCATTTCACAACTGGAGCTATTTTATCACTAGACACTTGACCAAAAACTACAGCCTCCTCAAGAAAAAGAAAGACTCTTCCTGGTGGAAAGATTTTATCACCAAAAACCTTAGGGTATTAGTCATAGTCAAAGAGTGGGCCTTTGACAACAAATATTATGATTTTCTTCTAAAGCCCCTACTTCCACAGCTTTAAAGAAGGATCCCAAAGGCTCGTTACACTCTAAAGATGAATTTTTGGTTTATCTTATCTCTCCAAGGATGGTTGTGCAAACCCCAACTTCCTCTTCAAAGGATATCTCAGAATTAGAACCACCCAAGGTAGATACTATTCTAAGGATAATAGAAGAAGACAAATCCCAACATTGCACCCCAATTATGGATGTCTCTTTAGGCATTCAGTCTAAAAATAAGGAAGGTTGATCAGTGGTTCAAAAGAAGAAAAAAGGTAGAAAATCAAAGGTCCAAACGTCTTGGATATCTCTCCATTTAGAGGGACCCCATGACAACATTCTAAATATCATTGAAAAAGGGGTCAGTTCCCCTAGATAAGTTTGGTAGAAACTTTGTGGAAGTTTCTTGGTATTTGTGTGTTTAAATTTGTTTCATTTTGTTTTTTGGTGGAAGTTCCTATTGTGTGTGGATCTTGTCACCTGTTTCACTACCTCTAGAAGAGGCATCCCATCAGAGCTTTAATAATTGATTTTTAGTTCCCTTCATTGTATAAGGCTACAGGGCCTTTCAAAACCTATTTTTAACCAATCAAATAAAAAAAATATTGTTTTGATTCAAAATATTTCTATCAAAATATATTTTTACCATGAACATGAAAATATTTAATCTTAAAAACTTTGAAATACACAAATTAAAAATTTGAGTTAATAGCCTTGAAAAATGATTTCTTTGATAGATTTAGCCTCTTCACAAATTATGACCCTCTTTATATATTTGAGATGGTGCCCCTTTAATTTGTGTTAAGGAATAAATCAAAATTATGAATGGGGGTGGGAAATTTTAATTTAATTCGAGGAGATATCCCTTTAACAAAATACATAGATTCTTACCAAGACAATTTAAAGATGGATATACATGTTGTTTAATATTTTCTTATTTTGAACCTCGATTATTAGAGAGATCTTGTGTTATTACTATCAAAATTTTATATCACTTTGGTTGTACCCAATTTGTATGATCTTAAATTTTCAAAAAGCACTCTAATACATATAAAATTAGAGGTTTTATGGCTTAAACTTATTGTCATATGTGTTCAATAAAATTTGATTTTTATCACCTTTGTATATTTGTAAAGAGGGGTTTTCCTATGCAAGTAGATGTTGGATTATATAAATTAAAATAACAAGTCATTTTTTAGTTTTTTTAAAAATAAATTTATTTTGGATTCTTTAAGTCACAAAATATGAAAGGGGAGGTCAAGAAAACAAATAGATGCATTCACAACCAATCATGAATAATGTTAATAGGAGCCACTTTCATTATAACATCTCCCCATTAACATAAAAATCATGGTATATTAGGTTTATTTATTACTACAAATGAATTAATATGGGGCCAATAGGAGACCTAGTGGAAAACCTACTTAAATAGATTTATGGCTATTATATGTAAAATAAAATTCAAATAGAGTTGTAAAATTGTAGAACATGTAATGAAATCTACAAAAAAATAGATGTGGAAGTAACTATTACACGTTCAACACAATGGATTGGAAAAATGGTGCCACTTATATTCAATAGAAAGAAGAGGTAAATGTACATATGTGTACAATATGTAGTAAGATGAGGAATTCAAGTTCTTGTGATCATAAAGGTATACACATCCTAATTTATTTATCTAGATTAGGGTGTAATCAGACAAAATGAGGAAATAAGCTTCCCATGATCAAAGAGGGATAAGCATCCTAACTGATTCACCTAATCTAGGAATGGATTTTAAATTATTGAGGTATGAAATTATAAAAAATGATGTAGACATGGAAAATTGGGAAAGAGGATGATAGTTGTTCACTTGATCATTGTGGGAGTCTCCTATGTTCATCACCATGTTTGGTGTCTTATAATGTATATCATTACAAGGAAGTAGTTACAACAAATGGTTACAAAAGTAGACAGTTATAAGAATGGTTCCTCTTCTACCCATGTTATGGTTTGACTTACTTATAGGTGTGATGGTTACACTTCCATCGACATTGTGTTGTTGAAAAGATCCATAACATAGTACAAATCTAGGGAATTCCACCTAGCATGTCACGTGGTCAAAGAGTTATGGTACATGAATGTTGAGTCATGTGTTGACCTAGACTGATGTGTGGTATGTTGAAAGTTTTTGTATAATCATGCAAGGGTGTCATGTGTTTTTATGCTTGGATCTAGATTTTACATAGGTTTTAAGACATGTGTATGACAATAATTTTATGTAGTGTTTGTATTATTATTTCATAAGTGCACAAGGATACTATAGAGGTTTTATGAGTTCCAAACATTACCATGGTGATTCATCTTGGTGTTATATAAGAATTAAAGAGTGCAAAGTGTCTCTAGAGTGCCACAAAAATACATTGGTTTCACAAGCCACATGAGTACCATTGATTTATGATATGTGCACAATATTTACTTAGTGCCTTGCCTCAACTTGTAATGAGACAGACAAGTGGAACAATGCACAAAGAGATAGTGCAAATTCCATAACAATCTAGCTCACATGGCACAACCTTTTTTTTAGGTAGCTATGATTGTGGACCATAATACTTTTTTGGAAAGCTCATTTGGTCATATATAGGTTCACATAGATAAATCTATGTGGGGAAACATGTTGGCCCCATAAACACTCAAGAGGGATCCAAAAATGACGTACAAGGTTTGTAGTTTTGAACTGTAAGAGCTTTGTGGTAATGCAGAGGATGAGTTAGATCAAGTGATTTGGTATATTAGATTTAAAATTGAAGCAAAATTTGTTTATGTTAGCACAAGTATAGATGAGTAACACCTGCAAAGTGTAGTAAGATCCAATTACTTACATCCTTTTGGATCAATTATGCCCATTTAATGAGTGATGGTCCCTATCATTGTTAAATTTTTATTCCGTGATAAGGGTGTCAAAATAATTCTCTAATAAAATATTCTAGTGAAATTGTGATGTTGACTGTAATTTTTGAAAAGGAATGCAGGATGACAAATCCTTGAAAAAAGAATTACATCTAATTTTGTGTTTCTTGATGTGTCATACTACATGGGATGTTTCTTGATGTACATCTAACTTTAAATCTAATTAAATGGATTTAAGGTACTTATATGTGATGTAAAATTCAAATAGAACTTTGAAGAATTTTAGAACATGTAATGAATCTTTAAAAAAATAAATGTAGAAGTAACTGTTACACATCCAACACAAGGGATTGATAAAATGGTGCCACTTTTATTGATTATAAACAAATGGTTAAATGTATATATGTGTGCAATGTGTTATAAGATAATGAATACAAGTTATTGTGATATGAAAGGGATACATAGCCTAATTAGTTTGTCTAGACTATGGTGTCATTAGATAAAGTGAGAAAATTAAGGAGCTATGATTAGAGAGAGATAAATATCATAACTAATTTACCAAGTCTGGGAAGGGATCATCTAATATGGGATGCTCAGGGAATGCAAGTATGAAGGATTTTGTAGACATGTAGATTAAGAAAGAGAATAATGACTGCTCACTTGGTCATTATGGGAGTCTTTGATGTTCGATGGTTTACAATATATATCATTACAAGAAAGTAGTTAAAAAAAACAATTGCAATAATAGATAGCTATAAGGATGGTTCCTCTTCTTACCATGTGATAGCTTGACTTATTTTTAATTGTGATAGTTACACTTACATCATTATTGCATTACATATAGGATTCATGATATGGTATAAACCTAGGGAATGATACCTATCATGCCATGTGGTGCAAGAGTTATAGTACATGGATTTTGAATTATGTGTTAAACTAAAATAATGTGCAGTATGGTACAAGGTGTTATTAAAGCATATAAGGGTGTTTTATGTTTGTATGCTTGGCATGAGATGTTGTGAAGGTGTTAAGTCATGCAAAACACTGGTGTGATACATAGTGTTTGACTTCATGTTGTGTAAGTGCACACAATATGATATAGGTTGCACATGAATGTCACACATTACCATGATGATTTATCTTGGTGATACAAAAGCATGTAAAGTGCATAGAGTCTATAAATATCTTAGAGATATATAGGTTGTGCAGACTATGTGAGCATGCATCAAATGGTGTGATGTGCACAATAGTTTATTAGTGCCTTGATTTAAATTGGGATGAGTCACACATGCTAAAAATGCACAAGGATATATCACAAATTACATAGTAGGCTTGTACACATGGTGTGACCTAATATTTTTGGCTATGCTCTGATTATGGATCATAATATATTTTCCTAAATATCATCCTATAATATGGAGGTTCACATAGTTAATACTATGTGAAGAGGCATTTTGGTCCCCATAAACACTTTGAAGGCCTCCAAAATTGACCTTTAAAGTCTATCTGTTGACCTATAACAACCATCCAACAATGCAAAGGATGAGTTAGATTGTGTGTTTTCAAATGTGGGTGTTGAAATTGATGCAAAATTCATTGGTCCATTAGTACAAGACTAAATAAGCAACATCTAAAAATTACTATAAGATTTGGTGTCTCAAATCCTTCTCGATCATTAAGTGTCCCAACCAATGATTTAGTATAATTTACATTAAAGAAAAAATAATTTAACAAGATACATAACACTATGTAATGGTATCGTTGATCATGTATGAAGAATGCCTAACATATATTAATGATATAAAAAATTGAAAGATGTTTACATTAATATTTATACTCATAACTTATTCTATAAACTCTTAAATCAGGGAAACTATATTCAATTTTCAATTTAAATATCCATCTAATAAACAATTTACATAAATACACATCAATGTTGGGTATCACGTTTTGGTGTTTTAGGAGTAGTCTATATGCACTAGCACAAAAATCTGAGAAAAGGAAAATATTATAAGAATCACAATAAACTTAGTTGATGAATTCAAGTTGATTTTATTTTATTTATTGAGATTTTTTTTTCATTTTTTTAAATTTTATTTGTTATTTTTTGGTCTTTTAGAGTAAATTTATGGGTGACAAGTGTCTTAAGCACATTAAACTAGCATACTATCTATGGATCATGTTCATTCATACAGAGAAAGATCAATGGTGTACATAAGGTCAAAAATTTAATGTTACTGAGGATGAATGCAAGGCCACCATGTGGTGAAAGTGTAGGAACCAGCCAAGACTGAATACAGGACCCAAAAAAGATGAATGCAAGGCCACCATGTGGTGAAAGTGTAGGAACCAGCCAAGACTGAATACAGGACCCAAAAAATGAATGGGTAGGTAACAATTGTCATAATCTAGAAATATGACCATAGATTGATAGTTGATGATGAAGGTTAAAACTAGGATACTTCCAAGGAAATTAATAGAGCAAACTTGATTGAATGGGATGGTGATACGTGTACAAAACTAGTAATGTGATCAAGCCTTTGGCATGGAGTGTAAAATATGTTATTTGATGGACTCAAATTAGTTAAGGTTTTATAAAAAACATTAATGTAATAAGGAACTCAAGGATTTTTAGGCATACATCCATGATTGCTCACAGTATAAGTTTCAGCCTCCATGACCTTTTCTCCAATCTTCCACAACAAAACAGTCTCAGTAGCATTAATACAATGAGGAGCTCAAGAAGGATTTATTGCAATGTTTTTTATGATTATTTCTGGCAGTAATCTCACCCTTGATCATTATGACCCTTCTCCACTCTCTCATGCATAATCCTTGCCTCTCTCTATCCATTTTTGCTATATATACAAGATTCTAAGCCTTGATTTAAGATCCCTCAGGGCTGGTATGACCAGTCTTTGCCAAAATATGTACTCATACACCTCTTGGATTAATGAGAAAGACAATTTTAGTTGTTTACGAATATATGCTTAGTGTTTTATATTTGTTTGATATGCAAAAGTGTTTTAATCTTCCCTTTGCAGGTCCAAGTTTAACCTATGTGCTAATAAGTTTTCCTTGTAGGTCATCTAGTGTGTCTTAATGTCGATGTCTCAGGGATGGAGTGGATTGATAACTATAAGTGCCTTCAATAAGGCCATACCCTGATTTCCCTTCAGCTTAAGTCAATCAATCTAACCTCTATGTGAAGCATTTTTTCTTGGAAACCATTATAGGCACTATGTTAATTCTACTCATAATCCATTACTATGTCAAGAGTTCAAGCCTATGAGTGGATACAATGAATTCATGGTGCATCACTACACTTAGAGTAGGTTTTCATTCATGAGAATCCTTCTCTCTTTTCATCCCAACCTATTTAGGTCTTAGGTGAGCATTATAATGAATAACCTAAAGATCTAGCCTCATTAAAAACCCTAGAGGTCTGACCCAAAAATAGGTAACCCATAGCCTAGGGAATTCCAATGTTGGACTAGGTTTGAGAAAGAGGACCTAAACACTCCCCTTCTCAGCTAGGGTACAATATAAGTCTCCAATAGTTATTGACACACCCAATGAGACAGATTTCAAGTGCCCAAAAGCATGGTTTGAAGATATTGGAGGACATTTGAAAGATGAAGACATTAACAACACCATCTACAATTACATTAATCATATTCAAATATCTTTGGAAGGTTTATAATCAATCTCAAGTTTAGAGATACCAATAGTTTCATGGTTTCAGAGGTAAGAATGTTTTTAGTCATGGTTTTGATTTGATACACATATTATATAAGGAGTCATGGTAGACCATGAGGCAAGATTTTACCCTTCACCCCCATATCCACCTTACCATAGCCCATATTACACATACACTGATCCTTACTAGCCATATAATCCATATCCTCCATATTACCAAGACCATCCACCATACTTTGAGCCTCTTCCACCTCCATGGAAACCTACTCATCCTCATTATTAGTCTTATTATTAAACTTATACCCCTTTCAATCCACCTACACCAAACACTGATTATCTACATTTAGGGATTGGGAGATTAAGAAAAGAAAGGGATAAGTCATAAGAGGACCTTAGACAATAGAAAAGGGTTGAATTCCAAGATCTTACTCCTCACCAAAATAATCCTATAAACCAATCATAGTCAGCTAAATTAGACACCCCATCTCCTTTTCTTGCCTTTTTGGTCATAGGAGATTTGTTGGTCCACAATTATTTACTTAATAACAAGGCAAATCTTTAAGTTGTTCCTAAATCAATGGTATACACCTTGAATCTTTGGTATGAACCTATTTCTAACTTTGAATTGTAATGGAATGGATCTCTCATGAAATTATTTGGCATTGTTAGAAGTCTTCAACTCACTTTCTATGCCTACCCCAAAATTTTAGTTGTGCAAGACCTTATTGTAGTAGATTTGTTGCCTCATTTTGCCTTGTTTTTGGGTAATGACTTCATGACTAAGGTTGGAGGGTACTTGTTCAGATACTTGTATCATGTAGTGTGAAAACTTAAACATGGTGTGGAGGTGAAAATAAAATCTAAGTCACTATCTAAGTTCCACAGTTTGTCACCTCTTCCAATCAACCCAAAGGCAAACTACCTTTACCTTCCTTCCCCAAGGCAATCCACTTGTGTTCAAGATCCTATACCAGCCAAAGATCCTAAAACAATACCCACATGGAAGAATTCATGGGACATGGATCCTAATTTCATCATGCCCACATTTGAAAAGGATGACAAGGAAGGAAAAGTAGGTGTGAAATCTATTATTAGTCCTTCATCTGCTATTACTCAAGTACCTATTTCCCCCCTTCACATCCATCCTCAATCCTAAGAGCTTCCTAGTAAACCATTAGAGATCCTTAGTTGGAAGGATAGCCTTGAAATAATTAGGTAGCCTAATGATATCTACTACCCACCCACCCTCTCCCCTCTTGAAAAGAAGTCAAGTACATCAAAATTAGAATTGGATCATTCAAGCATGGTGGGCAAATTATCAAAATTGGTAAAGGAGGGGGTAGTCATTCAAGAGTTAGACAGTGATATAGTTGCATCTAAGTGTCAAGATCAATTTAGAGAGGACACTTTTAGTGTCTATGAATAAGAGATTCAAATTGGTACCCTTATACACTCCATTAGATCAAAAGGTAAGCATGAGCAGAGCTTAGATGATAAAGGGTAGCTACAATGTCATAATGATGGAGGTGAGGTAAATGAAACATAAGATGATATTTTCATAAGATACCAATTATATGATAGCATCCATGATGATGATATTGATGTTGAAGTCAAGAATCCATTGGAATACTAGTGGTAGTACTTGTGTTTGGAGTTATTGAATGAAATGGAATAAATTGGCAAGGCAAATTTGAGTGATATAGTTGAACAACAGGATAATGATTCAAATGAGGAAAATAAAATCAAAGAGTGCAGAGGCAAGATGAGTTGGACCTTAATTATATTGAGGAACCACATTTCTCTATTGATGAAAACTTTAGTTGATCAAGAACCTTATGATGATCTTGGCAAAGTGAAGGAGGTGCATAACTAGCTTGGTGACTTCCAGACAGGTGATAGAGGTTCAAATGAGCCTTGTGATTTGTTCATTAACCAACATGAGATGTAATTTTAAGAGGAATTATAAGACTTTTACCTAAAGTTAGATACCCCACCTCTACATAAAAAAAATATTTAAAATAAGGAACTTGCCAATAACGATTTGATGGCTAATCATCTGGAATCGAAAGAGCATAACCAGTTGTAGCTCCTAACTGAAGAGGAGATGAGGTTAGTGATGTAAGATATAAATATTTGGGAGGAGTATGATTTGATTATTGAACCTCACACTCAACCCATGCACATAAGGATGAAGTTAGATGGTCATTTCATTCTTCAAAATGACTAGGAGAATGCTAGTTGTATAAAGGAATTGTCACACATTGTCCAAAGTCTATTTGCACATAAATTATCATATGACAGCTCCACATTAGATTACCACAATGATCAAAGAACATTACCATTTGATCCTATGGGAATGAATTCAAAGTGAGGTCAGTTTTTTAGTAGTTAGTTAGTTTGTCCAAATAAGTGTTTTGCATAAGTTTGTAGGTTATGTCTTGTTTAGTTGTTTCTTTTGTTTGTTCTTAGTTGTTAGGTGTGTTGTTTCATGTTATGTTTGTTTTCTTTTCTTTTTTGTGTGAGTCTTTTTTCTGTTGCAAGTCTTTGAGGTGTCAAGAGTGAAATTTAGTCCAAAGAGTCATTATCTTGCAGTTCTTTATTGAGTCACATTGTCATGAAAGTGTCTAGGTTCCATGACCAGTAGGGTAGTCAAGCCATTAGAGTTGCTAGAAATGTTGGCCAATTTTGGCTTACATACAAAGTTTTTGCCTGGATTGATGGGATAAATAGAGTTCTAGATGGAATGAGTGGTCTAAAGATCACATACAACTTGTAAATATTTTGAAACACTTTAAGTAAACTTAAAGTGTAGTTTGTCAAAATTTGAGAAAGTGGGTTTCCATGGTGATCATAGCATTCAAGAACATAAATTAAGTTTGTAAAAGCCTCATAAGTTCATTCAAGTCTTGGAGATTTAAACAATATTTTAAGCATAAGTATAAAATAACTAGACCATCATTGCATGTCACAAATAAACGAATAAAATAATTTGCTTGTGCATTTTATAAGTATACACAGGAATCCTCTCAAGACCAGAGGATCATGTGGAAATGATGTATTCAGTGCCAAGATCATCCTCTATAACTTTGGTATCTTGATGAGCTTTCTATCTCAAAATATAAGCCTTTAAAGTTAGACTTACAGAGTGAAATGTGTGCATAGATGTTAATTTTAAGCCTCGTAAAATAGCTATTTGAATTCAAATGTTCCAAGGATGAACGTGTAACTGAAAATTGTCAAGATAGTGGGAGCTCAAGTTAGGATTTAACAAAACATGTTGAATTCCAAGGTCAATGGGTATAGGTAGATAAATAAAGCATGTTCACTCATATAAAGCAGATTTGACAGTGAGTGGTGGGTAAAAAGGTCTAGGGATCCTAAGAGGAAATGCATGGGTGAAAAGTGTCTTTAGCACATGAAATTGGCATAATATCTATGGCTCACATTCATTCATACAAATAAATGTCAATGGTGTACATAAATTCAATGTTCCTAAGGATAAATGCGAGGCCACCACATGGAAAAAGCCTAGGAACCAACCAAGATTGACTGTAGGACCCACAAAGTAAATGAGGAGCTAACAATTATCATAATCTAGAAATATGACCATAGATCAATGGTCGATGATGAAGTTAAAAACCATGATACTTTTAGGTAAATTGATGGAAAAAATTTGATCGAATGGGATGGTAACACGTGTCCAAAACCAATAGCGTGACCAAGCCTTTGGTGTGGAGTATAGAATATGCTCTTTGATGGACTCAAATTAGTTAAGGGTTTGTAAAGAGCATTAATACAATAAAGATATTGAGGATATTTAAGTTGCTATCCATGATTGTTTACAATAGTATTTTTAGCCTCCATGACCTTTTCTCCACTCTTTCATGATAAAATAGTCTTAGTAGCATTAATATAATGAGGAGCTCAAGAAGGATGTAATGTGGCAGTTATTATGATTGCTTCTGGTGGTAATATTGACCTTGATCATTATGACCCCTTCTCCACTCTCCCATGCATGATTCCCATCTCTCTCCATCCCTTTTTTCTATATATATAAGATTCTAAGCCTTGATTTAACATCCCTCAGGGATGGTATGATTATACTCTACCATAATTTGTACTCATATACCTCTTAGATTAATGAGAAAGATACTCGAAGTTGTTTACCAATCCGTTCTTAGTGTTTTTTATTTTTTTGATGTGCATAATTGGTTTAATCTTCCCTTTGTAGGTCTAAGTTCAACCTAAGTGTTAACAAGCTTTCCTTGTAGGTTATCTAGTGTGTCTTAATGTCAATGTCTTAGGTATGGAGTGGATTGTTGACTGTAAATTCCTTCAATTAGGCCTTATCCTCATTTCCCTCTATCCTAAGTCAATCAAAATAACCTCTATGTGAAGCACTTTTTCTTGGAATAAAGGAATTGTATTAAGTCTACTCATAGTCCATTAGTGTGTCAAGAGTTCAAGCCTATGAGTGGATACAATTAATTCATGGTGCATCACCACACTTAAGAGTAAGTTTTCATTCATGTAACTCCTCTCCTTTCAGCCCAACCTATTTAGGTATTAGGTGAGAACTATAACATAAAATATGAGGAGATATCTTCATTAAAAATCCTAGAGGTCTAACACAAAATTAGGTAACCCACAACCTAGGGTCATTCCCATTTTGGACTAGGTTTGAGAAAGAGGACCTGAACACTTTCCTTCTCAGCTAGGGTGTAGCCTAAGCCTCCAACACTTTTTGCTCATGACACTAAGGGGCATGGCCTCAACCCACTTTGTGAAATAATTGGTAGTGGTGATGAATTAATGGTGGCAATTAAAAGAGGCGGGTTTGAAATCATCGATGAAGATGAGAGCCCAAATTGAGAAAGGGCAAGGGGATTAGATAGAATGTAAGAGGGATGTGGGGTAATTAATAAAATCCTTAGTGAATTGTTAAATCTTGCATGTCTTGGCATATCAAATGATATCCTTAACAAGAGTGGGTCAGTAGTAGCCCATCCTGATAATACACTGAGCAGTGGCCTTCCCCCCTGGGTGGCCACCATAGACGCTCCCATGAGACTCCTCTAATGCAACTGAGGTGTACTCGAGAGTGAGGCACTACATAAACATACCATCTAGACCCCTCTTTAAAAAAACACCACCTATAACAATGTAGTGAATGGTGAGATTGTAGATTTGAAGGCATTTCTATGAAAGGGTATCGATAGGATAAGAATTGGTCTCAAGTTAGTAGACAATGTCCTGATACTAATTGCACTTGGTAACCTCAATTTGATTAACTGAGTAGACTATCTCATCGATGAAGGCATCATCAACCAACTCCTCATTAGGGTTAGGTAGTGGGTAATCAATGAGTTATTTGGCTATGGATAAGCCCTTGGTGGAGTTTTGGTTAATAATGTGAAGGTTGAAATCTTTAAGAATCATGATCCACCTCATAGTTTATATGGAAAGATGTGTCTTTCTGAGTGGATCAAAATAGAAAATCACACAAGTGGTTTGACCCAACATGTAATGTTGAAACTTTTTCATGGTGAAGACAAGGGAGAGGAATTTCCTCTTGATAATAGAGTAGTTGAGCTCAGGGCCAATTATCATGTGAGAGATGTAGTAGACAACTCTCTCTCTCTACTAGTATCATCCTTTTGACATAACATTCTCCCAATGGAGAGATCAGTGATAGTGGTGTATAATATGAAATCATGACCCTCAATGAGTGTCATCAAGATGAGAGGGTTATAAAGCATGTACTTCAACTCCTCAAAAGCCACCTAGATCTCAAGGTCTCATAAGATGTTCTTACATAAGATATGCATGAGGGGTATGGATTTATGTGTATAATCCTTGAGGAAATATCTAAGGAAGTTGAGTATTTTGAGGAAGGATTGCAACTGCAAATTTTTTTGTAGGGGATGTATCTTAAGGATTGCTTTGATCTTCTTGGGATCCACTTCGATGCCACATTACAAAATGAGGAAGCCAAAGATATTTGTAGTTGAGATGCCAAAAATATAATTTTTGAGGTCGAGGCTGATGTGATACTTTGTGAGACTCAAAGATGATTATAAGGTCTCACACGTGCTCATTCTACTTATGAGATTTACTAAAGTGGTCATCAACATAACATTCCATGATTTTATGGATGATGTCATGACATGATGATACATGGCCCCAATGTTCTTCAAGATAACAGACATGATGGCATAGCAAAAGGTACCCCATGGGGTAGTGAATGTCATCTTGTGTTGATCTTCATGTGCAATCTAGATTTAGTTGTACCTTGAGAAACCTTCCATGAGGGACATGCTCAATAATGCAAATTTGGATAATTACTTATGAATAGAAATAATTTGTAAAATTTATTATATGATAAATAATTCATTGTTCAATTATAATAAACTATAATATTCCAAAAGAGGCATGGACAGGCCATCTATGTGATTATTCATATTTGATTTTTTTGGCTTGTAATGATTATGCTCTTACTAATAAGAATCAACATTTAAAATTAGACCCAAGATCCAATAATTACATATTTGTTGGGTATGGTGAAGGACATGGTGTTAATAGATATACCTTGTGGGATCCTATTGCCCATAAAATCATCATTAGTATTGATGTCAAGTTTGATAAATCACCTTTTTAAAAATCAGATGTTAAAATTAAAGAAGAACATGAACCTAAACATTAACATGTCAAGGTTTAAATTGAGCCATATTTATATTCTAAAAATGAGGAAATTTATCCATTCTTTGATGGTGAAGATGTTTAATATTTATAAATTGATGAAATACCTCATAAGTCATTATGGAGGCCATAACATGAGGAAACACCTCCACAACCAGTATGGAGATCTACACGGGTCATGTATCCTCCTAGTAAGTATACTCCCAATAATATAATTAATCTAATTTTTAATGATATGGATTCTATTTGTTATTAGTAAGTGTTGGAAGATGTGGATAGTGCCAAATGGAAAAGGGAAATGTATGAGGAAATGGATGCCTTGGCGAAGAAAAAGTCATGGGACCTATTATAACTTTTGAAAGGCAAAAAATATATTGGATGCAAATGGATTTACAAATGTGTTAAGTTTTTATTCTTAATAATGTTTCTAACACTGAAGTGTATCCCCAACAAGCTAGAGTGATGGACCACACTCACATGAAGTGCATAGCTAGAGACCGATTCTCATGGGTTATGTTGCGTATTAACATATTCATCATATTATTTTGATTAAAATTCATATTTGATTAGAAGTTACACATAAAAAGAGATATACTACTTTGATCCTAGTATCATTACACTTGACAACCATAATCATGTAAAGAAGTACCATAAAGTTGAGAGATTGTTACTTAGAAAAACTAAATATTTGCATAGAACTCATAGTAAGTTACGTCTTACAAGTAATCAATGAAAACCTACCACATGCATATATATCATTTAATTAGAACAATAAAATTATAATGATTATAATATTTGAAACTCTATATTATGCTTTGACAAGTGATATAAAAAAATGTGTCACCACACAATGCTTTCATGTAGGGGTATTTATACTTGTCTATCCCTGACCAAGTAGTTACAATCATAAATGACATGAATAGATGGCCAAAAAAAATATATGTACTTAGAGTCATGGTGGTCTATTAACTAATATATCCTAAGGACCATGGCCTTTGTCCCCCCTATATACTCATTCTATACAAGATCCTTGCTGCCATGTGTCTATCTCCTTGCGGGCTAGTGAAAAAATATCAATGGATAAGGTCTTGGCGACCCTTGATAATTAATCCTTAATTGTCTCCCACTTCTCATGCACTCATCAAGTCTCTCATTATTTTTATGAGTTCTATGCTCTTAGGTTACTCATGGTTAATTCTCCTCTTTGACTGGGTCCTATCATGCTGGTGTATCCATGCCCTTGTCCTTTTATGCCCCACTGGTCCTATGCCACGATGCTTATGTGCCAATCTAGTTATAAACCATGGTATTTATGTGATATGTTCCTTCTATACCATATCAGTTCTACACCAAAATATCAAAACACTTAGACAAAACTTGGGGTTCAACATCACCCCACACTATGCTCTTAGTCCATCCCAAACTAAGTGTTAATGGTGGCCTCCACCAAAAATTTAGGCCATGTCTGTTCAATCTACTTCTTGAAATTGTCACAATGTGATAATGTGTCAAGCAAATTTATAGCTATTTATTCAATGGCTACTTTGGACTTATTTATCTCCTTAGGTTGGTCAAAACTCTCATTGGCTTTTTTGACCAAAATGTCTAAGGATGTGCTAGCATCCTTTTGGACTTCTTCTAATGTTGAGACTTCACTGACAAACTATCCTAAGAGGGATACACAATTGACATTCAATTATTATTGATATGCATTTATTTTATCCTCCATTATTTCCACATCCTTGAATTCTTTTGTGCACTCAATGTGATCCTTTATTAAGAGGGAAACATTAGCCATTTGCTACATTTAGGATTCCTGTGCATAGATTTGAGCCTCCAAGATTTTATTAGGTCATGCCAGTCATTCAAAAATCCCATATAAAATGGGGATGAATTCCCCAAATCTTTTGAGGGAGTGATTACATACTTTGACCACCTTAGTGAATTACTTTGTTAGTACTAGTGCCTCAATCCTTAGTGCAGGTTGCTCTTTGTAGTGATTCAAAATGAGATTCACTAATGCCTCAAGTTTATTTATGGCATCTCCATCTAGAGGTATGCTATCCACTAAAGTTGTATCTTTCCAAAAAATTGTCTTACACAAATTTAAAGTCTTGACTTTGGCCTCTGTGGCCTCTTTTACTTGTTTTAAAACAACCACTTCTTCTGTGAGTGCCTTCTTAGTGGCAACCTCTTTCTCATACATACCCACCACCTAGGCATGTTTCTTCTCTGCATCATGTGCATCATATTTGGATAATATATTACGGTATGTGACTTAAAAAACCATATTAAAAAATACAGTGTTAGCTTATAGAGGGGTGATATTTTGGGGATCAACCCATAGTGGGTTTGATAGTACTGGAGCTGAGGACCTAAGAGGAGGCTATATTGAGAGAGCTCAAAATGACACTCCTAATTATACATTTCCAAAAGGAAGAAAATATACCACCTTGTGTTGAGTGTTTCATCTTAGGGAAGGAAGTGTAACCATAAGTATAACATCCCATCAAGGTCACTTATTTGATACTGGACACACAAATTAGCAGATGTATCAATGACAACTTATTCTTCAAACTAGGTAGGCTCCTTCCCTTTGTTTGGGTCACACTCTAATATCTCAAATTATTCATTGGTAGATAAATAAGTTCTATCGATATCCATGATCATCACCATCCCCATCTTCACCATATGGACCCCTACTGTCTAATTGTGAGTCTTCAAAGGTGGCCTCCTCCTCACGCACTAAGGAGGGTGCACTCTTAGAATTGATATCTAACTCTTCCTTTTAAACTATAGGTTTTTCTTACTCTTTTTATTTATATAGGGTTTAATGAGGTACAAACCTTAATAGAGAATATACTTGTGAAGTCTTAAGAGGTGACGGTAGGGGTGGAAGAACATGCAGGGGAGAAGGTAGAGGTGGAGGGACCTATGGAGGTTGAACTTTGGGTGGAGAAGGGAAGGAAGGAAAAGGTATAGGTGGAGAAGGGATAGGCTATAATGCTTGGGAATTCCTCTACCATTTTGTAGCAAATTTCTATGAACTAGTGTTGACATCATGACCAACCTGCTTCTTCTTCATCAAAGGTGGTGGGAGATTTTCTCGTGTGTGCTTTGTGCCCTTTAAACTCTTATACTTGGGATGTAGTATGTAGAACATATTATGTACCTATTATCTCACCAGTATTGGCTTGATCTTGATATCCATTTGGTTATTCTCATTCTTTTCCTTATAGGCCTTCTTGCTTGGATAGACATACATCTTTTAGAGAGTGTGAATCTCCAAGTCAATTTTGTCTGCCTCCAAGGCAATATGCTATGTATCTTAAATGTAGTTCATTGAATCGATAAAGTACCAAATTGAAAAGGCATAAGTAAGATTTAGCCATGCAGAGATTTCTTCAGATGGGACCATCTTAATGCATGCCAATGAGAAATGCTGCTTCATGGTGAATTGAGTTTGCTCACTAGCCAAGGTGGGCAAATAGTTTGGAATGCACCATTCATTCCTGAATGCCTTCTTCATCCCATCAAACCAATACTTCATTTATATTTTATATGAGGAGGTGATATGCCTCAATAACATGAATTCCTTATAGTGCTCATTAGGGGACTTGTTCTCAGGTAGGTATGACCATTTAAGTGCTCCCATAGTGTAATTAGGTACTCCAATCTTATCAAACACCATTAACAACAAAAATACTCCCCTTGGAAACCTATGATTTAGTATCTAATGGGTCTTCTCTACATCCTCAATGAATTTATGGTTAAAGTAAATATCCCAATTATACTTGAATCCCTTAGTAACTTGGTGGGTGATGTATTGGTGGGCCATGTCTACCTCTTTTTAATGATTAGTGCCACTGATCTTGGTCATTATAATGGAGTTGAAACTTGAAGGGCAGGATCCTATAGGTTCTAGATGTACATGGCATGCTATTGATTTTGATACATTAGCAACATGGCTATCTTATGGATCTCATTGATGTCCCCTAATTCATATGGTACATCTAATCTTGAACGTTGCAACCTTGATACCTTGATTATCCTCTTGGGTGTGATCTTTATGTTTCACCCGATGAAGTAGAGGTAGTCCTCATAGATGTGCAAAAGTAGGAACTTGATTTCCTCCATGGGTTTTACAAAGTAAGGTAGATTGAATAATTGAAACAACCCTATAACATCCAAAACATTGAATATTTTTAGGTCATACACCAACTAGTTCTTGGTGTTCTGGGACTCAACCTAATAGTCATTCTACAATTCAACCTTGTTCCCAAGTTGACGATGGTTTTAATAAAAAAATATGCAACTGGGTACCTTGGAGACCCAGTTATTCATATGCATCATCATATCTAGGTACTACATTCTTTGATCATCAATGATAGGGGTGATGATTATGTATTCTTTTCCTGGCATGCCATATTATCTTCTTCTCTTTTGATGCATTGTGCCTGCTCTTCAAGTGTCTCTTCTCTGATGAATACTACTTCTCCCCTAAGTGATTTCTATTCCTCTAGTATTGTTGGTAATGGATCAGTCCTTAAGGCCTTCTTCTTAGGTTTCATCACCCTCCAAGGAGCCTGAATGTTGAGGTATAACTATCCAATATTCTTGAAGGAATACGTAATTGTTATGTTGGTAACTTAAACTTTTTGTGCTTCATTTCCCTCTAATGGTGGACTTCCCCTACAACCTGTAACTTACAAGTTTTACCTATCATGACCATGTCTCAGAGTTAACCCTATATTTTTTTATGTAGATTTATTCTCATCTTAGTACCTTTTCATAGACTTGTGATGCTTCATATACTCACTCTAGAATCATTTTGGTTTTCATCGCTCTTAGCTTTGTAATAATAAATTAAAGAAAAGGTAAAATGTAAAAATGATCTAACTTGTCTTTTTATAGGATTGAGGGGGTTAACCCCCATTTACTACCCCCTTTCCTTTCATCCATCACTTCTCATCATTAATGCAATTTTAACAGTCATCATTCTTCGATCATAACTTCTCACCATAAATGCATTTAATAGTCTTGTCTTATCATGATGTTGGCACATTTATTACAACCACTATTTTTTTCACATTAATGACACATCCCATCCCATGCTTTCCTTTGAAATGGAATACATCTATGCCTCATGATTTTATTTGGAGTGGAAGATAGTGATTCTTGTTTATTTAAAAATTTCAAACTATTTGGCAAGAACACTCTATCCTTAGGTTATGTAGTTTGTGTGCCTTAAATAAATTGAACACCAATATTTAATCATGAATTAAGATACCTCTTACCCCAAACTAAAATTGATTCATGGTCTTCCATGAAAATAGAAGTACAAAACTTAAGCAAAATTATATGAAAGAAATGTTGCATGCCACAAACGTAGTGCTTTTATTAAAAATAGGAAATCCTAGACTAATGGCATATGCCTTATTTTTACAAAACTAAATTATTTAGAGGTGAAATATGGATAGAGTTAGATTCCATTGTAATGACCAAGAAGTAATTGGCTATCTAAACTCTATAATTGACAAGCGTTAATTGGTGAAATGTTATGAATTACAAAAAGACTATCCTAGTGAATCTAAAGTTTTCTAGAATGGCAAATGAAATTGGAGTCGTATATCAAGACATTCATTCTAGGGGAAAATGTTTTATTCTTGATGTGTTGATCATGTAATGCATTCTATTTATGCTTTTCCACATCTTGACTCCAATGAGCAATGAAACATGATTCATCTAGCTATAACAAAGTATTTAGGCATGCCTTCAAGGATGACTTTTGATCCAACTATCCAACACATGCAATACAAAGAAATGGTACCAAAATACTCCACTAGTATGACTACATCTTTGACATATACCGAATTAAATAGTGTGTTCTTTTTCAATCCTTTATAGGTTATGTGGTAACCCTATAGTATTGTAGACACTCTATCATCCCAATCAGTTTGACCAATATTAAATTTTTTTGTGAGTGTTGTGCCTAAGATTTTATTGAAGGCTTTAGTTGTTCCATTAGCTTGTGGATGATATGGTGTTGTTTTGTGATGAGAAATCATGAATTCTGCAAGTAAGATGCAAATAGTTTCATTTAGGAAGTGGGTGTTGCGATCACTAGTAAAACTTAGTGGGCATTGAAACTGAGTTATGATATACTCCAAAATAAAGTGTGAAGTAGCAGTAGCAGTGAAATTTCTTATTAGTGTAGCTTCAACCCAACACATAAGATAATTAGTGGTAATGATATACTAGGAGCCTCTTCATCATCCAGCTAGAGTGATGGGGTCAATGAAATCAATGGCCCACTTTTCAAATGGTTCTTGAAAGAGAATTAGACATAAAATAATGGCATCATGGTGATTGGGTTTTCCTATGCGTTAACAAGTGTCACACTTTCGAACATATGACTTAACATCTTGAAAGAGAGTAGGACACCATAATATGGCTAGTAAAACCTTGCATATGGTAACCTCTCTAACATAGTATCCACTTGCAATAGCTTCATGAACTTCTTAGAGTACCTAGGAATGCTCATGTTTCATGACACAATGCCAGATAATTTTGTCTCAGACAAGCTTATATTGGTCTCCCTTGATGAGTTGAAATGGTGCATGGTGGATTTCAAGTTGTTTCTTGGATTAAGGAGTTAGATAGTTGGGTGCTGATCTAGTAGATAAAAAAGCTAAAATATCTTCCAAATCCTTAGGTACGCGAGTAATACAGAAGAGTTAAACATTAGGCATGTCATCTTCAATAACATATGGTGGTTCTCCAAAATCAATTCATGAAAGGTGATCAAGGACAAAATTAGTTTTTATTGGTTTGACTATGACATAAAATTGAAATTATTGGAATAACACTATCTAATGGTAAATAAATCCATGCAACACAAGTTTATTGATGAGGTACTTTAAAGCTTCATGATCTGTATAAAATATAAAAGGAATTTCCAACAAGTATTGTCAAATTTTTACTAGAGTATAGACCATTGATAATGCTTCACACTCTGTGGTGGTGTAATTCCTCTCACATGGAGTAAGTTTTCTACCAAAAAAGTAGATTGGGTGATCAAGGTGACCTTCACCTAGTTGTGAAAGGATTGCACCAACTGCCATTCTAGAAACATCAACATGGATTTGGAATGGGCTTGTCTAGTCAGGGAACTAGAACATCATAGTGATAACCAATTTATATTTTAAGGCCTTAAAGGCTTCTTGGTAGGATCAGGTCCATATGAAGTGATCATTATGATTTAAGAGTTCTTCTAAGGGCATGACAATCTTTGCATATCCATAGATGAATTTTTTAGAATAACCTGTATTGCCTAGAAAGCTGTGGACCTCACACTAAGACTTGGGTGCTGGGAGGTGAAGAATAATAAATACCTTTGTTGGGCCTACCATAAGTCCATCCTTAAAAATAATATGTCCTAGAAGAACACTGAAAGGTGTATTAAATAGACACTTCTTTAGATTTAATGATATTTTAAAGACTTGATAGCACTCAAGTATAAGTTGTAGATTAGAGAAATGGTCCTTAACCAAGCCATAGATGGTCTAGTCATCTAAGTAGAGTTGAAGAAACTTATGGATGAAATCCTTAAAGGCTTCAATGGATATACATGAGAACACAACTAGTGTGTTTTTAAACCCAAAAGGCATGATAGTATATGGAAAAAATACTCAATCAATGGAAAATATAGTCTTAGGTTGATCCTCCTCAATGATCTGGACTTGATGATACCTCAAAAATCCATATATGAAAGTATATATTTCACACCCAATAATGCCTTCAAGTATTTCCTCTGTGAATGGTGTTGGGAAAGGATCAGTGATACAAGATGCATTGAGTACCTAGTAATCAATACAAATTTGAATGCATCTATATTTATTTATACTTATCACCATGGGACTGACCCATTTAGATTCATCAATTGGGGTGATTAATCTAGCACATAACATATTAGTGATTTCTTCTTTTACATGCAATCATAGATTAAGATTCATCCTAGATGGCCTTTTCCTGACTAATCGAGCACCATCAACTAGTTTAATATGCATCTTTCCTAGGGATGGATGAAATCCTTTCATCTCATTATAGCTTCCTAGAAAGACATATTGGTATTATTTTAACAACTCAAATATCTTTGAGACTTATGTGTTAGTCTAGTAATTACCTACAATATATATTTTTATTTCTTCCTTTGTGTCGATGTTGCGCTAGATAGTTTGAATTGGCTCAGAGTAAGTATGGTCTACTTCAAGACCAGTATCATGAATAAATCATGTTCCAAAGTACATAAGAACATCCAAATGATTGGATAAAGGGTCAAGTGGGTTAGACCCTTCACCTTTTTCCACCTAAAAGACTAGTTTCTATTTCCCTTGGTGTATCTCTTCACATCGGTCTTGATCAAAGACTGGTTCTAGCACGAGAACAAGTTATACAGCTAGTTCATCAAAGAGAGTCAAACCTTCTTCTAGGACATTATGGATATTACTTAAGAGAAAATTCAATGGGAATATGGTCACCAATAAATGATTCATGCATGGCCTTAAGAGTGAGGCACAAATGCTATCTTAGAGAAGAATAAAATAGTGTTGAGTTCATGTTTTTCTTCAATAGATGTCAAAATTGGGTACCCATATGTCAATCTTCATGAACATACCATTATCATGCCCAATTTAATAAATTTCTATAGAATGCATGTTCCCATTAGTACTCTAGCAAGTAATACTCTTAAACTCTCGATATTGACTCATAGGCCTTTACATGGGGTTCAGTGCTTGCATTCCATTATAGCTGATTGTTCCCCTGACTTGGTTATCATGGTGAAACTGATGATGTAAGGCAAAGGGTATTTGATCCCACTGGAGAAGTCTCTCATGATGGGTTCACCACCATCTTGTAGTTATACCATCAAAGAAGTGAACCAAGGATCATATATGATCATTTTTGGAGTTATAAAAGTCTTCAAGGCACTAGATAAAGTCACATATTTCCATTTATCTATTAAACCAAGGGGATTCGTCAAGTATTTCTAAAGTTACATCTATAATTGGTTGTATCCTCATGAATTGATCGACAAGAATACAAATAAACCTATGGAATTTATGATATTGGCATGGAATGTTCTCTCAGATACCAATGGAACTACACACTCTTCCAGTGAGGTTATACTCACTATGCACCCAATAATTACAAACATTGCTTATAATATTAGAAAGGGATTGAGTGTTTATCCATCAAAGGATGCCATCATGAGTAAGATCAATTTGCTCACCATCTTTGGAAGTGACATTATATATGTGGTTAATATCCTCTTCCATATTAACAAGTTCTACGTATGGGGGCTCATATGGTTGATCTAGGGGAATAACAACATGTTGAATAGTATTCTCAAAACCAATGTAGCATTTTTTAAAACTTAAGTTTAAATTGTTTTCATAACACCATGGTTGCCCCAATATAGGTGGAAAGTCATCAACCTCTGCTAACTTGAGAACTTCAAAATCAGCTTTGAATGGTACTCCAAATATATCAATCGTTGCATTCTTAAGGACACCAATCAGTAGAGCAAAAGTTTTATTAACCATGAATAATATGTGTAGTGAAGGTTGTAATGCTAGACTAGCCATTTTGTACTAGGCATATTTAGTGAGGACTTTAACTTCAACACCATTGTCAACTATGATGTCTTGAATTACCTAATTATTGATGATAACATTCACTAATATTTATTTATCTTCTAGAGGGGTAATAAGAATAGGGGTATCTTATCTCTGAGCATGATTTAAATGATGATATTCAATCTATTGAGTCATTTGAGAGTTGGTGCTTATACCTAATTCTTAAGCCAAACACTTAGTTTTGGGATAATGCCTTCATCCATCATACACTTGTAATGATTTTGGAAATTGTCTCGTGCCACATTTTGAGGTTTTACTGCCTTCTACATATCAACAAGTTGCATTGCTTCATTGTCCTTAAGAAATTGGATTTCTCCTTGAAATTTTTATACCAACATCATAGTTTCATGTAACACATCCTTCTATTATTGGACATCAAGATACTTCCTTGCCCAAGGATATTCATGTTGTACCTTCTCAATAAGAGTAGATGTAGATTGACACTGTCCTCCATTATGTGTAGTGATACTCACTTGTTGAGCTATTAGAGTGCCTGAATGTGCATGATAGTGTGGTTTCTCAACATGAATCATCCCTAAACCTTTTTAATTTCTCTCCTTAGTGATGGTCTTGTACATGTTAGAATTCTTCTAACTGATGGTCCTTTTTACAAAAATCGCATGTAGGGTAAACTAGATAATCTCTTTGATAGTGGTCTAGGGATCTATACTTATAACATGATCTTGGTGGAAAACAACCACCTCCTCATCCTCATCCCCTACCTCGACCATAATCACCACCATTATCCTGATTGTTAGCGATAGAGGTTTGGCATGTACCATGCATGCATACTTCATGAATATCGCTAATCAACTGATAATGATTTATGTCATGGGTGTAGACATCACATATTTTATAATATTTAGACACTTTAGAATGTGTGTCTCACTAAAAAGGAGGATAAGATCTTACATTATGTTCTTCATGGCATATTTTACATGATTTCTTCAATACCGCATGCATGTTTTTGCAAGAGTAATTGCTTTGGTTATGTACTTTAAATGCACAATTAGTGCACCACATACAATTAAGAGTATCATACACATTGTTTACTATTAATTTTTTAAGTTGTGATGCCATTGAGGCTATTTGAGCTTTCATGAAGGGACTTATGCTAGTTTTACTATTAACAACAACTTCAGCATAGAGGGTGGCTTCCAAAACTTCATGTGGGCTAGTGAAGGTCTTCTGGGATAGTGTTCATCTAAAGTGAAGTAACAAACCTCCCAGAAACCATTGTGCATGCTGAGTAGAATTGATTTCAAATGAAATCTTTGACAAAAGTGTTTTTAACCTTGCATCATATTCTTATACACTTTTAGTGAGCTCTTATTTTATACCTTTTAAATTTAGGAATGTCAAATTCTTGAAGGAATGCCATTTTGAGCTGATCAAAGTTAATCACTACTTTTTGAGGGTCAAAATTTCTATACCACTTATGTGCTCGATCTAAAAGTATAGTCTCAAATTGTGTGGCCTTTTTATTAGAAGAAGTGATGCCTCACACCTTCCAAATAATTTTGCACATATGGACATGTTCTGATGCATTCTCTATGCCTCAATATTTAGGTAAGTGAAGCATCATTTCATAATATACTGTTGGTAGATAAGGTGATTA
Source organism: Torreya grandis (assembly GCA_037957365.1). Lineage (NCBI taxonomy): Eukaryota > Viridiplantae > Streptophyta > Pinopsida > Cupressales > Taxaceae > Torreya > Torreya grandis. The sequence goes on along the minus strand of JARHVA010000053.1, from coordinate 2,077,638 downwards.
TGCTAGTAGTTTTTGAGAACCCTTAGATTCTTTCCCTAAAGGGGGAATTCCACCACTTCCTCCCATGCCACCACCTAGTCTGCTTTTAGTACCTCCAACAATAATGCTCATTTTATGGATTGTGATAACTAGTTGATTAATAGGGTTTGGGTTTGTACTCTGTCCATTCTAAATTCTAGGTCCCTAAGACATCCCAAGTTGAGCCATGAAATTCCATTGAAGAGGAAAAGAAAGTGTTAATTCTGTATGAGTTACAATTGGTTCAGTTTCAATATCCCTTATAGGATCAATTTATGATTACATACTATTTGTATCCCAATTATGTATACATAATTAATCTAATTCAAAAATATGAGCATGCACTATGGTTGGGGAACTTAGTTGGTTTAAGCTTGGTTCTTTAGTTTCTACTATCTGGCTAGTTTCTCCTTCATATGCTAAAAGTGGCATGGGGGGTCCTCTTTGTGTGTTTCCACTTGCCTACATATCCTAACAACATTTCCTAAGTTTTCCCAATCCCTTCCCACACTGCTTACTCCTATGGTCATTTGTTGAGCCTCATCATATTTCTACTTTCATAATGCCCACTAATTAGATCCCATTTTGAACCTAAAATCATTTACCAACTCTTCTCTATTCCAATTTCAAATGTGTGGCTCATGCAAAGAGGGATTTAGATTTTGATTAGTATAGTTTCAAGCAACAGTTAATAAACAACTTCTTGATTTCTAATGGAAAATGTATAATATAATGCCCACACAGTTCTCTAAGGAACTAAAAATTGACTTCTTTAGGATAGGAATAAGTAGTTATCACATACTTCATAATGTAACTATTCAATACTCCTCTCCACTAGTTATTAACATCTCTCATCCATAATGTTCCTCATCATGCTAAACCTCTTTATCGTTCTAACATCTAAGACTGTCTTCTCCCAAAGTTTCATGATTGACCTTGAGCATAAGTAGATATCCAAGTATGAAAATGAATCAAGATTTCAACAAATAAAGTTTCATATAATGCATTGTAGAGATTATTTTCTATGCACTAACATGCAAAAAGTCCTGGTTAAAGGTAAGGAACCATAAAATTATCCTCAAACCTAGTAGTCCATTGCTCAATACTCTCAAGGGTGATACATTCAAGCATCTTCCATTACTATGCAATAACCACTATGGTTCCTAAGTTTTTATTTTTAATAATGTTTCAAGTGTTGAAGTGTAGCCCCAATGAGCTAGCACACTGGCCCTTCATGCAAGACTATGTTCTTGCACACTTACCCAAAGTGCATAGCTAGAGACTAGTTCTCATGGGTTATGTTGCATAATAAGATATAAATCAAATTCTCTAGGTTAAAAATAATATTTGATTAAAAATTACATATAAAAAGAGATATACTACTTTGATCATAATATCATTATTCTCAACAACCATAATGATGCAAAGAAGTAGCATGAAGTTCATAGATTTTTACTAAAAAAAAGTAAAGACTTGCATAGAAATCATAGTAAGTTACATATTACAAGTACTCAATGCAAACCTACCACATGCATATCTATCCATTAATTAGAACAAGAACATTAGGATGATTATAATATCCATAACTCTTATATTATGCTTCAGCAAGTGATATAAAAATAATGCATCACCACACAATGATTTCATGCAGGGGTGTTTATAGTTATTTATCCCTTAACAAGTAGTTAAAATCATAAATGACATGAATAAATGGCCAACAAAATCTCTATGCATTGAAATTCATGGTAGTCTATTAACTAGTGTCTCTTAGGGACCCGGGCCTTTGTACCCCCATATACTCATTCTATGCTAGATCCTTATTGCCATGTGTCTATCTCCTTGTAGGTAGATGTAAAAAACATAATGGATAAGGTCTTGGTGACCCTTGAGAATCACTTTGTAACCATCTCCCACTTCCCATGCACTCCCCAAGTCTTTTGCTACTATTCTGAGTCCTATGCTCTCAAGTTCCTCATGGTTAATTCTCCTCATTAAATAGGTCCTCTTGTGATGGTGTCTCCATGCCCTTATCCTTTCATGCCTCACTAGTCCCACACCATTGTGATTATATGCCAATATAATTCCATTTCCATAGTATTTTTGTGCTATGTTCTTTCTGCAACAAAATATCAAAACACATAGCCAAAATTTGGGGTCCAATAAAATGAAAGATAGGTGTTGATAAAAAAGTGATACAGGAGCATCTAGGGTGTAAGTGAAATCTTGTGTCACCAAAAAAATCATATTTTATGTTGCTTTTATTTTTTTTGTAGGCTTCTTAGTTCAGTTAGAGCACATGGTGAAGTTTCCAGTGGTTTAGGACAATAAGAAATTGTTGACAGCTAAAAATAGCTACCTATTATTTTTAGTAAGAATGTATGGACATGAAATTTACATAGAGCTCCAAAATCAAAAAATAAATCCTTTGGTGAAAGAATCAAATTAACATTTTTTCCCACCAAAGTGGGGTATGGATTTCTAGGTTAACTAAATGATGAGTTTCTAAAGAAACTTACCAATTTTGGGCATGGTTATATAGGAGAGGATAATGATGAGGTTTCAAAGAAACTTACTAGGTTATGTTGCATTATTACCATAAAGTTAAGTGGGTTATAATTGGGAAAGCTCATAAATAGAAGTTTTAAAGAGGGAAAAAGAAGGATTTAAGTGAATATTGAGCAAGTGGATAAAGATGGGGACTAGATACTTTTTATAACTCATGTCACCTTTCCCTAGATCAAGGAATCTTGATTTTGGCACCACTCTTGGGCCTCTTGTGTATTAATACAACATGATTTCATATGAAATGAATTACTTTTAATATGAAGATGTGGAAGATCTTGAAATATTTAAATTTAAAAATACCAAGCTAAAAGGCCATGCCAATGTCTGGTAGAAGGAAGTTTAGTTATAAATAAATTGTAGAGGAAAAGAGAAGATTGCCAAATGGGATAGAATGGTGGAAAAATAAAAGAGGCAGTTTATTCCTGTAGATCATGAGTTGGAGTTGAAAAAGTTACAAGATTTGAAACAATCTAACATGACTATTAATAATTATACAAAAGAGTTTTGCAAGATTATTATCAAAACAAGCCATTCAAAGGCTAAAAAGGAAAAGGTAAAGCATTACATTAATGGGTTAAGGTCAAGAAAAAGTTCATGTTTTTTTATTTTTCATGCATTGGTGCTACTTATATTGATAAATGCACTAAAATTATAAAGTACCATATTTAGCGGGGGTTATGGGCCCTACTACTTTCTATAGTTTACTTCATGCACTGATTGTTCTCAACTATATGGAATCATTTTCATCCCAGTCTGAGTTCCATCTCTAGAGCATGCATCATTATTTTCCCTTACTCTAGCATTGATTACTCACTTGGATGTATTCTTAGCTATGCCTGGTGTCCCATTCATGAGTGTTCTTTAGGGGTTTATTATAGAGTATTTTTTGTAGTTGTGTGCTTCCTTGGTATCTTCTCTTGATCATGTTGACCCCATTTGAGAGACTCGATATGCAAAGAGTTGTTTTATCTCCAGTGATACTTCTTAGGAAGGATAATTATGCTTCATGGTATGATTACATGGAACACTTTATCATACACAAGAATCATATTCCATTCTTATATGGATAGATTATTGCAACCATTGATCCTATTCAGTTTGATAAGTGGGCTAATACTTGTGACAAGGTTTTTTCCACTCTGTTACTACATGTTTCCATGGATCTTCATTTATATTTGGAATATACATAGTGTTAATGTACTATTTTGAGTATAATACAAAGTATTTTCAGTGATCCTACTAATATTTATGTCACACCTCCTCATTCGCTTCCTATTATCTCTTCTAAGACTATTGTACTATTTCTTCATGCTTTTACTTCTTGTGATGATACATCCATGGAGGACCGTGCTCTTCATTCCTTTGATCCCCACTACAGGATGAGATTCTACCAAACCTTAGTTGTCTCATTACATATTCTACATCCATTCATGTGTATATTGTTGCTCTTTTAGAGCCTTCATAGACTTGCATTTTGGAGGACTTTACTAATTTTAGTGAGAGTATACACATTGAGAGTATTGATGACTCATATGTTCTTGTGGATGTTTATTTTGTAGATCTAAGTGCTTTATTTGTAGATTAGTCTTTAGTTTCAATGGTTTTTGAGCCTTGCTCTCCTCTTCCCATGGACATTCCTTCAGCAAATGTTCCATGTCTATCTTCTTCTCTAGATGTTGTTTCCCCTTCATTGTATGCTTCTTCATTGCCATATTTTACATTTAGCCATGTGATATCTAATCAGACTTTGGCATATTTGACCATTAGTAGGAAGACATTTGAACATTTTCTAGAGATTTACATTAGGATTTGTTGGGAAATACAGAAGCACACAATTGATTACCATATACAAGCAACTTAACATGCGGAAATTAACCAGAATACACAAGTAACTAGAATTCAAAAATAACACAGAATATGAGAGACAATACACAATTGTATTAATACTCTTCCAGAAGGAAATACAACAAATAAGATTGCCATAGTTCTTCCTTACACACCTCTAGGGCATAAATAGTAAATATTCCCTCAAAGCTCTCTCTCTTACGGTCCCAACACACAACTCAAACACAGAGTTGGTGTTCACCTCCAACCAGTCAGTATCCACTACTGCCAGTACTTCAGTGCTCCACGCACTCCATAAGTGCTCCACGCACTCCAAGTACACAAACGTACTTCAAGTAGATCTCCCCTGAATTGCAACAACCTGTAACCCAAATGATCTCACTTATAGAAGGATCTTCCTTGCCTTCCTCTTTGCTCTCTTTCTGAGTACACACTGTACTCCAAGTAGATCTTGCCTGATCTTGCTCCCTGTTGTGTTGTTATCCTCCCTGATCTTGCACACCTGCAAATCAATCTGGTTCTGTACACCTACAAACCTGGATCATGCACACACATACAACTGCAGATCAACGATCTTACTTACCATGTAGATCTCCTAATGTAGCCATGCACACCTACTGACCAAGATCCTACACAACTGAAGAACCCTTCTGATTCTCCAAAACCAACACCCACACTTGGCACTGCTATGGAACTAGGAGGAACACCCTTGCTCACCTCACACACAAAAGGAGCTAACTTTGCTCTACTCAAACTAGAACACCTTACAATATAGCCTATGAGTCTCTTAAATAGATCTCATGCAAACAATAATTAGACATCTAATTACAATAATTAGATCTATAGCTTCTAGTCTAAATTTGGCTCTTGACATGCAAACACTTGGTTCGTTAACTGACTGCCTGTAAAGCTTGCAGTTCTGAACCACACAGGAGATTGACATTGGTCCCTGTCTACTTGGAGGTGACTGACGTCGACTGATCCCTGACCGACATCAATTTCTTCTGTTCACTAATTTGACCGATGTCAGCTGATCAGACTGACGCCGGTTGCTCTGCAACTCAGCAACCTTCAGCAACCTCCTCCCCTATTTGCATCAGTGAAGCTTTTATCTCCAAAACCTAACAGGATTCTTATCTATATTCCACTTGAGTGGGAATTTAATAGTTTGGTAGATCATGGTTTCTTTCTTCTGAAAGGAAGAGATAACATTTGTCGCAGAGGGACCTAATATAACATTCATCATGTGACATTCCATTCATAATTTTTCTCTCTTCTTTATGGAGGCATACATCCTTCATATTTTTTAGGATACTGGGATAATTGATAAGTACTTTGATACCTCATCCTGCTATATTTTTGGGACCCAATTTTACATCCCACCTAAGCTATTTTTTTATCTTTCTTTTCAGGGAGGGGAGAGTTTTTTCCCACTAGGTTTTCTCTTTTTACTCTAATTTTAGAGAGTTGTATTGTACATGGGTACTTCATTAGGCCTTGTTTTTGAGACCCATCTTTTATTTTTAACCCACCTAATCTATGCGTAAGGGGGGGGGGTGTTGGTATAGGATATTCATTATTCTATTTACTTATTAAATGGATAATCCATACACATGTAGCTTCAACTTAATTAGGTGTGATAAGAGATTAAGTGGGTGAGAGAGTGAGTTCCACCTTGAGTTCCACCTGGAGTTCAACTGAGTACCACTATGAGTTCTCTTATAAGTTCCACAATGAGTTAAACTCAGTCCCACAGTGAGTTCTCATTTGAGTTAACTCCCTCCACTCCTTTTTAATATTCCTCTTCACCAAGTTATTACAATAGAGCAAATAATTGGTAAGAAAGGTAGTTTAATATATTAGATAATTGTTTCACATCTTCTTGCATGTTTCTGAATACAAACAAAGTCATCATTATTATAGAATACTTGTGTAATCACTCTACCAAAAGATCACCTACTGGCCTATTCTAACAATATAGTATAATATAATGATAATATTAGTATATATTATTATTTGTAAATTTCTTCTTCTTAATTTGTAGCATATTTTATCTTAGCTACTTCTTGTTTATTATATTATAGTTGTTTTTGTAGATATGAAGAGTTATATAAAGCCTACTCTCAATACTTTTCACTACCACCATCTAACTCACCTATAAAATTTTCACCATTTTCATGTTTGCATGGTCTTATCTTTCTCTACCACTTCACCATTGCTCAAACTCATAGTGAAAAAACTCTCCTCCCAATACAACTCATTTTCATGTCATATGAACTCACCACCTCATTTTACACTATCACTTCAACCAATAATATCAGATTAATTGTGCACAAAAGATGAGATAAGGTCAACAATAATAGATTTAAATTGAGATACAACTATTAAATTTACACTCTTTTGTTTTGTATAACCCTACTTTACTAAAATAAAAAATTGCATCCCTTCCAATATGACTTACACCTTTAGGTAACTTCTAATTATTTGTTGTATCATTTTTACAATAAATAATAAAAATTAAAAACCTTAAATATTTAAAATATTAAATACTTATTCAAAATTAATGAACACCATATTTTTCAATAAAATGTATATCATATTCAAATATTTGTAACTTAATAAATAGAGATTAACCCATAATTATTTGAATTTGAGGCACACATTTAGATTACTATTATTTCAGGATAATCTAGTTGAGTTTAGGCTTTGTTTATTAGTAAGTGTTATGGTATGATCTTTTTTTAATTATAAGTACAATGATCATCTCAATTAAATGGGGTAGACACTCCTCAAACTTATCATGTTCTCTTTTAGCAATTTCAGAGAAGAATTCACATCCCTAGTGAGTTTACACAATATTTTTAAACGGTTCTTTGTAATGGTTCTCTAAAACTCTCCCAAACATTTACTCTTCCCCTCTTGTCACATGTCAGTGGATGCAAAGGAAATCCTCTCAACTTCTTTACACTCCTCACTATGATCTACACCTCCTCTAGATTTGGACCAAAGTAAGGCATGCTAAAGGATACCCATTCTTCTTTTTCAATAATACCTTGTTCAAAGAAAATGCCCATAATATATTATACAAAATCAAATTATCATATTAGAAAGTTTCAAAATAATATTTAGATATATTAGTTTCTTTATTTTAACTTATCGAATTATTTGGGATTAAAAAAAGATAAAAAATATAATAAATAAAAGGTAATAAGTGATGTATCATAATTAAAGTATTATATTGGAAAGTTTATGAAGAATATTTTGACAAGTTGGCTCCTTTATTTTAAGATATGGAATTGGTTGAGACCAAAAAAGAACAAAAAATAGAGTGACAAGTCAAAATCAAAGTGTCACATTGGAAAGTTTATGAAAAATAATATTTTGACAAGTTGGTTCCTTTATATTACCTTGTAAAATTGTTTGAGATGAAAAAAAGACAAAAAATAAAGTGACATGTCAAAACCAAAATGTCACATTGAAAAGTACCACAATAATATTTGGACAAGGTGGCTCCATTATTTTAACCATCAATGTGGTTGTGATGAAAAAGGGACAAAAAATAAAATAAACAAAAGATAAATAAAGTGATGTGTCAAAATCAAACTGTCACATTGAAAAGTTTCAAAACAATAGTTGGAGAAGGTGACTACTTTATTTTGACCTATGTAACAAGTTGGGTTGATAAAGGGACAAAAAATAAAGTAAATAAATGTTAAATGAAGTGATGTGTATACCAAAATCAAAGTGTCACATTAATTTTTTTTGAATAATATTTGAACAAGGTGGCTCCTTTATTTTAACTTCTATTAAATCGATAGGATGGTAAATAGACAAAAAATAAAAAAAAGATAAATGAAGTGATGTATAAAAATTAAAGTATCATATTAGAAAGTTATATAACAATATTTGAATATGTTGGCTCCATTATTTTAACTTATCAAATTTTTTGGGATGAAAAAGGGAAAAAAATAAAGTAAAAAAGATAAATGAAGTGATGTTGTCCTATTGGAAATTTCAGAAAAATATTTTGATAGAGTGGCTCCTTTGTTCTAATTTATTGAATTGGTTAGGATGAAAAAGCGATAAAAAATAAAGTAAAAATAAATAAATGAAGTGATGTTTCAAAAATTATAGTGTCATTTTAAAAGTTTCAGAGCAATATTTTGACAAGTTGGCTTCTTTATTTTATTCTATTTAATTGGTTGGGATGAAAAAGAGACAAAAAAAAAAGAAAGAAAGAAAAAGATAACTGAAGTGATGTGTTAAAATCAAAGTGTCACATTGAAAAATTATGGAATAATAACTAGAGAGGGTGGATCTTTTAATTTAAGATATAAGTTGGTTGGGATGATAAAGGAACAAAAAATAATGTAAAAAGATAAATGAAATGATGTGCCAAAATCAAAGTGTCACATTAAAAAATTATAAAATAGTATTTGGATATATTGGCTCCTTTATTTGAACTTAAAAAATTAGTTGAGATAAAAACTAAATAAATAAAATATAAATGAAGTGTTGTGTCAAGATTAAAATGTCACATTGAAAATTTGGAATAATATTTTGACAGGGTTCATCTTTTATTTTTACCCATTGAATTGGTTGGGATGAAAAAGGAACAAAAATAAAAATAAATAAAATATAAAGGAAATGATGCCTCAAAATTAAATACAAAACAATATTTTGATAGGTGGACTCCTTTATTTTAGCCTATTGAATTGCTATTGAATTGACTGGAATAAAAAAGGGACCCCCAAAAAAAAAAGTAAGTAAAAGATAAATGAAGTGATGTGTCAAAATTAAAGTGTCACATTAGATAGTACTAGATGAATATTTGGATATGATGGCTCATTTAATTTACCCAAATAAAGTGATATGTCAAAATCAAAGTGTCACATTAGAAAGTTTTAAAATAATATTTAGACATGTTGACTTTGTTACTTTAACATATTAAACTGATTAAGATGAAAAAGGATACAAAATAAAATAAACAAAAGATACATGAAATGATGTGTTAAAATAATGTATGAAGTCATTTTATTAAGATATACATAATATTATTTTAAATTTACATATTTAATAACAATACATATATATTAAATTTAATAAATAAACATTGCAATAAATTTGAGATCCATATAAAATTTGAAAAATTATAAAAAATATAAAATAATTTACATAATATTTTATTAATTATTTTTTTGTAAATACAATAATATATAATTATCAAAGTTTAAGAAATTTTTAAAAATATCATAAATATAATCATGTAAGATAAAAATAATATAATGGAAAAAGAGATATCTTATTTATTTAAATTAAATCAGACTAAAAGTTATAGAAAAATATGACAAATACAAAAATAAACATTGTAAGAATAAATATGAAATCTCAATTAAACATGTCTAAAAATTATCATAATGACTCATGTTAAATTATCTTACATTTGATAGTGATCCAAATTTATACCTTTATTTTTAAAATAATCACACAAAAATATCTTCTATAGAGACAATCCCTAGTTCAGTCCATGCAGTTGCTAGTGTTGGTTTGAATGGCACTCCACTTGCAGTTACAAGTCAACTTGGGGTTTCTAATCCCAAGCATTTGCTCAAGTCTGAACTATGGCTATCAGCCCCCAATGGCCAGTAGAAACTGGAATCTATTCCTCCTATGGGAAATAAGACTCTAGCTGACCCCTCAGCTTCAAACCTTAGTCATGCCTAGAACACCTGGGATGTCATGGCGATGGAGGTAGAGGTCAGATTGGAATTTAGACCCACCTCTTTCATTGATGTAGTCTCTCATTTGTCTTCTAAATCATATCTTGAACCTCTCACTCCTACTTCTTTTGCCCTTGTGTTTACTTTTGTGAAGAGAAAACTAGGGATGTTCTCAAATCAAAGGAATATTTCTCCACCAGGTGTTTAATATGAATTTTTTTGGACTATTGGCTAACAATATAGGATCTTAACAAGTGGATATCACAGTAATGAAAACCCCTTATCTTAGGTAAACTCAATATTTACCCTTGTGCTAAAGGCTATTTATTATTATTTTCCATTATATCGAGGACAAAGTAGAGATCATGTCTCAACCTTGGATCTTGAACCACCATCCCTTGCTAATGAAACCTTTGTCTCCCACTTTTAATCCTCTTAATTAATCCATGCATATTAAAATCATGTGGGTTTGTCTACCCAACCTTCCACTTCAATTTTGGATGGAATCTAGCTTGAGATCTATTGCTAGACCTCTGGGTATGTTTCTGCATATGCACTAACATATCGACCTATTCTCCCTCACCACTTTTTATAATATTTTAGTGAACATTGAAACTTCCAAGAATATTCTAGAAAAAATCATGCTGAAGGTTGGAGATTATACCTGGTCTCAAGCCATTGACTATTAAGGCTTACCATTTCACTGTTGGAGCTGTTTTGACACTGGACACTTGACCAAAAACTATAGTCTCCTCAAGAAAATAAAGACTTTTCTTGGTGGAAGTATTTTACCCCTAAAAAACTCAAGGTATTGGCTATAGTCAAATAATGTGCCTCTAACAACAAAGATTCTACTTCTTCTGAAGCCCCTACTTCCCCAACTTCAAACAAAGATCCCAAAGAATCGTTACACTCTAAAGATGAATTGTTGGTTGATATTATCTCTCCAATGAAGGTTGTACAAACCCCTACTTCTTATTTAAAGTACATCTAAAAATTATAATCACCCAGGGCAGATACTATTCTAAGGATAATAGTGGAAGATAAATCCTAGACCTGCACCCCAATTGCGGATGTTTCTTTAGGCATTCAGTCTAAAAATAAGGAAGGTTGGTCAGTGGCTCAAAAGAAGAAAAAAGGAAGAAAATAAAATTTCCAACCTTCCTGTATGTCTCTCCATTCAGGGGGACCCTGTGACAACATTTTGAATATCATTGAGAAAGGGGCCAGTTTCCCTAGATGAGTTTGGCAAAAACTTTGTGGAAGTTTTTTGGTATTTGTGTGTTTCAATCTGTTTCACTTTATTTTTTGGTGGAAGTTCCTATTGTGTGGATCTTGTCACTCATTTCACTACTACTAGAAGAGGCATCCCATAAGAGCTTTAATAATTGATTTTTATTTCCCTTCATTGTATAAGGCTACAGGGCCTTTCAAAACCTATTTTTAACCAATCATATAAAAAAATTGTGTTGCTTCAAAATATTTATATCAAAAAATATTTTTACCATGAACATGAAAATATTTAATCTTAAAATCTTTGAAATACACAAATTTAAAATTTGAGTTAATAGCCTTGGAAAATTATTTCTTTTATAGATTTAGCCTTTTCATGAATTATTCCCCTCTTTAAATATTTGAGATGGTGCCCCTTTAATTTGTGTTAAAGCATAAATCAAAATTATTAATGGGGGTGGGAACTTGTAATTTAATTTGAGGACATATCCCTTTAACACAATATATAGATTCCTACCAAGACAATTTAAAGATGGAGATATATGTTGTTTAACATTTTCTTATTTTGAACCTTGATTATTAGAGAGATCTTGTGTTATTACTATCAATATTTTCTATCACTTTGGTTGTACCCAATTTGTATGATCTTAAAGATGTAAGAAGCACTCTAATACATATAAAATTAGAGGTTTTATGGCTTAAAATTATTATCATATGTGTTTCATAAAATTTGATTTTCATCACCTTTGTATATCTATAAAGAGGGGTTTTCCTACGCAAGTGGATGTTGGATTATCTAAATTAAAATAACATGTCATTCTTTGGTTTTTTGTAAAAGAAATTTATTTGGATTATTTAAGCCACAAAATATGAGAGGGGAGGTCAATAAAATAAATAGATGCATTCACAACCAATCATGAATAATGTTAATAAGATCCACTTCCATTATAGCATCACCCCATTAACATAAAAATCATGGTATATTAGGTTTAGATATTACTACAAATGAATTAATATGGGGCCAATAGGAGACCTAGTGGAAAACCTACTTAAATATATTTATGGATATTATATGTAAAATAAAATTCACATAGAGTTATAAAATTGTAGAACATGTAATGGAATCTACAAAAAAATAGATGTGGAAGTAACCATTACACATTCAACACAATGGACTGGAAAAAAGGTGCCACTTATATTCAATAGAAAGAAGAGGTAAATGTACATGAGGAATTCAAGTTCTTGTGATCATAAAGGTATACACATCCTAATTGATTTATCTAGATTGGGGTGTAATCAGACAAAATGAGGAAATAAGCTTCCCATGATCAAAGAGGGATAAGCATCCTAACTAATTTACCTAGTCTTGGAATGGATTTTAAATTTTTGAGCTATGAAATTATTAAAACTGATGTAGACATGGAAAATTAGGAAAGAGGATGATATTTTTTCACTTGATCATTGTGGGAGTCTCCTATGTTCATCACCATGTTTGGTGTCTTACAATATATATCATTACAAGGAAGTATTTACAATAAATGGTTATAAAAGTAGATAGTTATAATAATGGTTCCTCTTCTACCCATGTTATGGTTTGACTTACTTATAGGTGTGATATTTACACTTCCATAAACATTGTGTTGTTTAAAATATCCATAACATAGTACAAATCTAGGGAATTCCACCTAGCATGTCACATGGTAAAAGAGTTATGGTACATGGATCTTGAGTCATGTGTTGACCTAGACTGATGTGTGGTATGTTGAAAGGTTTTGTATAATCATGCATGGGTGTCATGTGTTTTTATTCTTGGCGTTATATTTTACAAAGGTTCTAAGACATGTGTATGACAACAATTTTATGTAGTGTTTGTATTATTATTTCATTAGTGCACAAGGATACTACAAAGGTTTTATGAGTTCCAAATATTACCATGGTGATTTATCTTGGTGTTATATAAGCATTCAAGAGTGAAAATATTATCTAGAGTGTCACAAAAATACATTGGTTACACAAGCCAGATGAGCACCATTGATTTATGAGATGTGCACAATATTTCCTTAGTGCCTTACCTCAACTTGCAATGAGACAGACAAGTTGAACAATGCACAAAGAGATAGTGCAAATTACATAACAATCTAGTTCACATGGCATAACCTTTTTTTAGGTAGCTATGATTGTGGACCATAATAATTTTTTAGAAAGCTCATTTGGTCATCTATAGGTTCACATAGCTAAATCTATGTGGGGAAACATGTTGGCCCCATAAACACTCAGAAGACCTCCAAAAATGACCTACAAGGTTTGTAGTTCTAAATTGTAAGAGCTTTGTGGTAATGTAGAGGATGAGTTAGATGATGTAATTTTGTATATTAGAGTTGAAATTGAAGCAAAATTTGTTGATGTTAGCACAAGGATAGATGAGCAACACCTGCAAAGTGTAGTGAGATCCAATTACTTACATCCTCTTGGATCAATTATGCCCACTTGATGAGTGATGGTCCCTATCATTGTTAACTTTGTATTCCATGATAAGGTTGTCGAAATAATTCTCCAATAAGATATTATAGTGATATTATGATGCTGACTATAATTCTTGAAAAGGAATGTAGGATGAAAAATCCTTGAAAAAAGTACATCTAATTTTGTGTTTCTTGATGTGTCATACTACATGGGATGTTTCTTGATCTACATATAACTTTAAATCTAATTAAATGGATTTAAGGTATTTATATGTGAATTAAAATTCAAATATAACTTTGAAGAATTTTAGAACATGTAATGAAATCTTTAAAAAAATAGTTGTGGAAGTAACTGTTACACATCCAACACAAGGGATTGATAGAATGGTGCCACTTTTATTGATTATAAAAAATGGTTAAATGTATATATGTGTGAAATGTGTTATAAGACAAGGAATACAAGTTCTTGTGATATGAAAGGGATACATATCCTAATTATTTTATCTAGACTATGGTGTCATAAGATAAAGTGAAGAAAACAAGGTGTTATGATTAGAAAGATATAAATATCATAACTAATTTACCAAGTATGGGAAGGGATCATTTAATATGGGATGATCAAGGAATAAAATTATGAAGGATGTTGTAGACATGTATATTAAGAAAGAGAAAAATTACTACTCACTTTTTCATTATGGGAGTCTTTGATGTTTGATGTTTTACAATATATATCATTACAAGAAAGTAGTCAAAAAAACAATTAAAAAAATAGATAGCTATAAGGATGGTTCCTCTTCTTACTATGTGATAGCTTGAATTATTTGTAAGTGTGACAGTCACACTTACATCATTATTGTATTACAAATAGGATCCATGATATGGCATAAACATGGGGAATGATACCTATCATGCCATGTGGTGCAAGAGTTATAGTACATGGATTTTGAATTATGTGCTAAACTAGACTAATGTGAGGTATGGTGCAAGGTGTTATTGAATCATATAGGGGTGTTTTATGTTTTTATGCTTGGCATGAGATGTTATGAAGGTGTTAAGTCATGAAAAACATTGGAGTGCCACATAGTGTTTGTCTTCATATTGCATAAGTGTAGAAAAATATCATATAGGTTGCACATAAATGTCACACATTACCATGATGATTCATCTTAGTTCTAAAAAATCACATAAAGTGTATAGAGTTTTTATAAATGTATTAGAGATACAAAGGTTGTGCACATCGTGTGAGCATTCATCAAATTGTATGATGTGCATAATAGTTTATTAGTGCCTTGCTTTAGTCACACATGCTAAAAATGAACAAGGAGATATCACAAATTCCATAGTAGGCTAGTACACATGGTATTACCTAACATTTTTGGCTATGCTTTGATTATGGATCATAATATATTTTCTTAAATATCATCCCATAATATGGAGGTTCACATAGTTAATGCTATGTGAAGATGCATGTTGGGCCCCATAAACAGTTTGAAGACCTCCAAAATTGACCTTCAAAGTCTGTTGTGTTGACCTATAAAAACCATCCAACAATGCAAAGGATGAGTTATATTGTGTGTTTTCAAATGTGGGTGTTGAACTTGATGCAAAATTAATTGGTCTATCAGTACAAGACTAAATAAGTAACACTTAAAAATTACTATAAGATTTGGTGTCTCAAATCCTCCTCGATCAATAAGTGTCCCAACCAATAATTTAGTATAATTTACATAAAATAAAAAATAATTTAACAAGATACATAACACTATGCAATTGTATAGTTAATCATGTATGAAGAATGCCTAACATAAATTAATGATATTAAAAATTGAAAGATGTTTACATTAATATTTATACTCATAACTTATTCCATAAACTCTTAAATCAGGGAAACTATATTCAGTTTTCAGTTTAAATAGCTATCCAATAAATAATTTACATAAATACACATCATGGTTGGGTATCACGTTTTGGTGTTTTAAGAGTAGTCTATATGCACTAGCACAAAATTCTGAGAAAAGGAAAATATTATAAGAAGCGCAATCAACTTAGTTGATGAATTCAAGTTGATTTTATTTTATTTATTGAGATTTTTTTTTCATTATTTTTTTGTCTTTTAGAGTAAAATTTTTCCTCAAATGTTTATCCATGTGTCTTTAAGGGATGGAAAAATTATCTTTGGGAGCATTCATTTGTTTTCATTTCTAAAGCTTTTCAATAAACAATTTAATTTCAAATTTTGATCAAGAGTCAAGGATGTATGAGCTCAATAAGTGTCACTTCTAAGTAACACTCATAATAAAATTGTCAACTAAAATTTAGCTATTTTTATTTATCTAATAGTTCATTCCTACTTCCAAAAAATATACATGGAATCCATATTTGGGATGACTCTTCAATTTTCAAAGAGAGCTCTTCAATTACTATTTTTAGTTTTTTAATTTTACAACTATAAAATAGACTGTTTTGATTAAAAAACATTGAGTTCAAGGCATACATCTCCCACAAAGATTGTCAATTTAAATTTCATTTCAAAAACACATTTACTTCCATATCTAGTGGTTTTTTCACATAATTACACCTAAAATGTGGGTCAATGGTATTAAATTATTTATTATATTCTTGTTTGTCCTATTGAGTGTAATTAGACCATACAAAATATTGTCTTGAGAAATGTGATCCTTTAGACTATCTTCCTTGTTAGCTCAAATGATCTCAGATTGCAAAAGAAGATACAAGAGAGTCTTTAAAAATTTTGTTAATGAAGCCCTCAAGAAATAGAGGTAGGAGATGATGGAAAATTTCACTAATTTTTTTTAAAGGTAGATGTCAAGATGCTTTTCTATAAGTACTTTTGATCAACGGATAATATCATCTCCACTATCCACATATTTTGAGCTTAACATGGCTAACACTATTGTAGGTTGCATAGCAATGCAAGATAACCATGAATCTTTTATGCCTAAAAATGTTTTTAAGCTTTGGATATTCCCAAAAATAGAATCTCTTGGCAACGTACTACAAATTCAAGACCTCATTTTGTTCAGAGAATGAACAACTTAGAGATTGAAGCTAAGAGAAGTTTTAAGGATGTTGAAATTGGACCTAAAATGGAATAATCTGTCCAAAGTTACTTTGATACATTGCATTAACAACTAAACAAAAAGATGGACCAATCAATAGGTTATGTTGATACATTAATATATCTAATTAATTATTGGTCTCAAGAAAAGTATGGAATGGCATCTTCATTGCAATTGTGGTACTATAATGTGATCCAACATATGTATAATAATTCTAAAAAACCTATAAAATGATGTAGTATGTTTTCAAAAATTATATTCTCAAAGAATTGATATAGATGGTTAAAACTATCTTTTACTCTTATCACTCATAAGTAGCTATCCCACTATTTAATTATACATTGTTTCCCATAAAATAAACATTCAAACCAAAGATAGACACAATAAAATAATATAAACAACTAATTAAAAATAGACATTAAAATGGGACGTCATAAAACATGAAACATATTTCACCCAAAAATTCATCAACATACCCAAGATGTGATTCAAAAAACACAATCATGCCCATAAAAAATCAAGGTAAAATTCAACTATTTAATACCTCAAACGTTAAAAAATAGTCTATGATTGTGCATGTTTGAAAAATAAAATAAGTTTTGAAAAATTAAATGAAAGGTTAGAATCCAAACTAACCTGAAAAAGTATTCAATAACATAATCGATAAAAGGTTCATATTGAAGCATATAAGATTCATGCAGTCAACTACTGACATGGGTACAAGTACCTAAAGACCTTTTATTAATATTTTCCACTTTATGATAAATACTAATTTATTATAATTCTCTAATATTTCAAAAACATATGCCATTTCATAACTTTATTTTTATAAATAAAAAATAATATATATTTTTTCTTTTTTATAGGGCAGATAAATATGGTAAACTAGAAAATGAATAGATGCATGTAAGCTAAATGTGAGTTATGGGTCCTCACAATTTAATGGGTATGAATGTTGAGTACAATTTGATGAGTTATAAGTAGAAAAAATCTTTCCACATGAATAGATGCATACAAACTAAATGTGAGTTGTAGGTCCATACAATTTAATGGATTATAAGTAGAAAAAATCTCTCCACATAAACTATAAAGGACAATGGCTAAAGTTAGCCATGTGAAGATAGGTCATATGGAGAAAGAGACTGAATAATTTTAAAATAAAATTAGATACCAATAATATTGGTGATGGATCTCTATCCTTGCAAACTATACCATTTTCAGGTTGGCCACAAACGTTTCTGTAGGGTTAATAGAAGTCAATGCATGATATGGCTTTGAGCCTCATAATATAATAGTGAATAGAGATCAAATTCTGTGAATTTGAGCCACACGTCAGTGAACCATTTAGTTTACTATTATTTCAGGATAATTTAGCTAAGTTACATGGTACTAAACATATATTGAGTAGGTTAGGCTCTTTATTATAAGTTCTTATTGTGCATGACTTTTTTAACTAGAAGGGTAACAACCAACTCAATTTGATTGGGGAGATACTCCTCAAATTTAGTAGCTGCTCTTCTAGCAATTTTGGAGAAGAATTCATCTATTAATTGTTCACATCCCAAGTGAGCTTGAACAATATTTTCAAACAGTGCTCTGTAATGGTTTTCTACAACTCTCCCAAACATCATCTCTTCTCCTCTCATCACCTGTGTCATTGGATGAAAAGGAAATCCTCCCAACATCTTCACACTCTCTATCACAAATGACCCTTCTCTCTTCACTATGCTCTCCACCTCCTCTGGATTTGGACCGAAGTAAGGCATGTTAAAGGATTTCCATGTATTTTTTTCAATAATACCCTTCTCAAAGAAAATGTCCATAATATATTATACTACATCAATCAATGTTGCAATTTATTTAATAAATTAATCAATATTATGTGGCCAGTCTTATCAAACATGCTAGTTTAAAATAGAAAATAATTTCTGTAGATGTCAACACTTAACAATAATTACACAATAATACATACCTCATTGAATAGCTCCTCAAATGCATATTATAAGTGATGAGCAATATCTCCTAAAGTTTATTTCTAATGCATTCTGTGGGCACCTACATTATGACCCACCAGAGCTATGAACATGTATCCCCCATTAACTATCTCTTCTACTCAGGCACTCAAAAATGCTGTCAAGTCTATGTTGAACTGTTGAAGATACGCAACCCCCTCTGCCTCACTGGATACATACACACCAAGAGAGATTTTGTGCTGAACACTCTTAGGCACCTGTAAATTATTCATGTTTAATATGCCTTGTCAAACATGTCCCACCCCTAAAAAAAATAATATAAGAGGAAATAATGACATTATTGAGTACATAATGTTTAAAAAATTAGGTTTAAACAACAGTACAAATAATGTTAAACGCGTGGGCATCCATGTGGTCAGGTCATAGGAGTAAAGCCAATGAAAAGTGATAGAAATGCAAGCTTTTTCATGGGAAAAAGCATCTGATAAATGTTTATCAAGTACTAGGTACTCACTTGTGAAAACCAATGGAAGCTCAATGAAGAGTGATAAAAATACAAGCTTTTTCATTGGAAGATGCATCTAAAATATGATCCACACACAGCTGCTGCAAAGTAAGTTCTTATAGCCAGAGACTTCTTATCACCACTATTAACTGCATCTACACAATTTGAAGCCAACATTCATAATAGTGAATTGAAATCATTGGATGGGAGATCAATGATGTAGACCTAAAATTTTGGAACCATCTCCTCCTCCTTCCCCTGAATTGAACATTGGAGAGCTTTGACAATGGTGTCTACCACCATAAGAGTATTCTGCCTAGTCGCACACCCTAAATCTGCTATCCTAAATATCACACCTCTGTCACTCAACTTCAATCTCATATTCTCATAAATTCCTCACTCTAGAATTGGTTTCATAGCTTTGATCATCTTTATCTTCACACACAACTCACAATAGTCATGTGGGAGAAAAAAACAAAGTGTAATTCTTGTTAAACTATTGAGATGAAAATTTAAGAATAAAATGGAAAATAGAGAATAGATGAATAGTGCTTGAACTAAGAGTTAAAAGCATAACTAGAATCTCCTTGCCTAACACTCAAGTTGGAGATGTGAGGCACTCTCAACACATCCTATATATGAACTTGCCTAACATTTTGTTTCACTGCCAAGCCACAAACCATAAGATACAAGATTGTCCCCTTCACTTGACTCGTAGTAATGCATCCAACTACTCATCCTCTCCCCCCAAAACCTCTTTTTAATATAGTAAAAAACCAAATGAGGACGGATGGACTATGGTAGGGAAGAAGAACACTCACTCCAAAGCTGAAAACATAGTTACTCCTCCCAAAGGAGTAAGCCATCTTCGAGCAATGGCCTGTAGGAGTAGGCTCCTATTGAGAAAGATCCCTATTCAGCTAAAACTCCAAAATTGATAGAAAATCCTAGGGTGTTTAAAACCCCTCTAGATGCTAATGTTTTATCCCAAGGTTTCAAGGCCTTTGTGCCCAATTCTTTCATATTTTCAGACTAAAAACCAACCACTCTTCCTACTCGATATGCCCAAACATTCTTGAATTCTTCTTCAGAGGAGTGATAAGGTGGAGGAAGAAGAGTATCAGGTTGACCCTATTATGATGAAGTAATTTGAGGATTTCTTGAGTGTCAACAGTGGGTAATTTATATATAATTGGTATGAAACTATAAGGGCTAGACTCAGAGGACATGCTCTTGACACCCATCATATATGAATTATTTTTCATATAATGTTCATGGTCTCATAGACTCAAAATGCAAGTTTATTGTGCATGATTTTAGAAGGAAGTTTTTCAAGGTGGACATTCTCTATCTACAGGAAGTCAAGGTGGTGGATTTTTTTATTGACAGTTGTTAGTAATTCCATCTATCATGATAGTATCATTCTTCATAGCAACCATGCTACAAGATGTGGAGGGTTGATCACATTTATTTCTCCAAGGTGGTGGCCACACTGAATGCAATCTGGCATGTACCCCACCAATCGATTAGTATGGACTCTTTTTAGCATTGAAAGCCACTTTTTTAGCTTTATTAATATTTATGCCTTGAATGACATCTTGGAGCATACCTATTTATGGTGATGGATAGTGGATGATTTCCCCGATGCCCATTAGGTATTATATGGTGACATCTCTCGAGGACAAAATGGGCCACTTGTCTATGAAGTGGGTAGCTGGAAAAAGGGAGGCATGGTTTTACATGTATAATAAATGGGGCCTTTATGACCCCAATTTTTATTGTTGACCTGTAGATGGAGTTTGGTACACTTGGAGTAATTTCAAGGAAGGTCCCACTTGGATTTTGAAGCATCTAGATAAGGTAATGATGTCCACTTAACCATACTTCTCTTTTGATAATTATTTTATTCCTCTGATGTAGGCACTACTAGATTTTGGGCTTTTCGATCACTCCCCTATTCATTTCTAAGTTACAAAGTAGTTCATGAAATCCAAAGTCCATAAAACACAATTCTTCTTTAACACATCCTTGCTTAAGCATGGGCCCATGATGACACAGATTAAGAGAGTTTGGAATTTAGATCCATGTTCTTCCCAAGAATCTGGTTAGATTCTCTGGTGGGATGACACCATCATAAGGACATCCCACTTTTTATGGATCTATGGTCGCCAGCTTGCCAAAATTTGGAGACACTCATACTCTACTACTTCCTCAGAGCTGAGTCACTTGACTCTAGCACTAAAAAAAGATTCCTTTAATGAGATATTATAGGTGAGAGTTGCATCCTTATGGCACCACATTCAGATTGTAGACAACTATAATGCCCAAGGAGCCCAAGTCAAATCTAAGATTCATTAGCTTAAGATAGGGAACAAATATTTTAAGGAGTTCTTCCAAAAGGATGTAAGCCAAAAACTTAAAGCGATAAATACAAGTTATTTCTGAGGCTGGCAATAGACTCTCAGAGACTCTGTAGATTATGCAAGCTTTTATCTACAATTATCAACAAGTGTTCAAAGTTCAAGTGTCTTTAACTAAGCATGAAACTACCCTTCAACAATGCCTTTCAGTGGTGCCATGCAAACTCACTCCCACCTAGCGGGTGGTTTGTGACAAGGCCCTTACTATCAATGATTTACATGAGGCAGTATCTCACATGGATAATGACAAATCTCTTGGCATTGATGGCTTCCCCTATAAATTCTATAAAAATCTTTGGGACCTTGTGGGTAGTGACTTGTATAAGGTTTATCAAGAAACATTTTATAAGCAATCGTTGGGTAGAAATATAAATAAAAGAAATATCAAATTCATACCTAATTAGGGAGATCATGAGTTGATCTATAATTATAGGTCCATCACCCTCCTATATTTCTTCTATAAAATCATTGCCAAGGATCTGGTAATCTAGCTACATAATATGATGCTTCTCATTGTGCATCTAATACAAATGGGTTTCATCAAAAGCCGTTATATTTTGGATAACATCATTATCATTTGGGAAGGGATGGATTGGGATAGATAGTTTAGGTAACATGGTATATTCATCAAAATTGGCTTTGAAAAAGCTTATGATCACATCAAATGGACATTTATTATAGCCATGATTCAAGTCTAGGCTTCGAGCCCATCTTCATCCAAGTTGTCCAGATGTTTTTCTCAGATGCCTCAGCTATCCTCTCCATTAACAGTGTCACCTCTGAGCAATTTATCTTATTCCATTCTATCCATCAAGGGTGCCCACTGACTCCCAACTTGTATTTTCTTACAACTGAGGGTTTAGGATATATTCTTAGCAATGCCCAAGCTAGGGGACTTGTTAAGGGAATTTATATCCCTCATGATACTGCAAACTTGCAAGAATATATGCAGTTGCTTAATGGCCACTTTATGGATGACCCTTCCTTACTCTCATTGAGGATGAAACCAGTATGGAAAATGCCTTACAGTGTCTTGACACCTGCCTGGCCTCTGGCTCTAGCATCCAATGGTAGAAAATGCATTGCTAAGATAATCTTACCTCCCTCCACTAGTGTGGGATGATAAATTTGGTTGGAAGTGGATCTGACATCATGAAATCTTTAGCATCCCCTTTGCTTTTGATGCCTCACCACCTTTGTTATGGCAATATGTTATTGATAGAGTTGCTAGGAAGCTAGAATACTGGGTGACTAAGTCTCTTTCATTAGCAGGAAACTTTCAAATTTGCCCAAAAATTCTTGCATCCACCTATGTGTACTACTCGTCATGTTGGGTGCCTTATAATAAATATTACTAGAAGTTAGATAAATTGCTTAGAGATTTTATTAGGCCAATTCCTCTCAAGATAAAGGATTCCACAAGGTGTCCTGGGAATATTGTTGCCTCATGCATGATGCTGGAGTGATGGGGCTCATTGACATAACCCAAAAAAGAACTACCTTATGTGCCAAATGGATTGTGTAGGCCATTGAGGGCTAAGAAGTTTGGAAGGTGTTATTCAGACCCTGTATCTCCTTAGGCTCGCTTAAGGGCAAGAAGGCTTAGAAAGGGCTCAACTTCCCCAATTTAATCTTCATTCAGTCCCCCATCCAAATCACTAGGTCCTTTGTGGCCAAAATCATCTAGAAGGCATGGGAAAAGATCAAGCCATGGCTGCTCTAGAATGGTTCCAGTTTTTGTAATGGGCTCATTGCTAACTCCCATTCTCTCTGTGGTCTCCCATTTTCTCTTGCAATGAAGTGCCCCTGGTAGAAGTCCTTTGGGTCAACACTCTTAAGATTTACCATAAAGGAATTCATACCATCTAGGATATCTTCTGTAGGTTCTTTCACTCTTGGCTATTTTGGGAGGAGGCAAAAACTAAATTTTGGTTAGCCAATATAGACCAGGAATTCTACTAGGAGATCCTTAATGACATCCTAGCTTTCATGCTCTATAAAATCTTATTCCACTCCACTCAGCCATGGTTGAAGGACTAAAAATGGTATGTTGAGACCCCTTTCCACAATTACACTTGTCAGCTTGTATATGCATGGTTCACCCCCTGCCCGCCCCCGCCGACCGCCACCCCCCCACCCGTCCACCCAAACCCCTAGTTGACAAGATTAACGCTTGTTGGGGGCTACACTTGTGTATTAAAATGTGGAGATTTTGCTTCAACACTATTTGTGGGACTTGTGTGGATCCCAAGCTTGCTTATTTTGCTTGGTGTATACTACACCAAGGCTTACCTATTGGTAGAAGACTTATCTATCTTGAAGTCCACCTACCTACTTACCCCTTCTATGGCCACCTTGAAATGCTTCCTCATCATTTTTGGTACTGTTCCAAAGCTCAAAGGGTTTGGACTTGGATCCATGATCTTTTTAGACCTTTTTAGTCCAATTTTTTCATTTGACAACACATCCTCCTTGGAGACAAACCCACGATGCCCTTCAAATACAAAGTCTGACATACTTTTATAGTGGATATTCTCTTCTAGATTTGGAAAGAAAGAAATAATTTTGTGTTTAATAATGCTTCTGTTGATTATAATATTTTTTCTTTACATAAGTCTTCTATCATCTCCAATGTTCTTTTGCAGATTCAAGTCCAAGCCAATAAAGTGGTTATGGAGCTTGGGCATCTTTAGGATCTCCTCTCCCATTGGGGAGATGCTCCTTGTGCAATAGCTCAGGGTCCATCTTCTCCTCCTAGGGATCTGAGACTAGATGATAGAGTGCCTTAGTTGCCTCATGGTGGGCATTATTATAAGCATGCTAGGTGCCACTCTCACAACATCACCATACACCAACACATTTCTCCTCTTGGGTAATTGTGAGGGTAGAAAATACCACCTCCTTCCCTTATTGGGTAGGATGGATGGGGTGTTCCTCCCCCTTTACACCCAACTACTTGGGGGGCACCATTTAGAGGTTGATTGGATGTGATGGATAAGTTTCCCATGCTTTCTTTGGCCATTTTTCCCACTCAAAAACAAGCAGGAGATGATGACAGGGACACTACTCAAGCTACTGGCTGGGAGCCTATTCGAGATGGTAATGGTTTACCAAGCTTGGGCTGGGTTCCTGATGATATGGATCCTCTATCTTTTGGCCTTGCTCTTGTTTCATAAAAGTTATTTTTTTTACTTTATGACTTGTTTATAGTCTTTACCTAATTTATGATGCTTTTGTTCTTGCTCCTAGGATCTGCCTAGTGTGATGTGGCATGCTTTCATACTGCCTATATTTTTTTGTGAATTATTTTCATATTTATGTTAAGTTAATATATAGATATGTTTCATAAAATAAAGAGGTATACTTCCTTTCACCTCAATAATTTTACTTGTATTCGTTCATTGGGAGTTTGTAGGTTTCTAACATATTTCAAACTTTGTTTGTTATTGCTTTTTATTTTAAAGTGTCATATAAAAAGATTAGAATAATATTTGGATAGGTTGGTTTTGTTATTTGAACTTATAAAATTAGTTGGGAAAGGGATTAAAAATAAAGTAAATAAAAAATAAATAAAGTGATGTGTCAAAATCAAAATATTATATCAGAATGTGAAATAATATTTATATAAATTATTATTTTTATTTTAACTTATCATACTAATGGGGATGACAAAATGACTAAACATAAAATAAACAAAAAACAAATGAAATAATATGTTGATATGATGTATGAGATCGTTCTAAAAATATACATAAAATAATTATATATTTACATATTAAACAACAATATAGACATATAGAATTATTTATATAAAATGTAAAAAATTCAACATTACAATAATATAAGCCATCCAAATGAAACTCTAAATTAAAAATAAAATGAAAAAAATCACATAATCTTTCATTAATTGTTTTTATAAAAATACAATAATATATATTTGTCAAATTTTGAAAAAATTATTAAAAAAAATATATATATTTAAGAAAGGAAAAATATAATAGAAACAACCTCCCTAAAAATAGAGATATCTTCTATTATTTATTTACATTCCACCAAATTAAAGACTTTAAAGAAGATAATAATGAACAAATAAACATTGTTAAAATAAATATGAAATTCTCATCAAATATGTTTCAAATTGTCAAAGTAGCTTATATTAAAATATTTTATAATAATCTAGATTTACATTTTTATATCTAAAATAATCATACAAAAGCAATCTTTATATAAATTCATTTAAAAAAAATATATATTACCTCAAAACATTTCCATCATTTTTTTATAAACATAAAAATATTAAAATTAAAAATTTTGAAATAAAATTTTTAAAATTTAAGTTAATAACGTCTCAACAATTACTTTTTTTTTAAGCTTAACCTCTTTTACAAATGATACCCCTCTTTTAGTAGTTGACTTACTACCTCCTATTTTTTCCTTTAATGGGCATAGACCAAAGGTACCATAAAGGGTGGGAACCTAAGGCATATTCTTTTTACACAATATATATTTTTGTAGAGAATTTAGTGGTGGAATGTAGACATACAAGTTAATTAACATTTAATAAAATTAAATTTTAATCATGTTGTTGTTGTTGTTGTTGTTATTATTATTATTATTATTATTATTATTATTTTAATTATTTTATTTTTAAATATATTTTTCAATAAAATTTTATATGTAATTATTATTTTAATAAATTATATATAAATATTTTAAAGTTTATAAATAATTTAAATATTTTGAGTTAGTGATGTTCAAGGTTCAAACATATGTATATTTTTTAATATTTTTTTATTTTTGATTTTAATTATTAGAGAGATTTTATGTTTTTACTACCAATATTTGCTATTATTTTAATTGCATCTAACTTGCATGTGATTTTTAAGAGTTTGAGAATAATCTAACACATACAAAAGTAAAGGTTTTTGGTTTAAAATTACTATCATATGTACTCCATAAGGTTTGATTTTCATCAATTTTGTATATTCAACAAGAAGGTTTCCCTTAAGTGAATGGGTGTTGACTCATCTAACTCGAACTAACATGACATTTTAATTTCTTTTTTTGTAAAATAGTTTTATTTGAAAATCTTTAAGTTACATAAAAGAAAAAAGGAGGTTGAAAACATAAATATATTCATTCACAATCGAACATTATATTAATTAAAAAGTCTTTCTATTATGACATCATTTCATTAACACAAGAGTCATAATATATTAAACTTATAAATTATTATAAATTTAATATTCCAAAAATAATTTACATAAAATATAATAATTTAACATGATATATAAAACTTTATAATAATATATAAAAAATGTTTAATATATATTAATAATTAAAAAAATAAAAATAAAATTATTGCTACTATTTTTAATCATAACTTACTCCAAAAACTCTTAAATCAAGATAACTATAATTTAGTTTTCAATTTAAATAGCCATCTAATAAATATGGAATAAGGCAGCATTGTTGAATATCAAGTTTGGGTGTTTTGGAAGTAATCTATTGCACTGGCACAAGAAAAAGATTGTAAGAAGCACAATTAACTTGGTCGATGAATTCAAGTTGTATTTGGGATGATAGAATTATATTTTATAGGTTATAGTTTTAGTATAGAACTGTGGCAGAAATGAAAATAATATTTTATTTTCAATTAAAACATTATTATCATATATTGCAAATCTTTTGCCACACCATGAATTGAACTTTCATCAATTGGAGAATTTAAACAGGTGAATAGAGCACATTATATGCAGTTTGGTGGTATGTTGTTGGGATATATGGGTGTGGGATCCTTTGGTTAAGTCCTACATTTAGGTACTTTAACATTGTGTCACAATGTAAAATAAGTATATGGGTGTTTTGTGAAAATGTATTAGATATTTGACATTATTGATTAAACTGTGTGATAAAAGGTAGGATTGTGGGCATCAAGTATGGGTAATTGAATATAATGACAGGGTCAATTTTGCATTGACAATATATAGGCATGATTTAAATACTATTATGCTTGCATTCAAGAGAATTCGCTTTTCAACCCAGGTTTTTCGTATTTGCGAAAAAAAACTTGCAAGTGGAAAAAGTAATGGAAAGGGAAAAAGATTGAGAACCAGAGAGAATCAAATAAACAAAAGAAAATAAGGATACAAATAAAAAAGAGGATAAATAACTTGTAAATTACTTTCACTAATAATTTATTATTTGCTATTGTTATGTTTTTTTTAAAGATGATATTATGGGGATCCCTCTATTTGAGAGTGAGTATATATATATATATATATATAATTTTTATTTTACATAAATAATTATCTATATTTAAATAGAAAATAATTATACGATTTTAATTTTCTTTTGTTATTGATTATTTTGTTTGTTTATTTTTAAGAGTGAAGTTTTAATTTTATAGTTTTTTTTTTAAATATTTAAAAAAAGGATAATTTTTTTTTGGTTTTAAAAATGATATGGAGATCTATGATAACCTTCATTCTCCACCAGTGAATCATCACAATTGTTTACAATTTGTGCCAATTAGTACATAAGTTAATAGTGGAGAAAAATGTACTTACTTAGTTCAATAATCATGGTGGTGTGTGGAAAGATAAAGTAAACTATAATCTTTTTTAATCTCACATCAGATAAGTGATTATTCACATTTTTAATCATCATGAATTAAACAATTTAAATTATTAGATTTTTTTAAAGAAAAAATTAGTCATTATAATAAAATGGTATTATTTAATAGAGAATACATTTTACATAAGGGCGCAGAGTGCCAAGTCCTTGCAAGGAGTTTGAAGTGGAGGATTTGTTGTTCTCAGTTTTGAGCAAGCTAACCCAGAATGTAGAGAACCAATGCGTAATATAAATGAGGCAAACAAGGAAAACCAATAAACTATCCATCTATTCTAGTCAAGGTGGATTAGGACTATTTAAAAAAATTGTATTGATTTTTTTAATTGTGCTCTCTTAACATTAAAAATAATATAATTCTCCATTAACAACAATGAGAAATATAAAAAAAAGATCTAAAACCTTTGAATTTCTCTCCAAGACCAATGGCCAGATATGGTTTGGCTTATGTGTAATGTTTCCTCAAACAATAATGACCTCTCATTGACACTCAAATACCAGTCTTATATAATGAAGGAATAAAATTAGATTATTAAAGACAATAACATTGCTCAAAGCAATAGATAAATTCAAACACAACAATACACCCGGATTTGAATCCCAATGTCAACAAGTTTTAGATTGAATACCACATAATACAACTTACACATGCCACCAATTTAAATGTAGAAAATCAGAAGAACAATCATAAAAAGTACTAGATGAAATCTAAGCTTAGTCCATTTATAATTTTTTCCACATTTGCATCTATTAATATTGAATATATATTCAAGTAATTTTCAATTAGCATAACAAAAACTAGAAAACATACATCTATGCAATAAAACATTTATTAAAGCTTAATAACATGAAGTGCATACATGTACTTACAAAATGAAAATATGAATCAAAATATTTTTGAGCCTTCAGAGGCTGTAGTCGACTAAACAAGTACATAATTCATTTATTTTCTTCTCTAATAAAAGCTTACTTATTTCATGGAGGAAATAAAATATATATAAATAATTACTTATTTCTTAATTGATATTTTTTTCATACTTTACATTTTAAAAAAAACATTAAATAAATTTAAATCTAAACTTGTAGAATTTTATTTGATATTTTTCATCAAAATTTATATGTTGTAAGGACATAGTTGCAACAAAAAAATATCAATCTATAAAAAGGAATTTGTTTATATCATGACTACTCTAATGATGATGATAGTGATGGTGATGGTGATGGTGATGGTGATGGTGATGGTGATGGTGATGGTGATGACGACGACGATGATGATGACGATGACGACGATAATGATGATGACAATGACAATGACGATGATTATGATGATGTGAAAGAGGATAATAATTTCAACTATTATTTTCAAATAATATTTTTTTTATAATTTTTATAATAAAATTCATTTCATAACACTTATATTATGATCACTATAATATTATTATTATTATTATTCATTAATTTTACATGTGACTTAATTTTTATGTACTTTTTTTATAAATATATTTTGTGGATTATAAGTATTATTTTTAAAATTCCTTAAAAACATTTCTTTAGGAATACTATATCAAGGAGAAATAATTAATAAATTATTGATATTTTAATAAATGTTGTTGTTATTGTTATTGTTATTAAAGAAAATGAAATTTAAAAAATATATTTTTAAAATAACTTATAATGTAAATGTGATAAGAAACACACACATAGCTATATTCTCAAGTACAAGTATGTCATTTCATGAACCCCAATCAATGATGTAAGAAAACTTGATGAAGAAATCACGAGATAATTTTTGACACAAATTATATACAATCATTAACAGAATGTCCTCTTACATGGATTAGCCACTTTGCCATTCTTATTAATACAACTTATATGAAGCATTAGATGTCTTTAATTGTATATAAAATATAGTAGTGTATAGATATTAGACCACAATTATTTGAATTTGAGGAACACAATTTGTGAACCATTTATTTACTATTATTTGACAATAATCTAATTGAGTTTACATGGTACAAAGTAGATATTGAGTTGGTTAGGGTTTTTAATTAACAAGTGTCTTTTTTAATGAGAAGGGCAAACAATAGCTCAATTTGATTGGGAAGATACTCCTCAAATTTAGTAGCCACTCTTTTAGAAATTTTAGAAAAGTATTCACTTGTGTATTACTCACATCTAGATAATCCGTAACAATATTTTCAAAGAGTGATGTATAATGGATCTCTCCAACTCTCCTAATAATTTCCTCTTCACCTGTTGTCACTTATCATTAGATGAAAAGGAAATACTTGCAATGCCTTCATACTCTATCACAAATAACCCCTCTCTTCACTATGCTTTCCACCTCTTCTTGATACCCATTTCTATTTTTCAATAATACCCTGCTCAAAGAGTATGTCCATAATATATGATGCTACATAAATTATGTCAAACTTCTGTAGATACGTAACCCACTTTGCTTCAATTGATACATATACACCAGGAGAGATTTTGTGCTCAACACTCTTAGGCACCTATAATTATGAAGGAAGCGTTGATACTCATTTGAGGGAAATAGATTTAAATCTAACATCGAGAATGTATGCTAAGGCAAAATAAACAAAAAGCTATAATATTGTATAGAAGAAATAAGAAATACAAAAAACCTTAACAAAATAATATTTATATTAAAATCCTCAAACATTTCTATGGTTTTCTTCCCTTTCTTTGTTGTCTCTTAAAAATGAGGATTAATACTAATATAAAGGAAAAAAAACTTCACAAGTAGAAGATTCCTTGCATCATCCACATGACTCCATTCACGTCCACTAAATTGTTTTAAGACTACACTCACATCCACTAACTTGATTTATGAATCCACTAACATATCACTAAATTATTTTATTACCACTTAATATTCCACTAAAATCGTTTTGTCACCCACAATCATTCCACTATCACCATTTCACTGACATACTTTATGATGCATTCACATATTTTAATATTCAACTCATATAATCAATGCTAGTGGGGTTAGGCTTATATTACAACACCCCCGCTTAAGTTTGATTCCACAACTTCATGACACCTAATAAATCTCTTAAATAATAAAATCTTTCTTTTCCTAATGGTTGGAGAAGATGTCTGCATACTGATCTTTGAATCTAAAGAACTCTAAATAGATCTCTCCTTTGTCGACTAATTTTTTGATGAAATGATATTTGGTGTCTATATATTTACTCCATATATGAAATACATGAATCTTGGATAGTGAAATTATTGAGTTGTCTTAGAATATATTTGTTGTTTCTTTCGATTTGTATACCAAATCTACTAAAACATTGTTGAGTATATGTGAATCTATTGTAGATATGCACCACTTTTCTTCATTATATATGTACACACCAAGAGATATTTTTTTCTCAACACTCTCAGGCCCTTGTAATTGATAGAACATAAACCACTTAGGTTAAATCTTATGCCCACTGAGTGTGGGTCCAAAAGTATTTTATTAATATAAAAAAAACAAGTAAATAGAAAAGGGTACCAATATGCTGTTAACCGTTTTTACAAATCCAAACATGAATATATAGTTTTCACCTCATGACTGATAAAAACCAACTAACTTCTACAACCAACTATCTACGGGAATGCAACTTGTAAGGTAGTTTTATTATTATCTCAAATATAAATCTAACTTAATTTATTTATGGGGGTGTCCTTATAAAAAGAAGCATGCCCCATTTACATTTATTTATTTTAACTTACCAAAATCTTAAACTAAGTTAAGACTTTGGAACAAGTCATAACAAACTCCTCTATGATCAAAAGTCAGTTCTTTGGACACATGCCAAATATTTTTCTAAATTTTTCAAATTTGATTCTGTCAAGGGGTTTTGTGAAAATGTCAGCTATCTAATTAGTAGTTAGCAATATATTGGATCAAGTGCTTTATTTGCCACTAGAATTCATAGATAATGATATTTGACATTGATATGTTTTGTTTTGGCATGAAATACTAGATTCTTGGACATCTTTATTGCACTTTGATTATCAATGTATAAATGAATAGAATCAATTTAAAAAATTTAAAGATCTGCAATAATGCAACGTAAATAGATAATTTCTTTGGAAGCATCCCATGATGCAATGTATTATGATTTTGCTGATGAATTTTCCTCTATATCATGCTTCTTACAACACCAACCAATGGAAATTGAACCCATATGCATAGTGTATCATGTTGTGTATACTCTATCATACACACATCCACCAAAATATGCATCACAATACCCAATAAGTTTGAATTTATTATTATGGTGGTACTCAAGGCCCTAAGTTTTCATTCACTAAAGGTAATGAAGTACTCCTTTTGTTGCATGATAATGAATTTATCTAGGCTCATGCATAAACCTAGACAAAATTACATCTAAAAATGATATATTGTGCCTTGTAGTCATCAAATACATAAAACCTCCCACTAACTATCTATATTTGGTGCCATCAATAAAATAAATACCATCATCCTTAGATAATTTTAATTTACTTTCTATGAGAGTGAGGGCAGGTTTGCAATCATTCATGCCAAACCTATTTAATAACCTAGAAATATACTTAGTTTGTGAAACGAAAATACTTTTCTCTTTCTAAGTTACTTCTATGATAAGTTAGTAGTGAATAAGTCCAAGATATATCATCTCAAACCCATATTTTAATTCCTTCTTCATAGACTTATTATGGGTTTCATCATTCCCTGTGATAAACAAGTCATCGACATAGAGAACAAAAATAAAGAGTATCATCAGATTAACTATGTTGAAAGATAATTATCTTCAAGTATGAATCCATTTTTTCATACCAATCCATAGGTGCTTGTTTGATCCCATAGAGAGATTTAATCAATTTACACACTTTGTGATCTACACCCACTTTCTCAAAACCTTGGGGTTGTTTCATATATAATTCTTCTTGTAAAACCATTCAAAAAGGCACTTTTAACATCCATATAATTTATTTTCCAACCATCATCTGTTGATAAGGTAAGGACCATAATAATAGTGTGTCATTTGGTAGTTGGTGCAAATGTTTCCTCATAATCAATACCTTCTTGTTGCACATAATCTTTCACAACAAGTCCTGCCTTAAGTTTATCAATGGAGCCATCTGATTTATACTTATTACTATAAATGAATTTTAATCCTATGGGTTGAACATGTGGAGTAGGATCAACCAAAACCCAAGTATTATTGTTAAGTATTGTATTATACTCACTTTTCATTACTTGTTACCAAACTGGTTCAGTAGAAGCCTCCTCAAAATAAAATGGCTCAGTGAAGAACTAGTAACAACCATTGAATAGTTCACCTATTTATGAGAACTCTTAGTAATTTTACACCAAATTCATCTGATTTCAAGTCAAAAAAAGTACTTTAAGACCATTTTGGATACTTATCTAAATTGCAAAGATCAAGAACACCAAAATTCTCCTCATGTGCACCATTCGAAAGAAAACTTAGAGAATTGTCAACATTTTCTAAGTCATCAACCTATGAAATAGTAGAGGAAGGAGATGAGATATAAGGGATATTGGTCTTAGACCACAACCTATGAGAGTTGGCCTCATTATTCAATCCCTTATCACATTTTGCAATCTTCCTCTCTAACCTATCAAATTGGGAATCAATCTCTGCAGTGTTCATGTTACCAAATTCATCAAATACCCCATCCCTACTCATTATTAATTTTCTTGTATCCTTTGAAAGAAAATTATACCCCTTTTTATTTTCTAAATATCCAAGAAAGATGCATTTTTGACTTCATGGTTCCAAATTAGTTCTATGTTCAGTGGGAAATAAGGTGAAACAAAGGCATCCAAAAAATGTCAAGTGTTTAATTTTTGGTTTAAACCCATACCAAGCCTCATATGGAGTTTATCCCAAAAGTGAAGCTACAAGGGACCTATTTCTCAAATACATTATAGTACCAATGGCTTCAACCCAAAACTTATCATCAAGCTATTTATAATGTAACATAGCCTAAGATGTGCTCTCTAAAGTCCCATTCATTCATTCATTCATTCATTCATTCATTCATTCATTCATTCATTCATTCATTCATTCATTCATTCATTTAGATACTCCATTTTTTTGTGGAGTGTAAGAATTAATATATTTTCAATGAATACCATTTCCCAAAAATAATCCAAAACTTCATTTGAAGTATACTCACCACCATTATCTGAATGAAGAGTGGCCAAGTGTAATTGTTTCTTTTTGAACTAAGTGTAAATAATCAATAAACAAATTTTGATTTATTTTTCATGAAAAACACCTAAGTCATCCTAGAAAATTCATCTATAAATAACACAAAATACCTACACCCTCTGATGGATGACTTCTTCATGTCACATACATCACTATGAACTAACTACAAACATCTGTTAGCTCACCATGAAGAATTATTAGAAATTTTTTCCTAATTCTATTTTACCAAAATGAATGAATCACAAATAATATTATCTTTGAAAAAAGTGGGAAATCCACTCACCATACCATATATTTAAAATTTAACTAAAGATCAAACATTTAAATGTCCATAGTGGAGATGCCACAATCATTGTGTAGACATAGTACTTGTACCTATATCAATAATTACTGTAAGTTCCACTATGGGAGGACGCACTTTACAATGCAATCTAGCCAAATTTCCATCCTCATATCCTGTATACATGATTCTGTATCCATCCTTCACTAAGTTGATATAAATGAGTCCATTTTCAAACACAATTTAATAACCTTTCTTGTGAATAGTTACAAAGGAAAGAATATGTTTTTGCAACGTGGGACCATACTAAACATTCTTCAAGTATTTGATGTATCGATTTGTCAAGAGAGTCCGAATTGACCCAAGACCTTGTGGAGTATGCATAGACTTATCTGCCAAGGATACCAGAGAGAGAGAAGCTTCTTTGAAAGTCCAAAAGAAGTCTCACCTAAATGTCATGTTTTTGGTTGCTCTTGTATCTAAAACCCACACATATCTGAGCTCATCTCTAGCCTCATATTCTATATAAGGAATGTTCCCTAAAGCACTAAATGCATATTCATGAGCAAAATTGCTAGACTCATCATAATCTTGGTCAACATATTGAATAGAGTTTGATTAGTTACTTTTTTTGGCCTCTAAATTTTGTCAAAATAAATCCTACATTGAGAAGGAATGTGATAAAATTTCCCACATCTATGACACTGAATGTCTGATCTACCTTGACCTCTACCTCTATAAGAGTTGTGACCATGTCCTCTATCACTTATCTTATTTGAATGAGAATGGATATATTATTTATTTGAATAATAATTCTGATGATATCTTCTACCTTAGTTTTGAAATTTGCCTCCTTTATAACCTCAACCCCCTCTATAACTCTGCCCTCTATAGTTTTGTTGACTAGAAGAAGATGAACTAGGCTTAGACTCTAAAACATGGGCTTTCTTAGTTTCTTGGATTTTTTAGGTAGAGAGAGGTCATATTGAATAATAAAATCAATGAATTTATCTAAAATGATGCATGTGATCTTGTTAGAGACATGCAACATTTCTACAAATTTCCTATAGAACACAGGTAGTCCTTTCAATGCAACAATAAATATGAGATCATCATCTAGTTTTTCAAACCCAACCTTAGTATACTAAGTAGAAATATTTTTTAACTTAGACATATACTCTCCAATATCCTCATATTCTATTAATGACAAAGTAAACAACTACATGTGGATATCTATCTTCTAATGCTTATGTTTCTTATCAGATAAGGTTTTCCATGTAGTGTAACTATGAGGAGAGTTTTCAATATTTATGTAAGTATCTTGAGTATAATAACACTTGATTAATTCTAGGGCCTTATAATCACGTCGATTAAAAACATCAAGTTTGGCTTATTCTATAGGCAATGTAGGATTTTTATTCTTTACAACATCCCATAGCTCATTGAAAACTAATGAAGCACCCATCAAACATTTCCAATTATAATAATTAGAAATCATTAATATATCACCATCTGAAAGAAAATTTTGAATCTTTGACATCTTGAGATGAAAGTAAGTATGATAAATAAAATTAAGTGTGACACAATGCCAAATAAGTGTGATAAATGAAAGAAACAACACACTCACTGATAGCACTTTGTAAAATACAATGATTATATGGAATTTTTCACTTAACCTCCACATAGAGCAAAAATATATTTTTGACAGGTTTTATAGTTAACCTCACCAAAAAATCAATAGATTACACCCTTATTTCACCAAAATACATCCTAATTTCACCAAAATACAACCTTATTTCACCAAAAGTAAAAGAAACAAACTTTTATTGCATTTTTCCAATTAGTAATCATGCTTTAACAACATGTATGATTTTTAAAACTTACAAGGCATAAAAAAAGTTAAAAAAAAAGAATATTCCCTTAAAAAAGCATATACCATATAAAAAATTCTTCTAGAAAAGAGATTGGAACCCTTGACCTCCTCCTTTCAAAGCTGTACACAAAATTATCCCTTCCAAGTGTTCTAAGAACACTTACAAGTTACAAAGAGAGAATTTTACATATAAACTTGATTTTTTGCTCTATGAGAATAGACAAATTTACTTGGGCATGTAAAATATGATTTATCCATGAGAATATTTCTAAGTAAATAAAATCTCTTTGCATAGTTTTGTGGGACCCTCTCAAACCCTATATTTTTGAGAAACTATATTGGAAAATTTACAAAATGATTTTTTTCAGACTTCGAATGCCATTTTGGATGCCATGGCTACTCTATCAAAATCTTAAATTTTTCTTCCACTATTTCTGGCTATACAATTCTATACAAGGCCATACCATTCATGATTGAGCTCTGTTTGAGATTGTCAGAGAGGAATTTGGTGAAGTAAAACTAGTTTTTGATGAGTTGGGGTGCCATGGAGGCCATACTAGTGCAAATGTGGGCCGTACAACTCAAAAATACATCTTAGATAGCATTTTAGAGGCCTTTGGATACCAATTTTGGTCTTTAGAAACTTAAACATGAATAAAAAATTAAGCAAATTGATTTAAAAAAGAATTGGAAGCCATACTACATAATCAAAAAAGTTTTCAAGTTTGAATAAAGTCTTATAAATGGCTGTTTGGGCAGAATTTAGGGTTTTAAATTCATATTTGATCAAACTCCAGCCTTCAGAACCATTCTAGAGTGTTAAAAATGAAGGACCTAAGTTTTACAATAAAAAATGAAGATTTATTTTAAGCACATGGATGTGAAATATAGGATTCTTACACACATATTTACTCATAAGCTTTATAAATGCAATGTAAAATATTTGAAAAATTAAAAATTTTGATAATTTTTCAAAATTTTAACCTTTGACTAAGGTTACCAAAGGGCATACCTTATACCACTCATGCATTTTTTCAAATTTGACTTCACATGAGGATTATTTGTTTCCATGTGAATACATATTTTACCTTTACTTTCACCTAAATTCATCGTGCTCTTGATTACCGCACTTTGATACCACTAATATAACATACACCACTTACGTTGAATCTTGTGCCCACTAAGTGCAGATCCATGAGTATTTTATTAATTTCAAGAAAAAAACACATAAAAGGTGTGCCAATATGAGGCTAACCCATTTTACAAATCCAGATATGAATATATAGTTTTCACCTCATGGCTGGTAAAAACCAACTAACTTCTACAACCAACTATCTATAGGAATGCAACCCATAAGGTAGTTTTATTATTAACTCAAAAATAAATCTAACTTAATAAATATAACTTAATTTATTTATGGGGTTGTCTTTATAAAAAGAGGCATTCCCCATTTACATTCATTTAATTTAACTTACCAAAATCCTAAACTAAGTTAAGACTTTGGAGCAAGTCCTAACAGTAATTATTCTTCTATAATAGGCTTTATCAAATATTCAATTTGGAAAATAAAATAATTAGTTTTGATTTTAATTAAGTGTAATGTGAAAATGAAATTATTGTGCACTTAATATCATTTTTTAAAGATTTTATCAATATTACAAATAACATTACACATATGGATAACCCAAGGGTTAGGTGGTAGGGCTGAGAACAAGAAGGTCATATGATTAGAACCTTCATAAACACATGGGTAGCCCAGTGGTCAAGTGGTAAGGTTGAGAATAGGAAGCTCACAAGAGTAAAGATAATGAAGGCTCAAATAAGAGTGATAGAAATGTAGGTTTTTTGTTCCAGGTACTCACCCATGAAAGCTAATGGAGGCTCAAAGAAGATTGATAGAAATGCAATATTTTTCATGGTAAGAGGTGTCTAATATATAAAATTTTATATATGGGTAAATAAGAGGGTTTTAAAAATCCCCCAACACCTTGTAAAAAATCTCTAAAAATCCAGATAAAATAAAGAAAAATCAACAAAAAAAAAACTAAAAACAAGCCAAAACCAAGGCAAATAACACACAACAAACCAACCAAAAACCTTCCATAAAATATTGATCGTCATGTGAAACTATAAAATTAGGAAAATGTCTACCACTGATCAATAAACCATTTTTATTCCAATCAAGAAAGAACCAGCATAATCGACGACCTATCTAAAAAGAATAGAACAAGCTATTGAGTTGGAGCCCCTTAAGAAACACCATTACTCACTCCTTTATGAGATCATAGGGTTATGTTGATTAGATGAGGTGAATTATTAGGGTGTCCTTTTTTTCTTTCACACCACCATCTAACCCTCCTTATCCTATACCTCTAAATCTAAATGGAAGGGTAAATAAACTTATAATAAGCTAATGTCCCAAAAACCTTTATATTTCCCTTTAGGAAGGATGACTATAGGCTAAAAGATTACATGTTCCACCCTAGCCTCTTCCACCACCATATTTATTTCATTCAAAAAGTTCATTGATTTTGAAGGGATATAAAATTCCTCACTTGATGCAGAAAAAGTTTCCTCTTCAGAGTCTAAGGCTTCACTCTCTGGTGATCCTATTCTAGACACTATAAAAAGTTTTGGGAGAGAATCCTTCCACACCATAGGTTTTTCCTTCCTTTCATTGGGATTACTACAATCTGAGGTCAAGTGCATAGTATTGAATCATCTATGACACCAAAGAGGCAGACCTCCATAGTCTAGGGGTTGAGTACATACACAATCCTTAGGAACCAAGTCAATAGAAGCATGTATATCATTAGAAGTATTGATATTTATTGGTATTCTAGAAAATGTAGTATGGGAGAACATATAATTGACCATATCAATCTATTGGAATATTTCAAGGGTGTGTCCTATTACTTTGTAACATGATCCACACATAGCTGTTGTAAAGTAAGCTCTTGTAGAGAGAGGATTCTTATCACCATAATTATATGCATCTGCATAATCTGGATCCAACATTTGTAACAACAAATTGAAATCTTTATATGGAAGGGTAGTGAGTAGACTTGAAATTTTGTCACCATTTCCTCCTTTTGAATTGAACATAAGAGAGCTTTAATGATGGTTTTTTGCCACCATAAGTGTATTTTACCTTGTTGCACACCCTAAATCTACTGTTTATCACTCAAATTCAATCTCACATTCTCATAAATGTCTCTCCAATTTTTTTTTTAGCTTTGACCATCTTTATCTTCACACACAGTTCACAACAATCATGCAATACCCAAAAATAAATAAATAATAATTCTTGTTAAATCCTTGAGATGAAAATTTAAAAATAAAGTGGAAAATAGATGATACAGTAATACATGAAGTGGTAAAGAGTTATAAGCATAACTATAGTATTGATAGATTTAGATTGAGTTTGAGATTTCACCATCTCCATATTTGAGACTATCTAAGGTTCTCATAAATGCCTCTCTCTAAAATTGTTTTGGTAGATTTAACCATCTTTATTTTCACACACAACTCATAGTGAGACTAGCTAAGGTTCTCATAAATTCCTCTATCTATTATTATTTTTGTAGCTTTGACCATTCTTATCTTCATGTAGACAACCCACAACGATACTAGATAAGGTTCTCATAAATGCCTCTCTCCAAAATAATTTTTGTAACTTTGACCATTTTTATCTTCACACACAACCCACAACGAGACTAGCTAAGGTTATCATAAATGCCTTTCTCCAAATTTGTTTTTATAGCTTTGACCATCTTTATCTTCACACAACTCATAATGGTTATGTAGGACCCACAAATAAATAATTATTATTTTTAAATCCTTGAGATAAAAATTTAAAAATAGTGTGGAAAACAAATGATAGAATAGTACATGAAGTGATAAAGAGTTATAAGCATAACTATAGTATCCATAGCTTTATATGGAGTTTGAGATTTCACCATCTCCATCTTTGAGACTAGATAAGGGACTTCTCCATCATTTAATGCAAAAGCAAATAAAAAATTGAATATAAATATACCTATATTTATAAACATGAATAATTGGTGACATTAGTATATAAATATGAATAATTGGTGACATCAGTATTACAACATATCACTTTAAATTAGTTATGTCAAAGGAATTTTAATACTACACAAATAGCGAATATTCATAAATGATTTGTCTTTGAATATTTCATAGCTTATTCATCTTGTCATAATATTTTAATTTTGAGTGGTTGATATTTAGTGTTTGACAGCAGATAAATCTGGAAGTGTGTGATAAGACTGTGAAAGTGTATCTGTATCCCATACTTCAATAACTCACCTGATAGTGAGGCAAGACATGTATATAAGGAGAAGAATTATATGAAATTTGAGAAACAATAACATTTAATTTATTTTAATATGTACTATTATATAATGTCGATAAGAAGTATCTCCATCATAGATAAATAAACAACCCCAATCACATCCACCATATACCTATAAAATTAAGTTTTGATATGCAATATGGGTGTTCCAATATTCATACTAAACAACTAATAGAGATATATGCTAACCTAGAGATGGAGCTGCTATATAAAAGAGAAACAATTCTAGGCAGGGGACATCTTGAGATTCCAGTGCAACACTAAATATTCTGGATAACTTTATATCAGCTTCTATTGAAGGTCCTACAGTGTCCTCCATAGGAAGGAGCACAAATCAACAACACATAATGATTTCCTCCTTCACTCATATTTAGTTAAGTCCTTTGCATGCTACCAAAGTTGGACACATGTTATCTACTCTCCACGGCTGATCCAGTTAAGAACTATTCAATTCCTTGGGAGGTCATACCTAATTCTTGTGTTTATAATATAGACAGACCATGCCTTATCAAGAAAGCAACGTCACTTGATGGGAATTCATCCTTCATGGAGTATGGGAAATTTTTTCCCATTCTTCATCCTCTGCAATGTAATTTTATTTGGAGCCAATCTAATTATCGCTCTGTCAATCTATTGTCTAAGTTGACCTTGTCCTATGAGAGATACATGACTGGTCTGCTGAAGAGGTAGTGGTCAGGATAGTTGGAAAATTTAAGAGAGGATAGAGTAGCATGTTGCATCAAGAAAAGGAAGCCTAGTTAGTATTTTAGAATAAATCAAATAGTCATGCAATTGGGTAAACCTATCAGTCTTTATCTCTTCTCCTTGCCATTCTTCTCACTACAAAAAATTTAACCACCAAAAAATTAAATAAATAATAAAAAATAGACTATGTTAGTATATGAAAGATGTTACATATTGAATTGTATTGTAGATGGTGAGTTTCAGTTGTTTAATGTGCCCATGAATAATCATTGGTTAATATTTTAGAGTAAATCAAATAGTCATGCAATTGGGTAAACCTGTCACTCTTTATCTCTTCTCCTTGCCATTCTTTTCCCTACAAAAAATTTAACCACCAAAAAATTAAATAAATAATAAAAAATAGACTGTATTAGTATATGAAAGATGTTACCTATTGAATTGTATTGTAGATGGTGAGTTTCAATTGTTTAATGTGCCCATGAATAATCATCGGTTAATATATTTAATGAACACATTAATATTATATACTTATATAACAACAATAATACATTATATTATTATTATATATAGATATATATAAACACACACACGCACATACATATGCACTTTCAATTAAAAAATCCTGTTTTACCATATCATCAAGTCACACTTTTCACATTGCTTAACTTATTTTGGAATCTTTCACAGCTTTCATTTTTTTATTTCTTTAATTTTTTGTATCAGTTCATCATTACTTAAGCTCACTACAAACCCTAACATCTCATCTCCACATATCTCATTGTTATATTACATGAAGTGACACACCACCTTCTTTTCCATCATAAACTCTACTAAAAATATCAAATTTATGTTTTGTATAAAAAAATAAAACAAATTC
Source organism: Torreya grandis (assembly GCA_037957365.1). Lineage (NCBI taxonomy): Eukaryota > Viridiplantae > Streptophyta > Pinopsida > Cupressales > Taxaceae > Torreya > Torreya grandis. The sequence goes on along the minus strand of JARHVA010000053.1, from coordinate 2,034,832 downwards.
AATAATTAAAAGTTTATTACGTAATAAAATTGTTAATTTACATTCAATTATTTTATAAAATTCATTTTTACAAGACAAAATGTTACATCCTCCCAATATAACTTGCAACATATGAATTACCAAATACCTAAATAAGATCTTAAAAATGCCTTTCTTACTCTTTCTTGAATGGAAACTTTAAAGAAGATGTAAACTTGAATGAGCAACACGTGTGATCATTTGTTTATTTAAGACATGTCTAATCATACGATCATAAAATTTAGCGAGGGCATTGTCTTTATTAAAAAGAAATGAGAAGTCATGGAAACTTGAATGAACAACACTTTCGCCCAGAGTGTGCAGTCATTTTTATGGGTCTAATCATAAAGGAAAGAGAGGGCATTGTTTATGAACGGATTTAAGTTTTAACACTTCCTAAAAATTTGCATTTCATTATTTGAAAGCGAGCATGTCCTTTCAACTCAATAACATATTTGAATCTTAGCTTATTATTGCTTTTTATCATCATTTGGAAATCCAATGGTCTCAAATTGAAATTACAGAGTTTAATTTGTATGAAATTATAAAGTTTAAATATTATGTAAATTATAATAAATTATATTTTTCCATTTTCAGCTCAAAAATGATCTTGGGTTTTGTAATAAAACTAGCTTAGGAATATTATGCTAGTTTATCTTGATATACATAAATGTTCCTTAAGACTCTTTTATACAATTCAAACCCAAACATAGATTTCACTCTAGCTTATAGTTTAATGGAATTATGAAATCTTAAAATGTCAAGAGATATTGATTACAAACATTGTACATAGAGATTCATAGGGAAGGAATACTTTTTCAATGTTTTGGGTTTGATCATACTGAAAATCTAATTGCACTTCCATTCTGAGGCTCAGTTATAGTGGTAGTATTATAGGTGTCTCTATAAGAATAATACATTACATTGAATAATCTTGTATGGATAAATATTAAGTAGAACTACTCAGTTCCAACCATGAAAATAAGAAAAAACTCCAAAGTTATATGTATGCATCAATATAAATATGTTTCTATCCAAATGATAAAACAATACACTATGTTATGTTGAGATTAGTTTCAAATAAGTCATTTTTTGGAATAAATTAACTACTTTGTTGTTTTCTTCCTTAACAATGGACTCTGTAGTGAAATATAAAACTTTAGACAAACAATTTCATGTAATTTATTTCCTAATGATGGACTTGTAGTGAGATTTAAAAATTCACACATAAACAATTTTATGCAATTGATACCAGATAAAAAATAACTAATATATGATATATTGGTTGCATGCTAATCTACAGTTTCACATTCTATTTATTGAAGAGTAGGTACCTTGTTATGGGGGTGAACTCAATTGGTTTTTAAAGAATTTTTTATTGGGTTCTCAACCTTAGTCTCTACATAGTGTTCAATATTACAAGTTTCAAAATTGATTCTTAGTAGACTCTTTGCAAATGGACCTCCTTACATTGTAACCTACTAGATACAATTAGTAGCTAGATTTTAATTTTTTTTTAATAAATCTAATTAGTGAACACAAAAGGTACTAAAATTAAAGTATAAATTATAATACCCCATTGCAATCAAAGTGAGAGCCCAAGCTATCATGTTGGTTGAAGCACTAGAATCCAATCTCTCAACCATCCACACCCTCAGATGATGGAGTCCTGAAAGTCAAGAGATTACTTCTACAACAACTCCTATAAGTGCAAAATTGATCATGAAACTAGTCGCTTCATTTATTATTGGAACATATACTACAGAAAATGAGAACCTCACTAGTATAGAATCCCTTGCTTCTACACATAACCCTAAAAAATTATAAACCCGTTATAAATTTAAACAATACAAAACAAAATATATAATATTTTACTAGTAAAATAAGCCTAGATACAAAAAAAAATATAATTATCAAAACAAAAATAGATTAATTTATTTTACTAGTGTTAACAATGGTAGCCATGATAACATACATGAAAAAACGAAGCAGTATGAAGTATAAATCTAGAGACTTCACAAATACAAGGCCATGATTTTAAGTGAGAGCTCCAAATAATAAATCCACATGCAGAGTATGATGGTTTTAGGGTTATTCCATAGAAATTGGGCTTAAATAAATAAAGACTAGAAAAATGGCAATGTAGTGCTTGTTGAGACTAAATATATAAAAATAATAATAATTATAGGGATCTTACTATGAAGAGAATTAGAAAGGATATGTACAAATATAATTTTAGAGTGTAATAAACTAAAATGGATTTCACTATTCTTACGATATCATTTCCTATTACTTTTTTAGCTTATCTATTAATGATGTTGATATGACCCCGAGGCACCCCACCTAGAGTCATAAATGGAGCATCCTCATCCTCCTCTTCTCACTCATTTTATTCCTAATTTTATAGGTTATAAAGAAACAAAACATATGAATATGACAATCCAAGCATAATGAAAGCAAAAGATGAAAGGAGTGAGTCACATCATCAATAGAGGTAAAAACTATTTTATTATCTCTAGAGAGGCTTATTGTGAAGAGGAAAAATTCATAACACAGATGTTCATAACAACCTTAAAAGGTTAAGTGATGTACCCCAACACTTGAAACACTACTCAAGCAAACCAAAAGCCAAAAGTAAATCAAACGAGGGGAGTCTAACACTAAAAAAACAAGCATATGTGGGTGAAATTGAATTATTTAAATTATAGCAAGAAAGAAAATCTAGAGAAGAAGACTAATACAAAATAAAGCCTAACAACAATAAAACACTCCCAAACGTAAGGGTCTAAAGCATAAAATACCAAATTTTAATGAAAAATAAATAAATATCTTGAACCTCCAAAGTGACCCCGACCATGATATTTTCTTCAAAATGGAACATTATCTCTACAAATCAATCACGTATTTACCATGACACGTGTTTTAGATTGGACAAACCAACTTGGAAGCTAAAACAATAAAAATTACTTTTGCTGGCTATAATTTTAAGGGTTTTTGCTCATCTAAAATTAATTATTTTTCCAAGTGCATAGCATTTTCTAAGGTAGTACTTATTAGCGATGCCCAAATAGATAGTTAAGTAGTAATTAATAACATCCTTCAACCCACACGAATAACATAATTGTAGTTAACATGTCTCTCTCGATTTTGGCTTCAAATATCATAATTGCATTTTCACCGCCTCCACAATAATGTTTGTTATCTGACCCCATATTTACCAAACACACACTGTGAATCCTACACTGAGTACGATAGCAAGTAAAACATATAGATTTTTTCAAAATAACAACATATTAATGTTTTGTCACTATAGTCTAAAAAGATGCAATGCTATGGTGGCCCTTCATTCAAAAATTTAAAAAGACCAAAAATAAATATGGATGAACACATTATAAATCAAAGCAAAATTGATGGTTATTGTGAATTATAATACTGTCTAAAATGAATGATGACATATACCTAGTATTGTTAGTGGGATAAAACCAAGTGCATTGATTGTAACTTGTATCATGATGGCAGTGATGGCCTTGATGTATGTGAGGTTATAAATTTAATATGTAAAGTTTTTAACCAATCAATGCATAGAAAAATAATATTTTTTATATTATTGATTAAAAAAATTGTAATTTTTTGATGAAAAATATTTATCTTTTTCAAAACACACAAAATAATAGAATTTGATTTGTTGAAAGGATTCAATTGAATGGAAAATTAAATCAAAACCATCACATAAGTTTCCCACTAAAACTAATACAATAAATGTAAAATTATCCTCCCTTTAATCAACAATCCATATTTATACCTTTATCTCTAAGACAATCATAGTAAAATATTTCCTATAAGACCTTATCCTCCACCCCCGAAAAAAATGTTGCATGTGATCTTGAAGATATGGTAAATATTATAGGAATAAGTATGATAGTAGAGGGCTCATCACTTAAAATTACTCTCGTATGTGTTAAATAAAACCTAATTTATATCACCATGTTGTATACCTAACAAGAGGATTTTCCCTATGTGAGTGGGTGTTGGCTCATCTAACTTGAAATAATAAGGCATATATATAAGTTTGTTGTAAGGAAAATTTATTTTGGATTTAATTATAAAAAATAAAATAGGCGGATGAGAAAGTAAACATATTCATTTGCAATCAATCAAGCATTGTGTTAATAAGAGGGCCATTTTTATCATAACACCACCAAATCAACATAAGGATCGTGGTGTATTGGATTTATATATTACCATGAATTAAGAATTCAAACAAATAATTTAATATAATTTATATAAAATAAAAACTAATTTGACATGCTATATAAGATTGTGCAATAATATATTCAATCATGTATACAAATGCTTAAATATATTAATAGTATAAAATATGCTTGTATTGATATAAAAAAATGTTTACATTTATCATTATACTCATAACTTAATCCATGAACTATTAAATCAAGAAAACTATGATTTAGTTTTTAATATAAATAGTCATCTAACAAATAGCTTTACATAAATAAGCATGGTTGTTGAGTATGGTTTTGGTGTTTCAAAAGTAGTCTATTTGCACTAGCAAAAGATTCCAGAAAATGAAACTATAAAAGAAAAAGATTGTAGGAAGAAAATAAAAATGGTCAATGAATTTAAGTTATAACATTTCAAAGCATTTGGGATGATAGAATTAGATTTTATGGATTATAGTCTTGGTATAAGTGTGGCAAAAAACAAAAAATATATATAATAATAATTATGTACATGAAAATTTTATCATGATATAGTGTAGATATTTTACAACACATAAATATATATATGAATTGAAATTTCATCAGTTGGAGAGTTTAAACAGGTGAATATATGCAGTTTAGTAATATGTTGCTAGGATATATGTGTGAATGATTATTTGGTTAAGTCTTGCATTTAGGTTTTTAATATTGTGACAAAAGGTAAATAATTATATGGGAATTCTATAAAAATGCATTTGATATTTTGACATCATCTTTAATATAAGTTTTTTTATTGAAAAGTGCACCTTTATTGATCAAAAAATATAGTACAATGGTATTTTTTAAAACCTTTTCAGGTTTTACTAGTGTAAATCATATGTAGTTAAAGGGTTGAGTATGTTGTTAAATAGGGGAAAAAACTAGAAATTATTGATTTAATTGAACTTTCCCAAAATAACAATTGATAGGAAAAAAAGAACATATCTAGAGATTAACATATTTTTACATTGATCAAGGTACTATAAATGACTAAATAAACATGAATGAACCTTTCATCTTCTTACCATCTATTTAAATCCAACTTAAAACAATAGTGTACCTATCAAAATAGTAACACCATGTGGCATTAGTGTCCAATTTTAGCACTAATTTCCTTTCTAGAGAGACTATTTAAAACTTTTAGGGAAGTTATGGGATGTTCTAAAGGTTCTATAGGCAGTTTTATGTCATTCAGAGGCTCACCTATGTCATTATTTTGGTTGAATCTCCTCTAAAGCCCTAATGAATACCTGCACACATGAAATAATAAATGAATCAAATGTAAAAAGAGGAGGAAAAATTGGCTTATGGGATGTTATGATCATGTGGAGTAGAACCCCTGTTTCCCTATCCACTACCTACATTAACCCCAATGCTAGGGATCTTAGATCACATGTAGTTCTCCCTTAGGGAATGTGCACCATCAACTTGAATGGTAAGCTATAATGATTTTTTTCTTAGGTCCTTATTTGATCAAGCATACAAATGTCTAGGTCTGATGACTGAGTAGTTTGTAGAGTATTGAATCATACTATTGACTATTTTTATGTAAATATATGCCAAAATAGTAAGTGTTAGATGTAAAATGCCTTGTGAGGCTCATTATTTAGAAGTAACTTAGTTTTAATTATAAGACCTTATTTGGTAGTGGACAAGTCATAAAATAGGGATATAAAAACATAAGAGAAGGCTCATAGAGAGGTTAGGACTCAAACATGGGAGAAAGGGCCCATCAGACACTAGATCCATAAGTAGGCACTAGTGTCATGTGGTGCTACTATCCTAAAAGTGGAACTATTGTCCTAAGGCTTAAAATAGAGCTAAAATCAGGAAAGACAAGATAGGGGCCCCTATGACTAGGAAAAGGTGACTTATGACTACTAAGAGTATTATGAATAAGGAAAATGATACATAATAAAGACTCTAGGATAACAATACTAACACTATGAAGCTATATAAATTATCATATAACTTAATTAAAGGTTATGATAGCCACAAGTCACTCACACATATATCAATGCATTTTATAGGTTAGGTACATACTAGATGCAAATATTATGTCATAAATTTATTTGATATGTGTTATGGTGCTTTACATTCTTCTGTTATGATTTTTTTTCCTTGTTTTTCCTTAAGTGATTTAATAAATATATACTTTGTGTTTGATTTTATAGAGCACACATTTTTTTCATTCATGTTACACACATACACATAATGACATATAAAACAATAAATTAAATGTATTATATTCCCTCATGTGTAATAGGAAGCACATAGGGATCATCTGACCTACACAAATCATGTCTCAGGTGGTAGGGAATGAAACCCCAGTCATCTTTCATACCTAGAATGTGGGGTAAAAAACCTTGTGGACATATGAGTCATATTCCTTATATGTTTCTTATATCTAGACCTAGATCATGAGAGGATTTTTCCTTGACATATTTCAATCACTTCATCATAACATTGTTTATATGTCTATAATTAGGAAACAAAGATTTTGTAATCCTATCATTAGGGGGTGAGGGTGTGTTTACCTCATATTTGAGTTTATCTATCTCATAATTTTAAGAGATGTGTATATGATCCTCTATGTGAGTTTTTATGATCTCTTTATGTTCCTAAAAAATATTTTTTGTAATCTCCTCTATTGTCATTATTTTTTGTAAGTACATTTCCCTATCCATAGTTAATAAATCAAAAATAGGATAATATATTCTCACGTCAAGATCAACCTACTAAATAATATATTGAATAACTTATGGTATTCCTTGAGTTAGTATCTCCACCATATCTAAGATAGTGAGGGTCTGATCTCTCACCATATCCATTCATAATCATAAAATCTTAGTCAATAAATATGAACATTAAATCTAAAGACAAGAAAATTTTATTTGTTTTACTTCGTCTCCTTGTTGACAATCCTTATCCCATGTCACTTATATTAAATAAACCATAATTAGTTCTTCCTCTACCTTGCCTCCCTTAGACTCTTTTTTTATTTTCAACTCCATATCTTTAATATCCTATTCTTAGTATATAATACCCTCTAGTGGAACTAGTGTCATTGAGCAAGCCTCATTCTACCATTCCCTCAATGCCAATGTCGTTCCAACATCATCAACCCACTGGTATGAATGTCTCTCATTATTTTTATCACTATGACATGTACTCCTCAAAAGTGTGTTCATTTAATTTTCATTCCTCTAGAGTCATCTCTAGCTCTAACACTTAATAATAATGGTTTGGGCACATTTGGTTTAAGATAAAATTATCTCATCACTCCCCCATACTATAGCCACTCATATTAATATGTGTATCAACACTTATACCATTTGGTCTTGATCCATTGCATCAATATGGAATCCTCAACCTAGCCTAAATAGGACCCTATGGTCACCAAGTGATGTATTTTTATGTAGAAGAGTATGTGATCCTCCTCTAATCTCATATATTATGGTCCCTCCATTTTTTATACCCCACTATACAAAATATTTTTGCTAATGGTATCTCTAGGTCCTCTAGTACAATGGGTAGGTTAGTATAATTAGTCACTATTATAGATTCATAGTCACAAAAATATAATAATTATCCTCATGTAATCCCTCTATGTGAATAACATATAAATATATAGATGTCCTGAATATTCTGGTAGGGATACACTTCCCTAATAATATACAATCTTCCTTTCCTCCATTGCTTCCATTATGTGATGATGTCCATCTGATAAAAATATGCCTTCTATGTCAACAACCATAATGGTGATATGTAGTACAAGGATGTATTTATGATTGTGTGGTGTGTCACCTATAGGATAAAATTACACTCTTTTCCTCCTCCATATGAATAAGCCCATTCTCTCCAATGATAATATAGGTGCTCTCTTTTCCATTGACCAATTAGGAATTTTCATTGTAACATGTTGTCCCCTTATTGGAATCCTTAAGATGAACTAGATAATTTACATCTTCTATGGTGAATGTTATTTCCCTCTTAGTAGTCAAATTTTATAAGTGTTAGTTTTCCATTTCTTAACCAAAGCATTGAGTATAATAGGGTCAAAACACATGATGAGAATGTGTCTTATATGGCCAAATCCAAGAACATCAATATGTTCTCCCTTGTCGTCCTCTATCCTAGGTGACTAAATTTTTATGGTAAATAACCATGATGATTCTCCCACACATGTATGGTGTCTTGCGTCAAACTAAATTAAGTTAAAAAACATTTTTTTCTAATAATTTATGATTTTATAATTAAATTATATAGTTGTAGATATCAAAACATCATATTTTATCATCAGGGTGGGGCTCAAGAGTTTATATAATAATTATATAGTTTTGACCATGAATATACATTATCATACTAGGACCATAATAAATCCTACAATGATTTTGCATTACATTTTAGGACCATACAACCCTCAAATTAGGTACTAATAGTGGTAGTAACCTAGTGGTATTAGTAATGGTAATCATAAAAGATCCTTTTTTCAACCTCTATTTATCAAAATTATATTTTATATTTGTAATTTGGGCATGGATTTATCTTTGAAAGGAAAGATTAAGATTTAAAATGTTGTATTGATTCATTTTTATAGGTCTCAATTATGACTATTAATTATGTGATATGATTTTAGGATTCCATATTTGATGAGTAGTGGTTTAAAAAAACCCATATCTCATGAGTATGAATGGTCTAATCAACACTCATTACATCTATGTGATGTTCATGAAGGTGAATCACCAAGATTCCTTAGGAGGTCACTCATCCCAACACTACTCTAGCTCAAGTGTGGTTAATTAAGGAGAACTACTACTAATACTAATAATTTAGTACATCGATATGACATCCTCAACCCAATCTTAGTGGGACTTATATGGTTATTGAGTGATGCTTTTCTACCTGAGAGAGTATATGATCATCCTCAAATCTCATACATCATGGTCTATCCATTTGTTCTATCCCTCTATCCATAATCTTGTTCTAGTGGTCTCTCTAGGTCCTCCAATGTAATGGATACTCCAATAGACCAAGTCAAAATTAGGTGCTCTTAGGACCAATAATATTATAGTATTCATGATGTAATCCATCCTTTATGTGACTCATATAAAAATATATAAAGGCCCTCATATAATTGGGAAAACATGTAACACCTCCATCAGATTTTATTTTTATAAGGAAAGTCCTAATGGAAATTTTCACTTTATTTTTAGGAGGAAGAATCCTAATGGTTCTTTGCCAATTAGACGTATTTATCTTTGTGGATTTTTCATATAATATACACAGTGAGTTTGTATGTAATCTATTCATCTTATAATTAATAAAGCTTGATATCTTGTACCATGTATGTTTCCTTAGCTTTTCTAAGGTTTTACCATGTAAATCCTATGTTTTGTCTATTTAATTATCTATGTTATTATATTTTGTTATCTTATGTTCTTGTAGAGTGTGTGGTTTCCTAAAAAGTGGTATCAGAGTGAGGTTACTCTTATTTTACAACAACTATGTTCTAGATTTGGTATTGGTTTCCGTAGCATCAAATGGTGAAAGTTATTAATGCAAAGTTTGAGGTGGAGAAGTTTAACAACAAGAACAACTTTGAGTTGTGGAAACTCAAATCACATGATGTGTTGGTGAAATATGGGATGCATAAAGCCCTAGATGGAAAAGAAAATAAACCTATAATGATTAATGATGATGATTGAGAAGAGTTGGAAATAAAATCTCTTAATACAATATGATTTTGTTTAGCAGATGAGGTTCTTTTCAGCATAGCTAGAGAAACTAGTCTTGTAGGCTTATGGTACAGATTAGAAGGTTTGTACATTATGAAATATTTATTAATTCTTATTTAAATGAAGAGAAATTTTTATACATTGTGAATAAAATAAGGTATGAAAATTGTTGATCATTTAAATATTTTCAATACTATGTTATATGAGTCGACTAGTATTGGTGTGAAAGTCGAGGATGAAGATAAGGTAATCACCTTATTATTTACTTTTCTAGATTATTGGGATCATATAGTAACTTACATTAGGTTCAATATTAATGATGAGATTGATTATGATTTATATTGTGGGAGAATTATTCTCTGAGAAAATAAGGAGAAAATATAGTCTAGAGACTTCTATGCCTAAAGTTATGGTTACTAGGGGAAGAGTTAGAGAAAGAAGGAAAATCTCTAGAGGCATATCTATATCTAATTCAAAATATAGTAAGAATAACACAAAGTGTTGGCATTGTGGTAAATAAGGACATCTTAAGAAGGATTACTGGAAGAGGAAAGAAGGAAGAATCCACCAAGGAAGCAAATCATGTAGAAACAAGTGAATGGATGAGTGATGAAGTTCTATCCATTTATAATGTTTCCTATTATCATCATGAATGGTTATTGTATTTGGGTGATACACATCACATGTGTCCATAAAGGATTTGGTTTTATTTTTACCAAACCCTTGATGGAAGTTTTATTCTTTTGGGAAATAATGTTTCTTGTAAGATTGGAGGGATTGTTAACATTAAGATAAAAAAGTGTGATGGTATAGTAAATAATCTAACTGAATTAAGACATGTACTATAACTTAAACACAATTTTATTTATTTGAGTGAATTATATTCCTATGATTATAAGTTCATAGGTCAAGGTGGAGCTCTTAAGGTGTCTAAGGCTACCTTAGTTGTAATGAATGATTTAAAAGCATGAAACATATACATATTGCAAGGGAGTGAAAATATCAGTCAAACATCTATGGTATCTAAAATAATAGAAGATATTTCTACTTTATGGCATATAAATTTGGGCCACATGAGTGAGAAAGGGTTATCGGTACTAAAAATTCATGAGTTACTTCCTGGTTTAAAATATTTAGATTTGGATTTCTACAAGCACTGTGTTTTTGGGAAACAAAGTAGATAGAAGTTTAGTGCAGGAAGTCATGTAAGTAAATATATTCTTGACTGTATTCATTCTAATGTGTGGATTATAACCCCTATATTTTTTTATGAACGATCATTATATTTTGTTACATTTATAGATGATTACTCCAAAAAATATGGGCCTACTCTCGAAAAAGAAAGTATGACATTTTTAGTGTATTTAATCAGTTTATAGTGTTGGTTGAGAAGAAAACTGGCCGATCAATCAAATGTTTAATCATAGATAACGAATGTGAGTTAACATCCTTAGAGTTTTATAACTATTAGAAGGAAATTAGGATTGAAAGGAATAAAAACACCAGCTACACATCGCAACAAAATGGGGTTACTAAATTCATGATTAGGACTCTTCTAGAGAGAGCAAGGAACATGCTCAGAAATAAAAATTGGGATAAAATTTTATGGGCATTAAAAATTTATACAACCTACTATCATATAAATCATTCACTAATAGTTGAAATAGACTTTAAGATTCTTGAATAGGTATAGACATGCCATCCATGTGATTATTTAAATTTGAATTTTTTAGTTGTAATGCTTATGCTACTAATAAGAATTAATGTTTAAAGTTAGACACAAGATCTAATAATTACATATTTGTTGGGTATTATGAAGAAGATAATTAGTAGAAATGTATAATTTGATGAATCGCCTTTTATAAAATTATAAGCAATAATGAAAGAAAAAAGGAACTAGAACATCAATATGTCAAGGTTAAAATTGAGCCACCTTCAGATTCTAAAAATGAGGAAAATAAACCATTTTTTTATGGTGAAGATGTTGAAGATTTACGACAACTTGAGGAAACACCTTAGTAGTCAGAGTGGAGGTTAGAACATGAGAAAATACCTCCACAACGATTATGGAGATCTACATGGGTCAGTCATTCTCCTAGTAAGTAGTATCCTAATATTTCAATTACTTTGATTTATAATGATTGGGAACTTAGTTTTTATCAATAAGTATTGGAAGATAAATATAGTTCCAAATGGAAAAGGAAAATGTAGGAAGAAATGGGTGCCTGGGCTAATAAAAAGTTGTAGGACCTAGTATAACTTCAAAAGGAATAAAACCTATTGTCTACAAATGGGTTTCCAAACAAAAGATATGTGTTGATGAAAATGTTTAAAGGTACATGGCTAGATTGGTGGAAAAAGGATTTGCATAGAAATAAGGTATTGATTACCATGCAATCTTTTCACCAATTGTTAAACTTATTTTAATTTGAGATATTTTAGCATTAGTGGCTTTAATTGATTTGGAGTTAGAGTAGTTAGATGTTATAACAACATTCTTGCATGGAGATTTAGAAGAGGATATATATATGGAAAAACATGAGGATTTTGTACAGGATAGAAAAAAATGATTTGTTTGCAAGCTCAAGAAATCATTGTAAGGAATGAAATAGTCACCTAGGCAATAGTACTAAAAGTTTGATTCCTTCATGGGGAGTCAAATTTTTTCTCAGGGTGAGTATGATCATTATGTTTACTTCATGTTTTTAGACAATGGATTATTCATTATATTGGTATTTTATATTGATGACATGATTGTAGCAAGCAAAAGCATGATAGAGATCAATAGTTTAAAGGCTCATCTAGCTAGGACATTTGATATGAAAGATCTAAGAGCAGGAAAACAAATCTTAGGCATGGAGATACATAGAGATAAGAAATATGGTAAGCTTTGGTTATCACAACATAGGTATTTAAAAAAGATACTAACCATATTTAGTATGAAGTATGTGAAACTAGTTAGTATCCCTTTTGCTTTCCATTTTAATCTTTCTCTAAATTTATGTCGTAGTAATGATGATTAAAAGTAGTACATGTCTCATGTACCATATTCTAGTGTAGTAGGAAGTTTAATATATGAAATTAATATGGTATGTATAAGGCCAGACATTTCACATGTAGTTGGAGTTGTCAATAGATATATGGTAAATCTTGGTAAAAAAAACATTAAGCAGTAATGAAGTGGGTGTTTTATTACTTACGAGGCATAACTGAATATTGCATCACTTATAATATAATTGGTGATTCTATTTGTAGATATGTTGACTATAATTTTTCAAGAGATATGGATAAAAGAAGATCAAAATCTAGTAACATTTTTACATTTGCAAGTGAAACTATTAGTTGGATGTCAAATATTTAAAAGACTATTATTGCATCAACTACTGAGATAGAATATGTGGTTGCCTATCATGCTTGTCAGGTGGCAATTTGGCTAAAAGGCCTATTGGGTGTGTTTGGAAGAGAAAAATACAAAATGAAGGTATTCTATGATATTCAGAGTGTAATTTATTTGGCCAAGAATCAAGTGTATCACAATAAGAAAAAGCATATTATGGTAAAGTACCATCTTATCAGATAGGTGATTGATGAAGGAAAAGTAACACTTAAAAAGTTTCACATAGAGGAAAATAGTGTTGATATGTTCGCAAAACCAATTTTGTTAGAGAAGTTAAAATTGTTTTTGGATTCTCTTGGCTTGAAGAAAAGTTGATGATTTGGTCGAGAAATTATTAGGTGGGAATTGTTGTTAAGGAGGAGATTGTTAGATATGTGACAATAAAGTTAAAGTTCGGATTCGTTTGTGGCATGGTTTATAGCCCACTCCTCAATAGGGGGTGATTCTAGAAAGATAAATTACATCATATTATATTTTTAGAAGGAAAGTCCTAATGCCATTTTCCACTATATTTTTAGGAGGAGGAATCCTAACAGTGCTTTGCCAATTAGGCATATTTATATTTATGATGTTTGTATGTAATCTACATAGTGAGTTCACATGTAATCTATTCATCTTAGAATTCATAAATCTTGATATCTTGCACCATTGATGTTTCCTTAGCTTTGCTAAGGTTTTACCACATAAATCATGTGTTTTGTTTGTTTAATTATCTCTATTATTGTATTATGTTATTCTTATATTTTTTTAGAGTGTGTGGTTTCTTAAAAAAATTCAAGATTTAAGTGAAAGCATGTTAGTGAATTATATGATTGCATTAATTTTGAGGACTTTTAATATCCATAAAAGGACAATGTCAACATCAATACAGCTCATATAAAGAACATAATCTTCCTCACTGGCATAGATTATCAAATTTGACATTCATTTTAATATATCATATATGAAGCATTGGATGTCTTTCATTGTATATAAAATATGGTAGTGCATAGAGATTAGCCCACAATTATTTGAATTTGAGGAACAAAATAAATGAACCGTTTAGTTTACTATTATTTGATAATAATCTAGTTGAGTTTTAAATGGTATAAAGTAAATATTGAATAGGTTAGGCATTGTTTATTATCAATTGTCCTTTTTTAACAAGAAGGGCAATGACTAGCTCAATTTAATTGGGAAAATTCTCTTCAAATTTAGTAGCCGCTCTTTTAGCAATTCTAGAAAAATATTCAATTGTGAATTGCTCACATCCTAAATGAGCTTTAACAAAATTTTCAAAGAGTGTTATGTAATGGATCTCTCTAATCTTTTAATAATTTCCTCTTTCACCTATTTTCACATCATTGGATGAAAAGAAAATCCTCTCAATGTCTTCATATTCTATCACAAACGACCCCTCTCTCTTCACTGTGTTATCCACCTCTTTGGATTCCCATTTCTCTTTTTCAATAATACCTTACTCAAAGAGCATGTCCATAATATATGATGCTACATCAATAAATGTTCCAATTTGTTTTAATTGATTAATATTATGTGGCAATTTTTTAAGTCAACACTTTACAATGTGAATTGTAGTTATTTTTAGGCAATAAAAAATGTTATCAATTATATGTTTAACTATTGTAGATATGCAACCCACTCTATTTCACTGGATACATATACAATAGAAGAGATTTTATACTCAACACTCTTAGACACCTAAAATTATGAAGGAAGCTCTGATACCCATTTGAGGGAAATAGATCTAAATCTGAACTTGAGGATGTATGCTAAGGAAAAATAAACAAGAAGCTATAATGTTGCATATAATAAATAAGAAACACAAAATGCCTTATCAAAATAATCCTTATATCAAAATCCTCAAGCACTTGTGTGATTTTCTTCCCTTTCTTTGTTTTCTCTTACAAATGAGGGTTAATACAAATATAAATAAAAAACTTCACAACTAGGAGATTCCTTGCATCATCCACATGACTCCACTTACATCCACTAACTTGTTTTAATAATCCACTCACATCCAATAACTTGATTTATGTCTCCACACATATATCACTAAGATATTTTATTACCATATAATATTACACTGAGATATTTTATTTCCACCTAATATTTCACTAACATCATTTTATTACCCACTATCATTTCACTAACATATTTTAATATTCCACTCACACATACTCAATGCTAGTGGGGTCAAGCTTACATTCCACCACTCGCGCTTAAGCTTGAATCCACGACTTCATGACACCCAAATAATATCTTAGATACTAAAATCCTTCTTTCCTAATGGATTGATGAAGATGTCTACGTACTAATATTTGGATATGAAGAATTCCAAATATATCTCTCTGTTGTTGACTAATTATGTGATGAAATGATATTTGGTGTTTATATGTTTACTCCTTTTGTAAAATACATGATTTTTGGATAGTACAGTTATTGAGTTGTTGTCACAAAATATATTTATTATTTCTTCCTATTTGTGCACCAAATCTACTAAAACATTATTGAGTATATGTCAAACTATTGTAGATATGTATCCCACTATGTTTCAATATATACATACACACCAGGAAAGATTTTATGCTCAACACTCTTAGGGACCTATAAATATTCATGTATAATAGGCCTTATAAAATATGCAAGCTAGAAAATGAAATAATTAGTTTGGAATTTACTTACACGTAATGTGAAAATATAATTATTGTGTACTTAATGTAATTTTCAAGGTTTTATCAACATTACAAATAAAATTATGCACATGGATAGCCCAAGGGTTAGGTGGTAGGGTTGAGAATAGGAAGGTTGAATGAGTAGAACCTTCATAAGCACATTGGTATCCCAGTAGTCTAATGGCATGGTTGAGAATAAGAAGGTCACAAGAGTAAAGCCAATGAAGGTTCAAATAAGAGTGACAAAAATGTAGGTTTTTCATTCTAGGTGCTCACACATGAAAGCTAATAGAGGATCAAAGAAGAGTGATAGAAATGCAAGTTTTTGATGAGAATATATATATAAAAGAGGGTTTTGAAAAGCCCCCAACACTATGTAAAAAAGCTCTAAACAATTAGATAAAATAAATCAAAATCAACCAAAACAAACTAACAACAAGCCAAAACCAAAATAAAAAACACAAAACAAACCAACCACAAACATTTCTAAAAATATTGATTGGCTTGTGACACCATAAAATCAAGAAAACATTTACAACTGCTCAACAAACCATTCTACTACCAATAAAAAAATAACCACCAGACCCGAAGAGCTACCCAAAAATAATAGAAAAAGCCATTGAATTAGAACAACCTAAGAAATACCCTTACTCACTCCTTTATGAGAGCACATGGTAATATTGGTTAGATCATACCTACCTTCTTAAGATGTCCATTTTTTTCTTTTGCACCACCATCCAACCTATTGGTGTAGACTTTTATTCTACAGGTTTTGTCTACACAGTTCATTATGTTTGCGTAGGGTCTTAGAGGCCATTTAGGTCATTTGGGATGATTATTAATGCATTCACTAATATGTGAGGTTTTACTCTCTACCACCTATATATGTACCTCTCTCCCTTTGTATTCGTATCTAGAGATAATGATAAATGTTTATGCATTGTTGCATTTTTCACTTTCTCTCTCATCTATTCCATAGTGTTCGTGTGTATAATCGATCTTGTTGAGAGATCTTGGAGAAATCTGACATGGTATTAGAGCATCAATCAGTAGTCATTTGCCTTTTTTTGAATTCTTGGTGAGATTCCTCATATTTTTGTATTAGATTGGTGGATATTTTCTGCATTGGTTGTATGAGTTTGGTTGTAGATCTATAAGAGGGTATTCAATAGTCCTTGCTTATCATTATTATTTTTCAAGTTTATTTTTAATTAAGGTCATTATTTGTAAAGTATTTGCCTAGTTTTCATGTTGGGTGTTTTATATTTGATAGTTTGTGGTGTTACATCCCATTTGCAATCTTTTGTGGCATTTGTAGGCCCCCTCAGGTTGTTTCAGACCTCTAAAGAAGGTTTCATGGCCTTCTCAGGGTAGTAGCATTTTCAGACCGTTATAGGAACTCAATTAGACATGTATGCCTCAATATGTATTTTAGATCACTTTTATGGTCTGCTAGCTTATCAACATCCTACTATGCCCCTCCATATGACCTACCCAAGGCATTTTCCACTCCAGCAAGGAATTTTTCACTTCAGAAAGGCATTTTTAAATATTTAGCCTAAAAATGCTTGCTTTAACTCCAAAATTCCTCTTTAGGAGCCATCATCACCTCCATTCGTGGTCAGATTCTACCCATGGCATGCATTGAGCTATTGGTTCATGGCCTCTATCTAATATTCCATAACCT
Organism: Torreya grandis; assembly: GCA_037957365.1. Lineage (NCBI taxonomy): Eukaryota > Viridiplantae > Streptophyta > Pinopsida > Cupressales > Taxaceae > Torreya > Torreya grandis. Next base: position 2,017,064 of record JARHVA010000053.1, on the reverse strand, counting down.
ATACCCTTGCACGAGGTCCTCCTTGATCTATTTAACCACATATGATTTGGGGATTTAATGGTTCAATATGTGACTTAACAACTAGAGCTTCTCCCCAAATGGCGGTAGAGGTCCTTGGGCATTAAGCTATTTATAGACCTACTTGGATATACAACCTATGTTTAGATAGTGTTGCTTTAAATCTTGGCATTTGGGTTATGGGTGATGCCACCTTGCATGGATTGTGGCCTATACTTCCATGGTGTCCTTCACCATGACCTATAGATGTGTGATGTGCCTGACGACCTCTCCATCATAGCATTTTAAAAGTGTAAATAAAGTGGTGAGAGTTGGATGTTCTGCCTGATATCAAGGAGAATGTGTCACCACATAACTAGTTTTAAATTCTTTGATTACATATCAAACCCCTACTACCTGTTAAACAACTGTTCATGCATGCATATGGCAAAGTTAGTCTCTTCATTTACATGTACATTGGCAACACCATTCAACTCATCCAGCTAGCTTTCTTCCTCTATGGTGGTGCCTTCTATTCCCCTTGCCAAAAGTCAACTCTAAAAATTTCCCTAAAAAGAATTAAAAATAAAAGCATGTTTTTAATTTTATTTAAATAGATTTGTAATTTTTTAATTAAAACCCTTCCAAAAGGTTTTTTTTAGAAAAGTACATGTAGGGGTGATTGGGCTAGGTGTTTTTGAGTTTTGTTGATGTGAGGTGGTCTACGGTTTAGTGTTGATTCCAACAGGTGATTACATGACATATTTGGTGTTTAAACCTATCGATCATTTAAACTTTAAGTGTAGTTTTCTTAAATAATCCTCATTTATGGGAAATGTATTGTGTTATAACTTTTGATTGGTAGCTTAAAATTGCATGCCATATTTTTCAAAAGTTCACATTTTTTAATTTTTCACACATTGGTCTATTTTATTTTGTAAAATGCACTAAATTTATAAAGTGCCATAATCAGGGGAGGTTATGAACCCTACTACTTTTTGTAGCAAATATCGTGCACTAGTTGCTCTCATATGTATGGACTCATTTTTGGCCTAGTCCAAAGTCCATCTATAGAGCATGCACTATTGTTTTTAATTACTCCATCACTGATTGATCACTTGGATGTATTCTCAGCTATGTTCGATGTCCTTTTCATGAGCATGCTTTAAGGGTTCATTATAGAGTATTTTGTGCAGTTGTGCACTTACTTGGTGTCTTCTCTCAGTCATGTAAATCCCATTTGAGAGACTCCAGATGAGGAGAGTTATTTTTGTCTTTAGTGATCCTTCTTTGGAAGTATAATTAAATGCTTTGTGGCATGATTACATGGAACACTTGCTCACACATAATAATCATATTCCATTCCTATATGGATAGATTCATGAACTCACTAATCCTATTTTATTTGATAAGTGGGATAATACTTGTGACAAGGTTTTTGTCACTCTACTACTACATGTTTCCATGGATCTTCATTACCATGTGAAATATACAAAGTTTTTCAGGTACTATTTGGAGCATACTATGGAGTCTTTTCATTTATCCTGATAAGATTTATGTCACGCCTCCTCCTCCACTTCCTATTATTTCTTCTGAGACTATTGTAATCTCTCATGATTTTATTTCTTGTGTTGATACATCCATAATGGATAGTGATCTTCCTTTTATTGAGCCCCCACTACAAGATGAGATTCTGCCAGACCCTTGTTGTCTTAATGTATATTCTACATTCATTCCTACATAGATTGTTTCTCTTTTAGATTCTTCATAGACTTGATTTTTAGATGACATTACTGCTTTCAGTGAGATTATACACATTGAAAGTATTGATAACTCATGTGTTCCTATGGATGGACATCTTGTAGATTTGAGTTCTTTATTTGTAGGTTAGTCTTTAGTTTTGATGGTTGTTGAGCCTTGCTCTCCTCTTCCCTTGAAAATTCTTTCAGTGAATGTTCTATGTCTATCTTCTTCTCTGGTTGTTCTTTCCCTTTCATTGTATTCTTCTTCATTGTCATCTTCTATAGTTAGTCATGTGATATTTGATCAAATTTTATCACACTTGAGCATTATTAGGGAGACATTTGAGAATTATCCAAAGATCTACATCATGATTCTTACATGCATTCCACTTGAGTGGGAATTCTACAATTTGACAGCTCATAGTTTCTTTCTTATAAAAGGAAGAGACACAATTTGTTACAGAGGGACCTACTACAACATTCTTCATGCAACATTATGTGATTACCTTCTCTCTTCTTTGTGGAGGCATATATCCTTCATGCTTTGTAGGATATTTGGGATCATTGCTATGTACATAGAGTGATGATTGTTTCAACATCATCTTCAGGAGGAGTTTCTAGCCACTTCACTTCTTCTATGTCTCTTTTTTGGGGAGAGTTTTTCTATGGGTTTTCTCCTTTTTTCTACTTTATGAGAGATTGCTATGTAAGTACCTCATCAGGCCTTATTGATGGGACCCAATTCTCCATCCCACCTAAGCTACGCTTAAAAGGGTGTGTTGGTCTAGACTTTTATTCTACAGGTTTTGTCTGCACGATTCATTATGCTTGCTTAGGGTCATAGAGGCCATTTGGGTCATTTGGGAAGATTAGTCCCACATTCACTAGAATGTGAGGTGTTACTCTCTCTCCCACCTATATATGTACCTCTCTCCCTTTATATTCATATCTAGAGATAATAAGGAATGTTTATGCATTGATGCATTTTACACTTTCTCTCTCATCTACTCCATAGTGTTCATGTGTGAATTCGATCTTGTTGAGAGGTCTTAGAGAAATATGACACAACCATCCTTATCTTCTACTCCCAAATCTGAATAGAAGGGTAAAGAAACTTCTGACAAGCTAAATTCCTAAAACCCTTCATATTTCCCTTTAGTAAGGATGGCTCTAGGATAAAAGCTTACAAGTTCTACCCTAGCCTCTTCCACCACCATGTTTCTTCCATTCAAAAATTCTTCCATGGAATTCGAAGGGATTAAAAATTCCTCACTTGATGTAAAGGAAGATTCCTGTTCAGAGTTAGACGCTTTGCTCTCTGGTGATCCTATTCTAGGCACTATTAGAACATTGGGGAGGGAATCCTTCTACCATATAGGTTTTGCTTTCTTTTTGTTGGGATTTGTACAATATGAGGTCAAGTGCCTAGTATTGAAACATCTACGACATCAAAGAGGCAGACCTTCATAGTCTAGGGGTTGATTCCATACATGATCCTCAATAAAAAAAAGTTAATATAAGTAGGTAGATCATTCAAAATATCATTGGTTTACTAGTATTCTAAAAAATGTAGTATGGGAGAACATAGAATTTGCCACATCAGTCTGTTGAAATAGTCCAAGGGTGTTGCTTATTTCCCTGTAACATGATCCACACACAGTTGTTGTAATGTAAGTTCTTGTAGAGAGGGGGTTCTTATTACCATTATTATCTACATATACATAATATGAAGCCAACATTTGTAATAGGGAATTGAAATGTTTAGATGGCAGGGTAGTGAAGTAGACTTAAAATTTTGTCACCATTTCTTCCTCTTCTTAAATTGAACATAAAAGAGCTTTGACGATGGTTTCTACCATCATAAGTGTATTTTTACCTATCATACACCCTAAATCCACTATCTGCCACTCAATTTCAATCTTATATTCTCATAAATGCCTCTCTCCAAAATTGTTTTTGTAGCTTTGACCATCTTTATCTTCACACATAACTCATAATGGTCATGTAAGACCCAAAAATAAATAAATAAAAATTCTTGTTAAATCCTTGAGATGAAAATTTAAAAATAAAGTGGAAAATAGATGATAGAGTAGTACATGAAGTGATAAAGAGTTATAAGCATAACCATAGTTTCCATAGTTTGAGATTCAGTTTGAGATTTCACCATCTCCATATTTGAGACTAGTTAAGGGACTTCTCCATCATTTAATGTGAATGCAAATACAAAATTCACTCTAAATATACCTATATTTGTAAACATATATAACTACTGACATCAATATATAAATATGAATAATTGGTGACATCAGTATTATAACATGTCAATTTAAAGTAGTTATGATAGAGGTGTTTTAATACTATGCCAATAGCAAATATTTAAAATTGATTTGGCTTTGAATTTTTCATGGCATATTCATCTTCTCAAAATATTCCAATTTTGAGCGGTTGATATCTAGCGTTTGACAACAGGAAATCTGTAAGTGTGTGACAAGATGTGAAAGTGTAGCCCATACTTTAATAACTCCCTAATAACGAGATTATGTTTAATGAACACATTGATATTATATAATTATATAACAACAATATATATATATATATATATATATATATATATATATATATATATATATATATATATATATATATATATAATTTCACTTACAAAACCCTGTTTTACCATATCACCATGTCACACATTTCACACTGCTCAATCTATCGTAGAATCTTTTACGATTTTTATGTTCTTTATTGCCTTGGCCTTTTACATCACTTCATCATCGCTCAAACTTATTGTGAACCCTGACATCTCATCTCCCATATCTCATTTCTATATTATATGAAGTGACACACCACCTTCTTTTCCACCATAACCTTTATTAAAAATATCAAATTTATATTTTACGTAAAAAAATAAAACAAATTTAATAATTAAAAATTTCATATGTAATAAAATTATTAATTTACATTCCATTACTTCAAAAATTCCTCCTTCCCAAGTTAGTATCTTTGAAGTAACGTTACCAAATACCTAAATAAGAGCTTAAAAATGTCTTTCTTACCCTTTCTTGAATGAGCAAACACATGTGTGGTCATTTGTTTTTCTAAGACAGGTCTAATCATATTTTACCCTTCGCTAATTATTGCTTTTTATCATTTGGAAATCCAATGGTCTCAATTTCAAAGTACGGAGACAATTTTAAGGATAATGAAAAATGCTTGGAACGGAGAAATTAAACTGTTAATGTTTAAGGATACTAAAAATTCATTACAACTATTCTGTGTTAAAGGGTTACGTAGTCAGAGATGCTAATTATTATTTAAGAGAAAGAAGGTTATTTTAGTTATGTTATTTTTTATTTTTATATTAATATTCATTATATTTTTTTTTAATAAAATGTAGATAATTATTTTTTTAATAAAATTAAATGATAATATGTGAAGATTTTAAAGTTGTGAAACTAATTTAAAGATTTTGAGTGAATAAATTTTAAGGTTTAATATATATGTATGTTTCTTAATATCTTTTAAGTTTAGGTTTTGAATTGGTAGAGAGATTTGCTCTGCGACTATCAACATCTTTTATTATTTTGGTCGCACTTAACTTGCATGTGATTTTGAAGATATAGTAAATAATATAGAAATACATATAAGAGCAAATGGTCTATCACTTAAAATTACTCTCGTATGTATTAGATAAAACTTGATTTATATCACCATAGTGTATATCTAATACAAGGATTTTCCATATACGAGTGAGTGTTGGCTCATCTAACTTGAAATAACAAGAAATTTATAGAATTTTGTTGTAAGAAAGATTTATATTAAATTCAACTATGAAAAATAAAATGGAAGTTCAAGAAACCAAACATATTTATTTGCAATCAATCAAATATTATATTAATAAGGGAACCACTTTTATTATAACATCACCAAATTAACAAAAACACTGCAATATATTAAATTTATATATTACCATGACCCTAACATTTCAACAAATCATTTATATAAAAGAAAAAAATTAACATAATACATAAATTTATGTAAAAAAATGCCTAACATATATTAATAATATAAAATATTCTCATATTTATATAAAAAATATTTACATTTATCATTATACTCATAATATAATCCATGAACTATTAAATTACCAAAACTATGATTTAGTTTTCAATATAAATAATCATCCAATAAATAACTTTACATAAATAAGCATGGTTATTGAGTATGAGTATAGTTTTGGTGTTTTGGAAGTAGTCTATATGCACTATTAAAAGACTCTAGAAAAGGAAACTAGAAAAATAAAAGATTGTAGGAAGCGAAATAAAAATGGTCAATGAATTTATGTTATAAAATTTCAAAGCATTTGGGATGATAGACTCAAATTTTTAGGATTATAATTTTGGTATACAAGTGTTATATTTATATATATATATATATATATATATATATATATATATATATATATATATATATAGAAAAAGAAACTAGAAAAATAAAGATTGTAGGAAGCGAAATAAAAATGGTCAATGATTTTATGTTATAAAATTTCAAAGCATTTGGGATAATAAAAATGGTTAATGAATTTATGTTATAAAATTTCAAAGCATTTGGGATGATAGACGACGATTATTATTATTATTATTATTATTATTATTATTATTATTATTATTATTATTATTATTATTATTATTATTATTATTATTATTATTATTATTATTATTATTAATAATAATAATAATAATAATAATTTTAAAAAAAAAATTGTGTAGATTTTGTAACATACATATAGATATAAATTGAACTTTTATTAGTTAGAGAATTTAAACGGATGAATATATGTAGTTTGATAATATGTTATTAGGATATATGTGTGAATGATTCTTAGGTTAAATTTTGCATTTAGGTTTTTTAATATTATGTTAAAAAGTAAATAATTATATGAGAATTTTATGAAAATGTATTGATTTTTTAATTTGATAAGATGAATACTTTTGACTAGAGCTATGAATTGGTTTTGGGGCACAACAATGAGGCCACTGCTCAAAATAAACTAAAAACTTAATAGCAACAAAGAAATAGAATACCCACCTAAAATGAAAAACTCTACCCACAAGGGGACCAACCCTCTGCATAAGAAAGGGAAGACATTACAATTGGCCACCAAACCTCCGCACAAGCAGAAAAAATATAGAAAAGAAACCAAGGCCCATTAATGAGATTTCAACCAATCTGCCACAGAAGAACTCAAAAAGAACAAAACAAGAGCAAAAACTAACCAAACAGATCCCAACAAAAGCACCGTAGCCCTCCACCACAGAGTAGGACCTATTTTCTCTTATGCTTTGAAAAAAAATCCATCGTCTACTGGGATCTGTCTCTCACCAATTCTTTCATATCCATCCTCAACTTTTTCGCCTTAGAACATCTAATTTTCTTCTTTACGATGGTGCCCACATCAACTTTGAGTTTATTGGCTCACATAGAGGGAGGGACATCAATAGGAGAGAGGAGGGATGGCGAAAGAAGATGGATGGACAGAAAAAAGGGAGAAATATGAGGAGGGGAGGAAGGAATAATGAGTTTAAGGGAGTGAAAAAATAGGACAGAAGGGGGTGAGCGAAGGGGAAGGGATGGGCTAAGGGAAACAAACCAAGAAGGGTAGGAAGGTTTAATGGGCAAAGGGGAAGATGCAGGGTGCTGAACTTAGGTAACAGACCTCATGATTTCGCCTCCTGAGACCTGATTAGGAGGACCCTCATTCTTTCAAATGAGTGGTGGGGAAGAAAGATAAGATGAACTGATTGTAGACAAACACATTGCCACCTTATGACCCATGAGGTTTCATTAGAAATAACGGAACAAAATCCCTTCATAGTTGAGGAATTATGTCCACCTTCCCCTAGTAGAGGATAATCATTAAATGAAATAACAGAATAGAAATGTCAACAAGGGCACAAACTCACACAAATCCACCAAATGATGAGTTTTAATCAATTTTCACGAAGGAGCCCACTTTGTTAATCAGTTCCATGATGAGCTCATCCTTCCCCAAGATCAGTTGCAGATGATAAATCTTGATCCAAAGAGGAGCAACAATGATCTTCGGAGCAGTAGGGTAAACGAAGGAAGACCAACGACATAGGAAGAAGCCAAAGTTGTAGAAGAACCAAGGCCCTAAAGTCCAAACAAAGTCTTTATCAGAAGGGATCTGAAAAATGATGTGGCAAAAACCAGAGCTAACCTAATGGAAGGAGCAAGGAACAATAAAACTTCGAGAAGACATAACCCATTTAGAAAGCTCCTTGGTAGAGGGGTGAGAAGCCACACATTTGACAAAAAGAGAAATGCAGCCCAAGTCACATTCCATATGAGGAATGGCAATCTCAGGAGCATCATTCAAAAAATGAGAGGGAACATCCCCCAAATGACAAGAGGGAGAAGCAGTGAAAGGCAAAGCAGAGGCCTCAGAATGAAGGTTTCTATTAAATGGATCACTAGACAGGGGAACTTCAGTGAATCTGGGATAGCAAAGCACGAAAGAAGATGTGGAAGGGAGAAAGGACTTGTAGAAATCCATGCAGTCATCATGTGGGTTACCAACATCTCTGTAATCTACAAAAATTCATCTGAATTCATGCTCAGGGGCCACATAAGAGACAGGGAAGGATGTCGCCACAATCTCAGCATAGGAACGAGCATGGGGAGAGGAAGACTTATGAAGATAGGAGTCAGATCCACCCACCAGAACAGGGGTCAGGTAAGCAACCTGAGATAAGATGGCATTTGTGTCACCAGAAGTGCCTAGCTCACCAATCGGGATTACAAGTTGGGCATCAGAAGATCTGACACCTTTGTTCCTGGACTGGGAAAGAAAACCCTTACGCAGACATGAGACCCTTTCCAAAGGTGACCTAGGGACCTGTGACGATCTATGAATGGAGACTATGATTGCAAGGAATGGGGCCCAGAATTATCGAGATGTCTATAGCAAGACAAATTATCCACAGGCATTTTTCCACTCCATATTTTGGAGGAGTAATCCTAACGATGGTTTACCAATTAGGTGTATTTATCTTTATGGATTTTGCATGTAATCTATGACTAGTTCACATGTAATATGTATGAGATTAAAGGAGGATCATATAATCTCTTAGGTAGGAAGACATTACTTTAGGACCATAAGGTCATATTTAGGCTAAGTTGAATATGCCATATTGATGCAATGGATCAAGACCATATGGTATAAGTGTTAATACACAAATACTGTGAGGATTTATAGTATGGGGGAGTGATATGAAAATTTTATCTTAAACCAAATGTGCCCAAACCATTATTATTAAGCGTTAGACACAGATATGCCTCTAGAGACATGAAAGGTAAATGATACACACTTTTGAGGAGTAAATGTCAATAAAGAATGAGAACAATAATGATAAGCACTCATACCCATGGGTTGATAATGTTGGAGTGACATAGGAATTAAGGGAATGGTGGGATGAGGCTCGCTTAATGACACTATTCCCACTAGGGGGCATTATATACAAGGAATGGGTTATTGAAGATATGGAAATGAAAATCCAAAAGGAGTCTAAGGGAGGAGGGACATATAAATAACTAATTATGGTTATTTTGATGTAAGGGACATGGGACAAAGATTGTCAATAAGGAAAACAAGTAAAATAAATAAAATTTTCTTATCTTTAGATTTAATGTTAATAATTATTGACTAAAATTTTATTAGTATGAATGAACATAGTGAGATATTTGACCCTCACTATCATAGATATGGTGGAGATATTAACTCAAGGAATACCATAAGTTATTTGATATATTACTGAGCAAGTTGATTTTGAAGTGAGAATATGTTCTCCCATTTTTGATCTAGTGAACATGGATAGGGAAATGTACTTACAAAAATTCACAATAATAAATGAGATTAGAACAAATATTTTTTAGGCACAAAAAAATATCATAGAAACTCATATAGAGGATCATACACACATCTCTTGGCTGTAGGATTCACTAAAAAATATGATATATGAGAGAGATAGACTCAAAAATGAGGCAAGAACTCCCTCATCCCTAGTGATGGGATTACAAAATCTATGTTTGCTAATGGTAGGCATATAAATAGTGTTATGTTGAAGTGATTAAAGATATTTAAAGATGTCAAGGCAAAATTCCCTTGTGACCTAGTTCTAGACATAGAAAACATATAAGGAATATGACTCATATGTCCAAAAGTTTTTTTCCCTAAATTCTAGGCATGGAATATTGCATGGGTTACATTCCATACTACCCGAGACATCATTTGTATGGGCCATGTGAGACCTATGTGTTTCCTAATATACATGGGGCTATATAATATATTTAATTTGTTGTTTTATATGTAATTATGTGCATGTGTGTAACATGAATTCAAAAAATGTGTGTGCTTTATAAAAACAAATACATAGTAGATATTTATTAAATACTTCAAGGAAAAATAAGGAAAACAATAATAGTAGATGAATGCAAAGCACTGTAATGTGTATCAAAGAAATTTATCATACAAATTTTGCATCTAAGATGAAATTAACATATAACATGTATTGAGATATGTGTGAGCAAATTGTGGCTATCATAACATTAATTAAGTTATATGATAAAGATTTATAGTTTAGTAGGTTCATCATAGAGTATTTCCATATAACATAATTATGATATATAGATGAGCTATTGGTTAGTGTTTGATCACCATAATGCAAGTTGTAATCTAAGAATAAGGTTTTGGAGGTTATCCCCTTGAAGTGGCTTAGGCATATTCTTTATTATTTTGTTCTGATTTCAATCATATTATGATTTATTTTTGCGAATCTAATGTAGTGGTGTAGTAATTTCATTAAAAGTGGTATTATAGCTTAAATTTGGGTAAAAGTGTGGTTGAAACTCTAATTTTTAGAATTATCCTATATCTCCCAAACAGTTGTGAATATTTTTGTAGTTTTTTTATTAAATTTATAGAATCATTCATGGATGATATTTTTTTCAAGGTTCTTCATCAATTTTTATCGTGTTTTTATTTTTTTATTTTTATTAAATTTTCTCTATAGGCTAAAATTTTAGGATTTTATATAATTTATTTAAATTTTTGAAAAGCTCACAAAATTATAGTGGGGGTTTTATATTACATTTTAAGATTTGATGTCGACGTAATTTTGAATTTTTTTGGATAAATTTGGTCAAAGGTGAAAATCAATTCTACATATTTTAGGACTTTGTATGGCAGGGCCACACATTAACCGCTGAGGTAAGGGTTATAACAAGCTATAAAATAATCCTAACAAAGAGGATATTTGACTCTAACTAGAAATTATTGAATCTCCTATTCTATGATTTTATTCAATGGATAATAAATTAAGCCATCTTTAGTACACTTTGCAAAAAAATAGTTTGATATGGATAACGAAAGAGATGTGTAAAACGTCAATAAAGAATTGAGCACAATCAAAGGAGATATGATAAAATTTGTGAAGATCATGATGACCTTGTATAAAAATTAGATAAATAAAACACCATCCATAAATGTACAACACTACTAGGTTGGACTTACTAGGTAGCCCAATCCAAATCTCGGTACCTTACAACCATAGAGCATGATACCAAAAGTGGATATGTGTAAGTATAATGTGAAGGATTTGGTCACATAAATCAACCAAATGGAGATTTTTTATGTAAATTATATATCATGTGGACATAATTTGGTAATAGCATATTTATATATGGAACATAATAAATTCATTTAATATTAGTGGAATTATGCTCAAAATAAAAAGAAGGGCCTAACTATTAATTGTTTAGTTTTTATTGTTGAATTAAAGTTATAATATTGCAATAGTGTGATGGAGAATTAATTTAGTGAGTTATTAAAATTATATTAAATAAGATCTATTAGTGATTATATTCAATAATTTTAGAATCTATCAGTGTGAGTGTGTTAGTGTTTAGAGCTTTGATACCAGTTGTCAGGATCTTAGAGTACAATTGATTACTATTGTATAAGCAACTAAACATAGAATTGAAACCAGAAGTAATAAGTAACTAGAAATCAAAAACAACAAATAATAGGAGATACAAGAAACAACCAATCTTGTATTAAACTCTTCCAAAAGGAAATACAATGAAGAAATCTCTCTCTTCTCACACCTCGAAGATGTACAGTAATTATCCTTCAAGAGTTCTCTCTCTCTCTCAATCAATTACAACCAATTCAATTACTGAATTGTTCCCCCTTTTTTTTTCTCAATTACAATACTGCCCCATGGGTCTCTTAAATAGAATTGAAAGCAAACAATAATTAGAAAAATAGACTCAAGACTAATTTTAGTCTTTACATGCAAACTAACTGTTCTCCTAAAAATAGCAATTCTAAAAATGCTTGGAAATGCACATAAGTCGGTGTCAGTTTGAAGATGACCAATGCCAACCAACCCCTGGCCGATGTCGGTCAGTTCTGACCGATGATGACCGATGTCGATCGACCCCTAATCGATGTCGGTTGGTTTTGACCGATGTTAGTTATTGTGTTAGCTCATTAGTGAAGCTTTTAGCTCCACAACTCAACAATCTCCCCCTTGGAGATAAAAAATTACACCTAAACTGGTACAGTAACATCCTTTGAACATCTCTGGCTTGTTTCTCCCTCTTCAAGTTCAATCTTGAAGACCAACAAAAGTTGAATGAAGATTCAACTTCTCCTTTGTTACCGACTTTGTTAACATATCAGTAGGGTTCTTATCCGTATGGATCTTTTCCAGCTTCAACTGTCCATCCTCCAATACCTATCTAATGAAGTGGTACCTAAGCTATATATGTTTGATTTTTTAATGAAATGTTGAATTCTTTGCCAAATGAATTGCACTTTGAATATCACTGTATAATCTATAACTATCTTTCTCCTTTCCCAACTCTTCCATGAACCGAGTCATTCAAATCATTTCCTTGCTAGCCTCTATAACTGCAATGTATTTTGCCTCTATAGTAGACAAGGCAACAACCTTCTACAACTTTGAAATCTAGCTAACTGCCCTTCCACCAATAGTGAACACATATCCTATGGTGCTTCTCCTACCATCCAAGTCACCTGCCATATCCGAATCTACATACCCATGTAGAGAAGTGTTTGACCCTCCATAGCATAAATGCCTACTGCTGGTCCCTCTCAGATATCTGAGAATCCACTTAATTGATTTTCAGTGTTCCTTTTCTGGATTGGCCATAAACTTGTTGACAACTCCCACTACTTGGGCAATATCTGGTCTAGTACATACCATTGTATACATCAAGCTCCCAACTGCTGAAGCATATGGAACTCTACTCATGTACTCAACCTCATCATGTGATTTAGGACACTGTTCTTTGCTCAACTTGAAGTGTCCAGCCATAGGTGTGCTTATCGATTTTGCATCCTACATATTGAACCTCTCCAACACCTTATTCACATAATCCTCTTGAGACAAAATCAAATTGTGATTTTTTCTGTCTCTCTTAATACTCATGCCAAGGATTTTCTTTGCTGCTCCTAAATCCTTCATGGCAAATGTGTGAGCTAATTTTACCTTAAGCTTAGTAATTTCCTGCATGTGTGAACCTACAACAAACATATCATCTACATACAGTAATAGGATAATATAACTACCATTATCCAATCTGTTAAAATAAACACAATGGTCAGATTGACATTTACTAAAGGCATGCTCTGTCATAAACCTGTCAAACCTCAAATACCATTGTCTTGGAGCTTGCTTAAGACCATATAAGCTTTTCTTCAACCTGCACACAAGTTTCTCCTTACCTTTGACCTCAAAACCTTCTGACTGATCCATATATATCTCTTCATCCAAATCTCCATGAAGAAATGTTGTCTTAACATTAAGCTGCTCAAGATGTAAATCCTCAATAACAACTAAAGACAATATAGTCTGAATAGAAGTCATTTTTACTATAGGAGAAAAAAATTCACCAAAATCAATACCTGGTTTCTATGCAAATCCCTTTACTACCAACCTGGCCTTATGTCTCATTTGTCCATTCTCTCCTTCCTTTAACCTGTATACCCATTTGTTTTTTAGTGCTTTCTTTCTGGCTGAAAACTCAACCAAATTCCACGTATGGTTCTCTTCCAAGGAATCAATTTCCTCATTCATGCCATGCTCCCACTATTTCCTGGATTCTACTTGCATTGCCTCATCAAAACTTTCTGGTTCTCCACCATCAGTGAGCAACAAGTAGCATAAAGAAGGGGAATAATGAATTGGAGGTTTAATTACCCTTTCAGACTTCCTTATGGGTGTTTGAGACTCATTTACAGCTTGTTGTCTACCCAAATTTTCTTTTGACAGTGATCGATCTCGATCATCTCTGATCGATGTCGGTCTGCACCCAATCGACATCGATTCCACCTAACCAACGTCGATTTCTACCTGATCAACATCGATCTCTGTGTTTTTCTGTGAGTGATGATTTTTACCTGCAAGCTCATTTTGGATCATAACCTCTTCCAAATCAAGATTGCCCTGCTCAGAATTATTCAGCCTCTTGAGTTGATCACTGTACATCACCTTTTCATTGAAAACTACATCACAAATTCTAATAATTTTGTTAGTTTCTAAATTCTACAACCGAAATCTGAAATCTTCAAAACCATAACCAGTGAAAGTGCACCACATAGATTTAGCATCCAGCTTCTTTCTATTTTCTTTATCAATTTGCACAAAATCTTCAGAACCAAAAAACTCTGAGAAATGAAAGATCTACATTTTACCTGTCCAAGCCTCTTCTAGAATTCCACCATCCAGTGCAGTAGAAGGTCCTCTGTTAATCAGGTAAACCATAGTATCTACAGCTTCTGCCCAAAATTGTAAGGGCAAACCAGCATGTAACCTCATACTCTGTGCACACTCCATTATTGTTCTATTCATCCTTTCAGCAACTCCATTTTGCTGAGGTGTCCTTGGAACCATCCTTTCCTTGTGTATTCCACTCATAGAACAGTAACTGTTGAATTTATTACTGCAGTACTCACCACCATTGTTATATCTAAGGCACTTCAATCTCAAACCTGTTTCATTCTCAACCAAAGCTTTCCATTTATTAAATGTGTCAAAAACATTAGATTTCCTCTTTATGTAACAAACCCATACCTTTCTTGTAGCATCATCAATGAAAGAAACATAATATTGTGATCCCCCAATAGAAGCTACCTGAGTTGTTCCCCACACATCTGTGTGAACAAGCTCCAACTTATGCTTCTTTTTTGTTGACCCAGTTTTGAGAAACCTCACTTTCTTCTATTTTCCAAAAACACAATGCTCACAGAAATCTAGATCTATGCTTTTCAAATCTGAAAGCTTACCTTTTGACTTAAGAATATTCATTTCCTTCTCACTCATGTGACCAAGCCTATAGTGCCACAACTTTGCATCTACATCTGAAGTAGATAAAATAGAAAGAGAATAGTCAGTAATACAAGTAGATAGATAAAGTGTACCTACTCTCTTACCTTTTGCTAATACAAGTGCACCCTCAAAAACTTTCCAAGATTCAGCTATGAGAGTTACTGTGCAACCCTCATCACCCAACTTTCCTATAGAAATCAGATTCCTCTTCAAGATGGGTACATGCATGACATCTTTCAACACCCATGTATTGCCATTCTACAATTTTAGTTGCACTTTTCCTTTGCCAACAATTTGACAAGGTTCATCATCCCCTAAATAAAATTTTCCAAAATCTCCATGGACATAATCATTGAAAAATTCTCTATTTGGGGTTGCATGGAAAGAGGCACCAGAATCTAAAACCCATGATTCTAATTTATTATCCAAAGAAATTATAAGAGCATCTTATGCAACAATACCTGCAACTTTTGCTTCTTTATTACCTTCATGCTGATTTTCTTTGTTATCCTTCAACCAACAATCTTTCTTTGCATGCCCTTCCTTTCCACAATTCCAGCAGGGTATTCTTCTATTTCTGGATTTAGATCTACTTCCCATCTTTAACCTTGATTTTCCTTGCTTGCCCTTCTCTCTTTGCCTTCCCCTGCTTTCAACACTTAAAGAATTACCTGATGTTTCCCCTGTGCTTTTCTTGTGAATTTCTTCATTCAAGATTACACTAACAACATCATCAATTTTCAAGATATTTGAAGCAGATGCAGTATTACTAACTGCCATTACCAAACAATGCCAATTTTTAGGTAAAGAGCATAAGATTAAGAGAGCCTTAATTTCATCATCAAAAACTATTTTGACTGAATTTAACTGATTTATTATTGCATGGAAATCATTAAGATGACTAGATACAGATCCACCTTCCTGCATTTGCAAATTAAATAATTGCTTCATAAGATATACCTTATTCGAAGCTGAGGGTTTTTCATATAAATTTGCCAAAGTATCCATTAAATCTACCATTGTCTTTGCCTGTGATAAGTTAGAAAACACAGAAGCTGCCAGGCTCAACCTTATAGATCCAAGAGCCTTTCTGTCAAGAATATTCCATTCTTCATCTTCCATATCTATGGGCTTCCTTGAAACCCCATCCAACGATAAATATAGATCTTTCTGATACAGATAATCTTTAATCTGCATCCTCCATAATTGATAATTCTTGCCATTGAATTTTTCCATTCTTAGTTTACTTTCTTCTGCCATTGCTTTACTCCCACTCAATCAGAAATCCCTGTGAGTGAATTCTGTAATCAACAAACACTAACCTCACTCTGATAGAGCTTTGATACTAGTTGTCAGGATCTTAGAGTACAATTGATTACTATTATATAAGCAACTAAACACAAAATTGAAACCAAAAGTAATAAGTAACTAGAAATCAGAAACAACAAATAATAGGAGATACGAGAAATAACCAATCTTGTATTAAACTCTTTTAGAAGAAAATACAATGAAGAAATATCTCTCTTCTCACACCTCGAAGATGTATAGTAATTCTCCTTCAAGAGTTCTCTCTCTCTCTCTCTCAATCAATTACAACCAATTCAATTACTGAATTGTTCCTCCCTTTTTTTCTCAATTACAATACTGCCCCATGGGTCTCTTAAATAGAATTGAAAGCAAACAATAATTGGAAAAATAGACTCAAGACTACTTTTAGTCTTTACATGCAAACTAATTATTCTCCTAAAAATAGCAATTTTGGAAACACCTAGAAACACACAGAAGTCAGTGTCGGTCTGAAGATGACCGATGCCAGCCGACCCCTAACCGATGCTGGTCGGTTCTAACCGATGATGATCAATGTCGGTCGATCCCTAACCAATGTCGATTGGTTCTGACCTATGTCGGTTACTCTGTTAGCTCATTAGTGAAGCTTTTAGCTCCACAACTCAATAGAGTGGAGATAGCAACATGACAATTTGGATGACTTGTTTTTTGGCACGATTAAGGATCACATCCCAAAGTAGGTTCACATGTTTTATCTGATTTTTTTAATCTAATGTTATTATAATGGCACATCAATAATAGGATATGGTAATATCCTCCAAATTCAAACCATTCCAAGTTATAAGAGATATTATCACTTATGTACAATCATTTCCTTAGACTACAATACTGAATCTTGAATAAACTGAAGATAAAAAGGAAAATAGTTTATGTTTTAACTTTATAAAAAGTAAATTTGAATAAAGTAGTGGATGATTTTTTTAATTCATTAAGGGTGTTGATAAAGAATAAAAGGATGAAGATTTAGCATAGGAGGCTAATGATGAGCTAGGTGAAGAATCAAAATAAACACATCTAACTATTTCTTGTCATGCACTTTCAAGCATTAACACTTCAAAAACCCTTAAGGTAGTGGGGTTTTTGAACTATCAATACTCATAAATTTTCATCAAAAAATAAATTGGATATGTTTTTTAACTATTTTGTATGTTTATCTCCAAAGTTTCAAGACATGATTGTGGATGGTGGAATTATCAATTGTTATAGGAATTTCCATTACATTAAATATCCATGGGATAATATATACTAGATATCCCTATATTTTCCATTCTTATGGGTAGAGTAGACACTATGTTGAAATTATAATTGTTAAAGATAAGGATGTTGAAGAGAGAATAGGAGAGGATGTAAACAGAGAATAGGAGAGGCTATGGAAGAGAGACTAGGAGAAGATATGGAAGAGAGACTAGGAGAAGCTACAAAAGAGAGATTAGGAAAAGATCAATTTTTGGGGTTTTAAATTTATTTATTTTTATTTTATACATGGATTTAATAATAAGTTTTTTTTTGTAATGCATGTCTATTATACATCATGCTAGTTTTATTCTAAAACATGCTACGATGGATTCAATAATCTTATAAAAACAATCTTTGAGAAAAATGGGTTCACAAAAAGGTATGTAGTGCATCTTTTGAATTCAATGCATTTAGATAAAATAAAAAGGATGCCTTGGTGTTACGGATCCTTTGATGCAATGTAACACCATCGTGTACCACTCCAAAACTAACTATAAATTTTTTCCTTCCAAGACAATAAAGCCTAGTGATAACATGTTATAGATGTATGTACACAAAATACACATATATGTGCTTGTACAATAGTATCCCACAAAAAAATTCATAATTAATCCTATTAGATTAATATATGTGAGATAGACAAGTTATGACAATACCAGCTAGTGTCAGGATCGATTCTCACACCTGTGGGATATATATGCATGAGATGATAATTATCTAGGATTCTTTAAGTTTAGATTAGAACCCACCATTGCATTTAGAATTATATAATTATTATAAAACACCTATGAATTTAATTATGGTTTGGGATGAAGTCCTTAATTAGGTCCCCTCATAAGTTAACCTTTAGAAAAAGTATATAGTTTTATCCAATTTAATAAATTTAATTAATCCTTAATAAAATAAATTTACTGATATGAACTTTGGGCATAGCCAAGTTAATAAATTTAATCAATCCTTCATATAAAAAATTTACTGATATAAACTTTTGGCATAATATTGAAAAGTCTACTAATGATCACTTTACAGCTTGGGCTAACCTATTGATATGTTTCTCTTAGCTTATCAATTCCACCCTATAAACATTTTATCACCACCAAATGGTAGCTGAGTTAGTATCCACTCATGCTAATGGACTTAAGTGTGTCCTCACTCTAATACCATAGTATGTCATAAAATTTATATCTCTTAGCATAAATTTATTCTTCTACAACACTCAGGACAAGTTGTAGGTTTAAATTTTAATGTTATCTACCATAATGCTATGTGGAAATGTTGTGTTACATCATGACCAGTCATGGGTTTAACATGGCTCCCATGCCTATGTGGCCAAATATCATGGATTAATGGTATACCTCTTAGTCATGATTTCACTTGCTCACATTTATCCTATATACTACTTGTCATCACTATGTTACATTGTGACTTGCTATGGGTCTAATTGGGTTTTTTAATAAACATGGTATGATCTCACAATTTTATCGTGTTCACACTTGGATTGAGATAATATTAGTTGCCAATATCTATGCCTAGGCCCATGTGTTTCAATGCTATTTTCGCTTTCTACATTCAAAGAGAGAAATAAGAAACTGAGAAGAAATGGTCTAAGGCTTGTATGTACCAGGATGAAGTCTGCGCATCGTAATCCAGACGTTGTGAGAACTCCTCTTTGGTTGTGGAGGATGACACCTGAAAAAGAAAGAGACTAAGACAAAGAAGGCGTTAGATGAGGAGATGGTGGGTTGCCAAGCAAAAGCTTGATCCCAGAAGTAAAAGCTTGAGGAATGTCAACCCACTGATTGATAAGAATAATGTCTAATAAAAGGCAGAATGATAAAAGACTAAAATGATTGAACACTGAAAAGGAAATGGAAGCAAATGCTTACCTGAATGTTGCTGTCAGCCTGGTCACAGTCGCTGACATCGGTGGTCCTATCAGCGTCAGTTTTCAAGGTCTGTCGACGTCGATTAGTCTGCTGACATCAGTGGGGGCAGTGGTCTCTGCGACTGGCGTCGATCGGGGCAGTAGTCTGTGGACGAGGTCTAGACAAATTTTTGGTCTGTGGACAGGTCTGAGAAAGGCTATGGGTCTGGTTGAATGGTTTGGGGGTCTGGGTCTGAGAGTCTAGTTGAATGCTCTGTATAGGGTCTTTGCAGGCAGAAAGAATGGTCTGAAAGAGGGACCAAATAGAAGACAGAGGCAACAAGGAGGCAGGGAGATAAGGATTCAGGGTTGGTCTGGTCTGGTGATAGGAAGTGTTGAATGGGAGTTAACAACTAATACATTTCTAGATTATTGAAATGAAATAAAGGAGCTCATACCTGCTAAAGAAGGAGAGTTGCTGATACTTGTCCTCGTTGTTGATGTAGCTTGCTGATGCAGAGTCCCTACTGTTGTTATAGCTGGTGCAGAAGCCCTGTGAGAGAGAGAGTGAGAGGTCTGGTTTAAAGATTGGCAGAGTGGCAGAGTGAAGGAATCGATTGCTGAAGACTGAAAGGTCTGATTGATTAGAGGTCAAAGGAGAGGATCTATGTTTCGGAGGTTGAATGCAGTCTTGAAGGCTACCGATGATGGTAGAACCACTGACGTCGGCCAAATAATGATCGATGTCAGCAGTGGCAGGATGGGGATAGAGGCTAATTTTAGCCTTTTGCTCATTCTTGCACGCTGTCGGGTCAAAGGGCCATGCGAAAACGGTCGAGAGGGTTTAAATAGGCATGGGAGAATGAAATGGGGGTCATAAATGGGTCATAGGGTGGATGAAGGGAACCCAAGGAAGGGCATCCTATGGTGGTGAGGTGGCAAGGGAGAGAATTATTAATTTAAAATAAGATAATTATTTCAAATTAAAAAGACATGGGTTAGGAGTGTCAAAGTGGATGAAGGGGACCAAGGGGGGAGAGGACGAGGAGGATGACCAAGGGAGTAGACACGATTTCAGTGTCTACATTTGCCCCTTTTTGTCTTGTTGGTTGTTTTAGATGAACTGCAAGACAAAAATAGGATTTGGTTGCCCCAGGTGTGGGATAAGGTAGATTTCATCTTGTTGGTTGTTCAAGTGAACTACAAGACAAAAACAGGAGGGTTGGTTGCCCCGATTATGGATGAGGTATTCCCCCTCAAAGCAGAAGTCGAGGGAAGGGAACCTGGAATCGGGTGCTGATTTGACAAAGAGTGGATGAAGATGGTGAAGATGGAGTGTGAACGCTGTAAAAGTCGTGATTGCGCGTATACCACTTCACGAGATGGTCGGGTCAAATTATCGCAGGTCAAAGGTCGAGGAGTGCCAAAATTGAAATAACCGGGCCCCAACATTTGGTCATAGCTAATCGAGTTATTCAATCTAAGCTGAAGCTCCAATGGTCATCATGTTCCAGGTATCCTAGGCTCAGGAAGTGCTCCTAGAAACATGAAAATGTCACAAGTAGTGCGGATCAATCGGCTTGCAATCTTATACTTGTGAGTGTCAAAATATGGGCTACGAACAATTTTGCTAACCAATCGAAGGTAGCATACATGCAAAAACACCAAAGGCAACATTGCCTTGGAAGTGGTCAAGGTCGGAGGAGATAAACATGATTTCCATGGTCATTAGTCGAGGCGGGTCGAGATAGAGAGCTGGTCGAATGAATGGATGGATGAAAGAATGTGGCTGAGCTAACCTCATAAGACATCATGTCATCTGAGTGCTGCCTACATAGCCCTTGTGTGAAGGGCCTCAGGCCAATGTAGTTCTCCCAAAAAAGGGAGGAAGAGTCAAAGTGGTCGATGGTCTGGGTCGAGGTCAAGGTCATGGTCAAAAGGAGGAATAGGGTTTGTCCATTAGGGAGACAAACAAATGAGGGTGGTCAAGCTAACCCCAGAAGACAGTCGTGTCATTTGAGTACTGCCTACATAGCCCAGATTAGAAGGGGCCTCAAACCAATGTAGTTCAGACTGGTTGACAAGTTGGTCGATAGGTTGGTTTGGTCATGTGTCGAAATGATGAGGAGAAAGAAGATGTTACAGCCTTTTCCAAATGGTGTATTTTGTAACATTGGTCGAGGGTCTTTCATCCCTGGCAATTTTCCATATTCGTGATGGATGTATACTAAAAATAAATTGAGGTCTATTTATGCTTCAACAAGTATTGGTTTATGCTTAACATAAATTGTGTCTGGTCGATAGTTTCCATGTGTATTGGTGTCCATAAAAACTATGTGAAAAGGACTAGGATGATGTCATGATGTTGGTCTGAAAATGTTTTGGGTTGGCTTGGTTGGAATTAGTTGGGTAGAAAAAAGTTTGGTTGAATGTGACCAAAGTGTGAAAGATAAGTGAAAGGCGAATTGCTCTTTCATTGACAATGACCAAAATGATGGCATGGATAGGAGTTGTTAGAACAAAAGCCCCGTTCATGCATTATGTCATTGACCATGGTTGTGCTAGAGAAGTAATCAAATCATTTGACATTAAGTGAGCTCGAAGTCCCTTGAGTATGCTGGGGTGACAAGTTGAATATGTGATATGAGAGGATGGGGTAACCCTTTTATGGCAGGAAGAACCTTGCCCCTTTTATAGGTGACCCAAGAACGACTATAGGCATGTCCATGACTTTAATATAATGTCAGTCATTTTTTTTTTAAATTTTTATGGTGGACTGATCGATGCGAGAAGTCCACGTAGGAATGTTGTTTTGCTTGGTGGTCATATATGTGAAGCTGATCGATGCAAGAAGCTTCAAAAAGAGTGTTGTCTGTAGCAATATCTAGTCATAGCCATCCTTTGAGGGAGTGGTCTATATTTTGCTTTAAATGCTTTGATATGACTTTGGCCTAGCTGTCCTTCAAGGGAGCAGTCTAGTAATACAGCAACTATGTAGCTGTCCTTCGAGGGAGCAGTCTACATTTAAAGTTTATGACCTTTGATATGATAGGTATCCCATTTTTTGACATGTTTTTGTTGACTGAAGTTTTTAGCCATGGACAAGCCTCTAGAGGTTTAAGGATTCCCTTTTATTAGGACAAAGCATTACTGCTTGACAAAAAAGGGTTGACAAAGTGTTGGGGAAACAGGGTTCAAAGGAATGAGGATTGACAATGACAAGGATTGCTTAAGGGACGAGCTCAAGTAAAACATCAAGTGGATTGACAATGACAGGGATTGCTTAAGGGACGAGCTCAAGTAAAACATCAAGTGATCGAGTACTCGACTAACAGTAGAATGGTTGCAGATGCAAGGCATAAAAAGGGGCTCAAGTTCTGATAAGTCCCTATCCATGCTTGTGCGTTATGATAAGGTCTGAGTCAATTAGGAGCGGACTTGCCCTATTTGCCTCTTCGAGATTGGTCACGTGTTGATTGATGTTGGATGTGAAGCTGGTTGGTATGGTTGTTGATTGGTCGAGACTGGTTGAATGTTTTGATAAAAAGGTTGGTTGAATGTTTGGGTTGAATGTTTGGTCGAGGTCATGATTGATGATTGGTTAGTGTCTATTCGATGGTCTAGTCAATGTCATGGTCAATGTCTTGGTCGAGATTTAGTTGAGGTCTTGGTTAATGTCATGATCGAGGTCTGGTTGAGGTCTGGATTGATGATTGGTCGATGTCTGGTTGATGTTTGTTGATATTTGGTCGATGGTTGGGTTGAAATTGGTATTAGGTCGATGATTGGTCGAATTTGGTCGAGACTGGGTCAAAGCTTGGTTGATTGATTCGGTTGAGATTGGTCGAGGCTGGGTTGAATGTGTAGTCGAGGTTTGTGATTAAAAGAGTGATTGATATTTGGTCGAGACTGGGTTGAAAGGTTGGTCGAGGCTTGGATGAACGTTGAATTCCCCTAGCGGATAGGGAGAATGTTTGACAAATTGGTCAAGTTCAGATGAGGCTTGGTGGTCAGATTGACTGTGTTAATGTCGAATAAGGGGGTCAAAGGCGGCAAAGGGACCATAGTCTGGTGTGGAGATCCTGATCTAATTGATGAGGTATGAGAAGCATGGGTCGGTGTTGATGATTTGTCGAAGGGGTGGTCAAGAGGATCCTTGATGAGAAGGGTATCTTTTCTCCGATGTTTACGAGTGACAGCTTTAAGAGTGCAACAACGCTCAGTGTCATGTCCCGGAGTGTGATGATAGTGGAAAAATTTAGAGTTATCGAACCAAGATGGTCTTGATTCGAGAGTTGATGAGTGGGGTGGTGTTGAAGGCTTGTTGCTAACATGGTCGAGAAGAAAGGTGTCATTCCCTAGACATTGGCGAATGGCAACCTTGAGGGCACAACAATGCTCAGTGTCGTGCCCAGGCGTGCGATGATACGTACAAATCTGAGTGTCGTCGAACCAAGGTGGTTTTGGTCTGAGAGATTGATATGATTTAAGAGGCAAGAGATTAATGCGAGAGGACTGCAACAATTGCCATAACAGCAAGGCATAAGAACCTGCTAATGGGTCTGTGTGTCTTGTTGCAATGAGAGTTGATGACTTTGGTTTAAGAGGCATTGGTCGATGGATTGGAGGAGATATATGTCTGATGGGCTGATAGAGTAATGGAGGCGACTTGCCTCTATGAAGTATGGGAGTAGGAAGCACTCTTATTAAAGTGGACGGATGCGGGCCCAAAATTGAAGGTAATGATGAAGGTGGGGGAGGAGTCCTAAGGTGTAGTTTAGTGGCCTTCTTTGGTTTGGGTTGAGGACCACCATTGTGCGAGGCGAGGTTAGATGCGGGTTTGCATTCAGATGTGGACGGAGGTGAGTGAGATGTAGCAATCTTAGGCAAAAGGCAAGAGGAAACCGTGATTGGGTCTTCCTTGGTCGAAATGGGTGGAGAGACTGGTTCTTCTCTTGGTGGAGAAGAAATAGGAGAGTGCGACTCCTCAAGAGGGCAGAGGGCAGGGATGATGGTGCCTCCTACTTGTGGTTGAGGAGTAGGCAAGGTAGGGTCCTCCATTGGTAGGAGGAAAGACGAAGGTGTAGCTAATGGCATATGTATGGTCAAGGCGTCTTCTAGTATAAGAGAGGAAGATGGAGGACTAATAGGAGAAGAAAGAGGGGAAGAAGACTCTTCCACCTGTGAAGGAGGTTGGTCAGGGACAAGAGGTGAGACCGTGTTGACCGTGCGTATGTCATGCTCTTGGGAGCTATTGGTCAAGGTTTGGACATTGTTTTGATTAAGTGGATGGTTTGGGAATGGTTGTTTGAAGATGTCAATGTGTTGGTTGGGTGGGGCATTCAAGTTATCCAAAACAAGATCCCCCTTGTCGATCATGTCTTGGACTATGTTTTTGAAGGTTCGGCAATTGTTGATGTCATGGCCGTGGACGCGATGATAGTGACAGAAGTCAGCCTCCCTATACCATGTAAGGAGGGATTTTGAAGGGTCGAATTGAGGTGGTCGGATTGGAGGGAGATTGAGGACCCCCTGCTTGACTAGTTTTTCCAAAATGGAAGCGTATGATTCTCCAAGTGGAGTGTATGAACACTGGATGTACCGTTGTTGGAATTGTTTGGTGATGCTTAAAGATGTAGAAGGTTGAGAGTGATTAGTTGTTATCGAGGATGGTGATCTAATGACCATAGTGTTGGCCACTCCTTTGGACTTGGAGTTGGTAGAAGAAGGTCTGGAAGAAGAAGGGTCATTGGCTTTTGCGTTGGTATTGCGCAATTTGACCTTATCCTCTTCAATGGCACAGAGTTCAAGCTTTCGAGCCATGGTGAAAGCTTCGTCAAAAGTGAAAAATGTTTGAATCCACAAGGTGGAAGAGATGTGCCTGGCACATGCTCGAGAAAAGAGCTCGATGAGCTCAGGTTGAGGCAAGGAGAAGGAGAGTTGGTTAATCAAGCCTCTCCAACGGACGACAAAATTGACTATTGATTTGTCGTCAAATTGCCTGATGGACTAGAGGTCTGTGATCGAGACTTGTTTGGTGATATTGATAGAAAAATGGTCAAGAAATAATTGGGCAAGTTGAATGAATGAAAAGATAGAATGTCTGGTAAGAGAGCTATACTAGTCAAGGGCAGGGCCAGAAAGCAATATGGGGAACGTGCGTAGAAGTAACACATCATCATGGGCTATAAGATAGCAGGCATGTCTGAATGCCCATAGATGTTGTTGTGGGTCTTCCTTACTCTAGAAGCGAGTAAATTTAGGAAGCTCCCACTGGTTGGAGTATGGTCAGATCGGGACGGAGGGATAGATGGGTTCATTGCAAATTTGCTCATACGAGAGAGCATTGTGTGAAATAGAAATAGAGGTCTCGAGACTGGAAATTTTGTCTATTAGCATTTTGATGAGATCTGCTGATGGATTGGTGGATGGGGCACCCCCTAGGTTGTAGGGTGCTTGAAAGATGCTAGAAGGGGCATACGACGTAGTCGGTTGCGCTTGTAACGACGCAACATATGTGTAACTAGTCGCAAGGATAGAAGTGGAGGCCAAAGGTGGTTGGGTTATGGAAGTAGAAGGCATAAGTTGATTAGATATCACCAAAAGTGGTTGCGTGGTAGCATTGGCAAAAGGGGAGATAGACACTCTTGCATTTATGGGTGCAAGAGTGTGAGGGGTCGAGACAATCAAGTTTTGGTATGATGTAGAACTTGGTTGAATTGCGTGTGGTTGAGGGGGTAATGGAACCCCGATGGAGGTCGGTCTAAGAATAGATGGGGAGGCCAAACTTTGCATATTGGCCATGGTCAGGTTAAAGGTTAAGGCAAAAGGCTGGGTAGCAGGCGGTGTTAGTGTCATCGCCGCTTCACCCAAAAAGTCTCGCGTTGGGTTTTCTTGTGAGATAGTTCTGGAGGGCTGTGACATTGAGGTCCAAGAATCTTTTGAAATCTTGGTCCCCTTCAGGGACAATGGGGGTCTGAGTCGGGGTTGGTCGAGTAGGAGTTCTTTCGGTCTACGAGTGGAACTCCATTATAGGACTAGTTATGGATGGGGAAGGCGAAAGCGATTGATGGCTAGCGTGGTCAAGAAGAGCCTTGGTTAGACTGCGTGTCAAAACCATTCAAGGCAAGAAGAGGTTAGGCTTCAGAAACTGCATTTTTCCAATTTCAGAAACTTAGAATGTGGTTTTTGGCAGAAAAAGGGTCGGGTTTTAGGCTACTATTTTGGGAAAAAAGGACAGTGACAGTGACCGACATCGATTGAAAAACCGATGTCAGTGAGAAAAATGGCCGACATCAGTTAGATAACTGATGCCAGAGAGGGAAGATTGCCGACGTCGGTGGTAAAACTGATGCCAGTGACTGTGGTTTCTAGAAACTCAAAAAATTTGAAGATTCTTGGAAAAAAAGGAAGAAGAACGTCCTCACTAGCTCAAACAAGCAGATGGGAACAGAAAAATAGAAGAACACAAGCAGGTCCTAAGCATTAAATCCTAAGAATCAACTGTTAGAATCATGTTGGCTTATGCCTTAAAGTGATGTTTTGGGAGGTTGGTTGTTAGAGGGGTCCTAGAACTATGGATGGTTTCAGGTTTGTTTAGGCATTCAAGAGTCTGGGTTAGGTTCCGTACATGGCCTGGTGCTAAGGAGCAAGCTCCCCTCACTTCATGAGCCCAGTGATAAGCTGGTCTTGCTTAGCCAAAATATACTTTCCCTAGAGATTAGACTCTACCAGAGAATAGAGTGGGCTTTCCCCTTGGTGATGAAATCCAAGTAGGATTGCTGGGACGGGTAAGGTATCCGCTGGGGGATGAAATCCCAGTCGGGCCTTGTCTTAGGTGAGTTTTGATGTTTGATTTGGTGCAAGTGGTTTGGTTGTGTAACATAAAGTGGACTACGATTAATTCATGATGCGGTTCATTAATTACTAGGTGTGGACTAAGAAATGCAAGCAAGCAGAAATGGAATGAAATGTGTTTTAAGCCCAAGTCGAAATGTTAGTTCGAATGAAAACGAGTTGAGAAAGGGTTGAAGAATATGAATTTTGACTAGTTTGAGATGCAAGAAAAGAAAGAAAGGTTCTTTTTAATCCTACTTATGATGTCGTTTAGAAGAGAAGAAAGAGGTGAAAAGGGAGAAACCTAATGCACCTATATGAACAGAAAGAAAAAGAACCCAAGGAAGACCCTAAGGTCCCATCGGGCGTGCTAGAATGTTTCTATACAATTTTCGCTTTCTACATTCAAAGAGAGAAATAAGAAACTAAGAAGAATGGTCTAAGGCTTGTATGTACCTGGATGAAGTCGTGCGCACTGTTATCCAGACGTCATGAGAACTCCTCTTTGGTTGTGGAGGATGACACCTGAAAAAGAAAGAGACTAAGACAAAGAAGGTGTTAGATGAGGAGATGGTGGGTTGCCAAGCAAAAGCTTGATCCCATAAGCAAAAGCTTGAGGGATGTCAACCCACTGATTGATAAAAGTAATGTCTGATAAAAGGCAGAATGATAAAAGACTGAAATGATTGAAGACTAAAAAGGAAATGGAAGCAAATGCTTACCTAAATGTTGCTGTCGGCCTGGTCACAGTCGCCGACGTCGATGGTCCTATCGGCATCAGTTGTCAAGGTCTGTCAACGTCAGTTAGTCTGCCGACATCAGTGGGGGTAGTGGTCTCTGCGGCCGGCGTCGGTCGGGGTAGTAGTCTATGGACGAGGTCTGGATGAGTTTTTGGTCTGTGAAAGGGTCTAAAAAAGGCTATGGGTCTGGTTGAATGGTCTGGGGGTCTGGGTCTGAGAGTCTGGTTGAATGCTCTGTACAGGGTCTTTGTAGGCAGAAAGAATGGTCTAAAAGAGGGACCAAACAGAAGACAGAGGCAACAGGGAGGCAGGGAGATAAGGATTCAGGGCTGGTCTAGTCTGGTGATAGGAAGTGTTGAATGGGAGCTAACGACTAATACATTTCTAGATTATTGAAATGAAATAAAGGAGCTCATACCTGCTGAAGAAAGAGAGTTGCTGATACTTGTCCTTGTTATTGATGTAGCTTGCTGATGCAGAGTCTCTGTTGTTGCTGTAGCTGGTGCAGAAGCCCTGTGAGAGAGAGAGTGAGAGGTCTAGTTTGAAGATTGGCAGAGTGGCGGAGTGAAGGAACCGATTGCTAAAGACTGAAAGGTCTGATTGATTAGAGGTCGAAGGAGAGGATCTGCCTTTCGGAGGTGGAATGCAGTCTTGAAGGCTGTCGATGCCGGCAGAACCGTCGATGTCAGCTGAATAATGACCGACATCGGTGGCGACAGAATGGGGACATAGGCTAATTTTAGCCTTCTACTCATTCTTGCACACCACCGGGTCAAAGGGCCGTGGGAAAACGGTCGAGAGGGTCTAAATTGTATAGAAACATTCTAGCACGCACGGTGGGACCTTAGGGTCTTCCTTGGGTTCCTTTTCTTTCTGTTCATATAGGTGCATTAGGTTTCTCCCTTTTCACCTCTTTCTTCTCTTCTAAACGACATCATAAGCAGGATTAAAAAGAACCTTTCTTTCTTTTCTTGCATTTCAAACTAGTCAAAAGTCATATTCTTTAACCCTTTCTCAACTCATTTTCATTCGAACTAACATTTGGACTTGGGCTTAAAACACATTGCATTCCATTTCTGCTTGCTTGTATTTCTTAGTCCACACCTAGTAATTAATGAACCGCATCATGAATTAATCGTAGTCCACTTTATGTTACACAACCAAACCACTTGCACCAAATCAAACATCAAAACTCACTTGAGACAAGGTCCGACTGGGATTTCATCCCCTAGCGGATACCTTACCCATCCCGGCAATCCTACTTGGATTTCATCACTAAGGGGAAAGCCCACTCTGTTCTCTGGTAGAGTCTAATCTCTAGGGAAAGTATATTTTGGCTAAGCGAGACCAGCTTATCACTGGGCTCGTGAAGTGAGGGGAGCTTGCTCCTTAGCACTAGGCCATGTACGGAACCTAACCTAGACTCTTGAGCACCTAAACAAACCTGAAACCATCCATAGACTACCTCTTCTAGGACCCCTCTAATAGCCAACCTCCCAAAACATCACTTTAAGGCATAAGCCAACATGATTCTAAAAGTTGATTCTTAGGATTTAACGCTTAGGACCTGCTTGTGTTCTTCTATTTTTCTGTTCCCATCTGCTTGTTTGAGCTAGTGAGGACGTTCTTCTTCCTTTTTTTTCTAAGAATCTTTAAATTTTTTGAGTTTCTGGAAACCACAGTCACCGGCATCAATTTTACCACCGACGTTGGCAATCTTCCCTCTCCAGCATCGGTTATCTAATCGACGTCGGCCATTTTTCTCACTGACATCGATTTTTCAACCGACGTCGGTCACTGTCACAGTCCTTTTTTCCCAAAACAACAGCCTAAAACCTAACCCTTTTTCTATCAAAAATCACATTCTGAGTTTCTAAAATTGGAAAAACATAGTTTTTGAAGCCTGACCTCTTCTTGCCTTGAATGGTTTTGACACACAGTCTAACCAAGGCTCTTCTTGACCACGCTAGCCATCAATCGCTTCCGCCTTCCCCGTCCATAACCAATCCTATAATGGAGTTTCACTCGCAGACTGAAAGAACTCCTACTTGACCGACCCCGACTCAGACCCCCATTGTCCCTGAAGGGGACCAAGATTTTGAAAGATTCTTGGACCTCAATGTCACAGCCCTCCAAAACTATCTCGCAAGAAACCCAATGCGAGACTTTTCGGGTGAAGCGGCGATGACACTAACACCGCCCGCTACCCAGCCTTTTGCCTCAACCATTAACCTGACCATGGCCAATACACAAAGTTTGGCCTCCCCATCTATTCTTAGACCGACCTCCATCGTGGTTCCATTACCCCCTCAACCACACGCAATTCAACCAAGTTCTACATCATACTAGAACTTGATTGTCTCGACCCCTCACACTCTTGCACCCATAAATGCAAGAGTGTCTATCTCCCCTTTTGCCAATGCTACCATGCAACCACCTTTGGTGATATCTAATCAACTTATGCCTTCTACTTCCATAACCCAACCACCTTTGGCCTCCACTTCTGTCCCTGCGACTAGTTACACATATGTTGCGCCCCTACAAGTGCAACCGACTACGTCGTATGCCCCTTATAGGATCTTTCAAGCGCCCTACAACCTAGGGGGTGCCCCATCCACCAATCCGTCAGTAGATCACATCAAAATGTTGATGGACAAAATGTTTAGTCTCGAAGCCTCCATTTCTAGTTCACGCAATGCCCTCTCATATGAGCAAATTTGCAATGAACCCATCCATCCTTCTGTCTCGATCCAACCATATCCCAACAAGTAGGAGCTTCCTAAATTTACTCGCTTCCAGAGTAAGAAAGACCCATAACAGCATCTACGGGCATTCAGACATGCCTGCTATCTCATAGCCCACAACGATGCGTTACCTTTACGCACGTTCCCCATGTCGCTTTCTGGCCCCGCCCTTGGCTGGTATAGCTCTCTTACCAGACATTCTATCTTTTCATTCATTCAACTTGCCCAATTATTTCTCAACCATTTTTTTATCAACATCACCAAACAAGTCTCAATCACAGACCTCTACTCCATCAGGCAATTTGATGACGAATCAATAGTCAATTTTGTCACCCGTTGGAGGGGCTTGATTAACCAGCTCTCCTTCTCCTTGCCTCAACCTGAGCTCATCGAGCTCTTTTCTTAAGCATGTGCTAGGCACATCTCTTCCACCTTGCAGATTCAAACATTCCACACTTTTGACAGAGCTTTCACCATGGCTCAAAAGCTTGAACTCCGTGCCATTGAAGAGGATAAGATCAAATTGCGTAATACCAACGCAAAAGCCAATGACCCTTCTTCTTCCAGACCTTCTTCTGCCAACTCCAAGTCCAAAGGAGTGGCCAACACTGTGGTCATTATATCACCATCCTTGATAACAACTAATCACTCTCAACCTTCTACATCTTTAAGCATCACCAAACAATTCCAACAACGGTACATCCAGCGTTCATACACTCTGCTTGGAGAATCATACGCTTCTATTTTGGAAAAACTAGTCAAGAAGGGGGTCCTCAATCTCCCTCCAATCTGACCACCTCAATTCGACCCTTCAAAAGCCCCCCCTACATGGTATAGGGAGGCTGACTTCTGTCACTATCATCGCGTCCACGACCATGACATCGATAATTGCCGAACCTTCAAAAACATAGTCCAAGACATGATCGACAAGGGGGATCTTGTTTTGGATAACCCGAATGCCCCACCCAACCAACACATCGACATCTTCAAACAACCATTCCCAAACCATCCTCTTAATCAAAACAATGTCCAGACCATGACCGATAGCTCCCACAAGCATGACATAC
Source organism: Torreya grandis (assembly GCA_037957365.1). Classification (NCBI taxonomy): domain Eukaryota; kingdom Viridiplantae; phylum Streptophyta; class Pinopsida; order Cupressales; family Taxaceae; genus Torreya; species Torreya grandis. The sequence goes on along the minus strand of JARHVA010000053.1, from coordinate 1,985,052 downwards.
ACACTGTCAACACGGTCTCGCCTCTTGTCCCTGACCAACGTCCTTCACAGGTGGAAGACTCTTCTTCCCCTATTTGTCCATCACAGGTAGAAGAACCCTCTTCCCCTGATAGTCCTCCATCGACCTCTCTTACACTGGAGGACGCCTTGACCATTCCAATGCCATTAAGCCCACCTTCATCTTTCCTCCTACCAATGGAGGACCCTACCTTGCCTACTCCTCAACCACAAGTAGGAGGCACCATCATCCCTGCCCTCTGCCCTCTTGAGGAGACACACTCTCTTATTTCTTCTCCACCAAGAGAAGAACCAGTCTCTCCGCCCATTTCGACCAAGGAAGACCCAATCACGGTTTCTTTTTGCCTTTTGCCTGAGATTGCTACATCTCACTCACCTTTGTCCACATCTGAACGCAAACCCGTATCTAACCTTACCTCGCACAATGGTGGTCCTCAACCCAAACCAAAGAAGGCCACTAAACTACACCGGAGGGCTCCTCCCCCACCTTCGTCATTACCTTCAATTTTGGGCCCGCATCCGTCCACTTTAATAGGAGTGCTTCTTACTCCCATACTTCACATAGGCAAGTCGCCTCCATTACTCTATCAACCCATCAGACATATATCTCCTCCAATCCATCGACCAACGCCTCCTAAACCAAAGTCATCAACTCCCACTGCAACAAGACACACAGACCCATTAGCAGGTTCTTATACCTTGCTGTTACGGCAATTGTTGCAGTCTTCTCGCATCAATCTCCCGCCTCTTAAATCATATCAATCTCTCAGACCAAAACCACCCTGGTTCGATGATACTCAGATTTGTGCATATCATCGCACGCCTGGGCACGACACTGAGCATTGTTGTGCCCTCAAGGTTGCCATTCGCCAATGTCTGGGGAATGACACCTTTCTTCTTGACCATGTTAGCAACAAGCCTTCAACACCACCCCACTCATCGACTCTCGAATCAAGACCATCTTCATTTGACAACTCTAAATTTTTCCACTATCATCACACTTTGGGACATGACATTGAGCGTTGTTGTGCTCTTAAAGCTGTCACTCGTCAACATCAGAGAAAGGATACCCTTCTCATCAAGGATCCTCTTGACCACCCCTTCGACAAATCATCAGCACCGGCCCATGCTTCTTAAACCTCATCACCTAAATCGGGATCTCCACGCCAGACTATGGTCCCTTTGCTGCCTTTGACCCCCTTATTCGACATCAACACAGTCAATCTGACCACCAAGCCTCAACCGACCTTGACCAATCTGTCAAACCTTCCCCCTAGCTATTGGGGGAATTCAACTTTCATCCAAGCCTCGACCAACCTTTCAACCCAGTCTTGACCAAATATCAATCACTCTTTTAATCCCAAACCTCGACTACACATTCAACCCAGCCTCGACCAGTCTCAACCGAATCAATCAACCAACGTTTTCACCCAATCAATCAACCAAGCTTCGACCCAGTCTCGACCAAATTCGACCAATCATCGACCTAATACCAATTTCAACCCAACCATCGACCAAATATCAACAAACATCAACCAGACATCGACCAATCATCAATCCAGACCTCAACCAGACCTCGATCATGACATTAACCAAGACCTCAACCAAATCTCGACTAAGACATTGACAGGACATTCACCCAGACATTGATCATGACCAGACATTGACCATGACATTGACCAGACCATCGACTAGACACTAACCAATCATCAATCATGACCTCAACCAAACATTCAACCAACCTTTTTATCAAAACATTCAACCAGTCTCGACCAATCAACGACCATACCAACCAGCTTCACATCCAACATCAATCAACACATGACCAATCTCGAAGAGGCAAATGGGGCAAGTCCACTCCTAATTGACTTAGACCTTATCATAACACACAAGCATGGATAGGGACTTATCAGAACTTGAGCCCCTTTTTATGCCTTGCATCTGCGACTATCTGCTATTAGTCGAGTACTTGATCACTTGACATTTTACTTGAGCTCGTCCCTTGAGCAATCCCTTTCATTGTCAATCCTCATTCCTTTCAGCCCTATTTCCCCAACACTTCGTCAACCCTTTTTTGTCAAGCAGTAATGCTTTGTCCTAATAAAAGGGAATCCTTAAACCTCTAGAGGCTTGTCCATGGCTAAAAACTTCAGTCAACAAAAACATGTCAAAAAATGGGATACCTATCATATCAAAGGTCATAAACTTTAAATGTAGACTGCTCCCTCGAAGGACAGCTACATAGTTTCTGTATTACTAGACTGTTCCCTTGAAGGACAGCTAGGCCAAAGTCATATCAAAGCATTTAAAGCAAAATATAGACCACTCCCTTGAAGGATGGCTATGACTAGATATTGCTACAGACAACACTCTTTTTTTAAGCTTCCCACATCGATCAGCTTCACATATATGACCACCAAGCAAAACAACATTCCTACGTGGACTTCCCGCATCGATCAGTCCACCATAAAATAAAATTAAAAAAAAAAAAAAATAAAAAAAAATAAAAAAAAAAGACTGACATTCTATTAAAGTCATGGACATGCCTATAGTCGTTCTTGGGTCAGCTATAAAAGGGGCAAGGTTCTTCTTGCCACAAAAGGGTTACCCCATCCTCTCATATCACATATTCAACTTATCACCCCAGCATACTCAAGGGACTTTGAGCTCACTTAACGTCAAATGATTTGATTACTTCTCTAGCACAACCATGGTCAACGACATAATGCATGAACGGGGATTTTGTTCTAACAACCCCTATCCATGCCATCATTTTGGTCTTTGTCAATGAAAGAGCAATTCGCCTTTCACTTATCTTTCACACTTTGGTCACATTCAACCAAACTTTTTTCTACCCAACCAATTCTAACCAAGCCAACCCAAAACATTTTCAGACCAACAACATGACATCATGACATCATCCTAGTCCTTTTCACATAGTTTCTATGGACACCAATACACATGGAAACTATCGACCAGACACAATTTATGATAAGCATAAACCAATACTTGCTGAAGCATAAATAGACCTCAATTCAATTTTAGCATACATCCATCACGAATATGGAAAATTACTAGGGATGAAAGACCCTCGACCAATGTTACAGAATACACCATTTGGAAAAGGCTGTAACATCTTCTTTCTCCTCATCATTTCGACACATGACCAAACCAACCTATCGACCAACTTGTCAACCAGTCCAAACTACATTTGTCTGAGGCCCCTTCCAATCTAGGCTATGTAGGCAACACTCAGATGACACGACTGTCTTCTGGGGTTAGCTCGACCACCCTCGTTTGTTTGTCTCCCTGATGGACAAACCCTATTCCTCTTTTTGACCATGACCTTGACCTCGACCCAGACCATCGACCACTTTGACTCTTCCTCCATTTTTTGGGAGAACTACATTGGTCTGAGGCCCTTCACACAAGGGCTATGTAGGCAACACTCAGATGACACGACGTCTTCTGAGGTTAGCTCGGCCACATTCTTTCATCCGTCCATTCATTTGACCAGCTGTCTATCTCGACCCGCCTTGACCAATGACCATGGAGATCATGCCTATCTCCTCCAACCTTGACCACTTCTAAGGCAACATTTCCTTTGGTGTTTTTGCATGTATGCTACCTCCGATTGGTTAGAAAAATTGTCTGCAACCCATATTTTGACACTCACAAGTATAGGATCGCAAGCCGGTTGATCCGCACTACTTGTGACATTTTTGTGTTTCTAGGAGCACTTCTTGAGCTCGGGATACCTGGAACACGATGACCATTGGACCTTGAGCTTAGATTGAATAACCCGATCAGCTATGACCAAATGCTGGGGCCCGGTTATTTCAATTTTGGCACTCCTCGACCCTTGACCTGCAACAATTTGACCCGACCATCTCGTGAAGTGGTATATGCACAATCACGACTTTTGCAGCGTTCACACTCCATCTTCACCATCTTCATCCACTCTTTGTCAAATCAGCACCCGATTCTAGGTTCCCTTCCCTCGACTTCCGCTTTGAGGGGGAATACCTCATCCATAATCGGGGCAACCAACCCTCCTGTTTTTGTCTTGTAGTTCACTTGAACAACCAACAAGATGAAATCTACCTTATCCCACACCTGGGGCAACCAAATCCTATTTTTGTCTTGCAGTTCATCCAGAACAACCAACAAGACAAAAAGGGGCAAATGTAGACACTGAAATCGTGTCTACTCCCTTGGTCATCCTCCTCGTCCTCTCCCCCCTTGGTCCCCTTCATCCACTTCGACACTCCTAACCCATGTCTTATTAATTTGAAATAATTATCTTATTTTAAGTTAATAATTCTCTCCCTTGCCACCTCACCACCATAGGATGCCCTTCCTTGGGTTCCCTTCATCCACCCTATGACCCATTTATGACCCCTATTTCATTCTCCCACGCCTATTTAGACCCTCTCGACCATTTTCCCACGGCCCTTTGACCCGACGGCGTGGAATAATGAGCAAAAGGCTAAAATTAGCCTCTATCTTCATTTTGCCGCCACCGACATCGGTCATTATTCAACCGACATCGGTGGTTCTACCGGCATCGATAGCCTTCAAGACTGCATTCCATCTTTGAAATGCAGATCCTCTCCTTCAACCTCTAATCAATCAGACCTTTCAGTCTTCAGCAATCGGTTTCTTCACTCTGCCACTCTACCAATCTTCAAACCAGACCTCTCACTCTCTCTCTCACAGGGCTTTTATACCAGCTACAGCAACAACAGGGACTCTGCATCAGCAAGCTACATCAACAACGGGGACAAGTATCAGCAACTCTCCTTCTTCAGCAAGTATGAGCTCCTTTATTTCATTTCAATAATTTAGAAATGTATTAGTTATTAGCTCCCATTCAGCACTTCCTATCACCAGACCAGACTAGCCCTGAATCCTTATCTCCCTGCCTCCTTGTTGCCTTTGTCTTCTATTTGGTCCCTCTTTCAGACCATTCTTTCTGCCTGTAAAGACCCTGTACAGAGCATTCAACCAAACTCTCAGACCCAGACCCCCAGACCATTCAACCAGACCCATAGCCTTTCTCAGACCCGTCCATAGACCAAAAACTCATCCAAACCTCATCCACAGACTGCTGCCCCGACCGACGCCGACCGCAGAGACCACTGCCCCCACCAACATCGGCAGACTAACCGATGTCGGCAGACCTTGACAACTGACACCAGTAGGACCACCGACATCGGTGACTGTGACCAGGCCGACAACAACATTTAGGTAAGCATTTGCTTCCATTTCCTTTTCAGTCTTCAATCATTTCAGTCTTTTATCATTCTGCCTTTTATTAGACATTATTCTTATCAATCAGTGGGTTGACATTCCTCAAGCTTTTGCTTCTGTGATCAAGCTTTTGCTTGGCAACCCACCATCTCCTCATCTAACGCCTTCTTTGTCTTAATCTCTTTTTTTGCAGGTGTCATCCTCCACAACCAAAGAGGAGTTCTCACAATGTCAGAATTACGGTGCATAGACTTCATCCAAGTACATACAAGCCTTAGACCATTTCTTCTCAGTTTCTTATTTCTCTCTTTGAATGTAGAAAGCGAAAATAGCATAAAAACATTCTGGCATCAGTTATCTAACCGACGTCGGTCACTGTCACATTCTTTTTTTCCCAAAACAACAGCCTAAAACTCAACCCTTTTTATACCAAAAACCACATTCTGAGTTTTTAAAATTGAAAAAACACAGTTTCTGAAGCCTGACCTCTTCTTGCCTTGAATGGTTTTGACACACAGTCTAACCAAGGCTCTTCTTGACCAGCTAGCCATCAATCGCTTCTGCCTTTCTCGTCCATAACCAGTCCTATAATGGAGTTCCACTCGCAGACCGAAAGAACTCCTACTCGACCGACCTCGACTCAGACCCCCATTGTCCCTGAAGGGGACCAAGATTTCAAAAGATTCTTGGACCTCAATGTCACAGCCCTCCAAAACTATCTCGCAAGAAACCCAACGCGAGACTTTTCAGGTGAAGCAGCGATGACACTAACACCACCCGCTACCCAGCCTTTTGCCTCAACCATTAACTCAACCATGGCCAATACGCAAAGTTTGGCCTCCCCATCTATTCTTAGACCAACCTCCATCGGGGTTCCATTACCCCCTCAACCACACGTAATTCAACCAAGTTCTACATCATACCAGAACTTGATTGTCTCGACCCCTCACACTCTTGCACCCATAAATGCAGGAGTGTCTATCTCCCCTTTTGCTAATGCTGCCATTCAACCACCTTTGGCGATATCTAATCAACTTATGCCTTCTACTTCCATAACCCAACCACCTTTGGCCTCCACTTCTGTCTCTGCGACTAGTTACACATATGTTGCGCCCCTACAAGCGCAACCAACTACATCGTATGCCCCTTCTAGCATCTTTCAAGCACCTTACAACCTAGGAGGCACCCCATCCTTCAATCCATCAGCAGATCTCATCAAAATGCTGATGGACAAAATGTCCAATTTTGAGACCTTTATTTCTGGTTCACGCAATGCCCTCTCATATGAGCAAATTTTCAATGAACCCATCCATCCTTCTGTCTCGATCCGACCATATCCCAACCAGTGAGAGCTTCCTAAATTTACTCACTTCTAGAGTAAGGAAGACCCACAACAACATCTACGGGCATTCAGACATGCCTGCTATCTCATAGCCCATGATGATGCGTTACTTTTACACACGTTCCCCATGTCGCTTTCTGGCCCAGCCCTTGACTGGTATAGCTCTCTTCCCAGACATTCTATCTTTTCATTCATTCAACTTGCCCAATTATTTCTTGATTATTTTTCTATCAACATCACCAAACAAGTCTCAATCACAGACCTCTACTCCATCAGGCAATTTGACGATGAATCAATAGTCAATTTTGTCACCCGTTGGAGGGGCTTGATTAACCAGCTCTCCTTCTCCTTGCCTCAACCTGAGCTCATCAAGCTCTTTTCTCGAGCATGTGCCAGGCACATCTCTTCCACCTTGCAGATTCAAACATTCTGCACTTTTGACGAAGCTTTCACCATGGCCTGAAAGCTCGAACTCTGTGCCATTGAAGAGGATAAGGTCAAATTGTGTAATACCAACGCAAAAGCCAATGACCCTTCTTCTTCCAGACCTTCTTCTGCCAACTCCAAGTCCAAAGGAGTAGCCAACACTGTGGTCATTAGATCACCATCCTCGATAACAACTAATCACTCTTAACCTTCTACATCTTTAAGCATCACCAAACAATTCCAACAATGGTACATCTAGCGTTCATACACTCCGCTTGGAGAATTATACGCTTCTATTTTGGAAAAATTAGTCAAGCAGGGGGTCCTCAATCTCCCTCCAATCTGACCACCTCAATTCAACCCTTCAAAAGCCCTCCCTACATGGTATAGAGAGGCCAACTTCTGTTACTATCATCGCGTCCACGACCATGACATCGACAATTGCCAAACCTTCAAAAACATAGTCCAAGACATGATCGATAAGGGGGATCTTATTTTGGATAACCCAAATGCCCCACCCAACCAATACATCGACATCTTCAAACAACCATTCCCAAACCATCCTCTTAATCAAAACAATGTCCAGACCATGACCGATAGCTCCCACGAGCATGACATACACACGGTCAACATGGTCTCGCTTCTTGTCCCTAACCAACCTCCTTCACAGGTGGAAGACCCTTCTTCCCCTATTCGTCCATCACAGGTAGAAGAACCCTCTTCTCCTATTAGTCCTCCATCGACCTCTCTTACACTAGAGGACACCTTGACCATTCCAATGCCATTAAGCGCACCTTCGTCTTTCCTCCTACTAATGGAGGACCCTACCTTGCCTACTCCTCAATCACAAGTAAGAGGCACCATCATCCCTACCCTCTACCCTCTTGAGGAGTTGCGCTCTCCTATTTCTTCTCCACCAAGAGAAGAACCAGTCTCTCTGCTCATTTTGACCAAGGAAGACCCAATCACGGTTTCCTCTTGCCTTTTGCCTGAGATTGCTACATCTCACTCACCTCCGTCCACATCTGAACCCAAACCCGTATCTAACCTCACCTCGCACAATGGTGGTCCTCAACCCAAACCAAAGAAGGCCACTAAACTACATTGGAGGACTCCTCCCCCACCTTCATCATTACCTTCAATTTTGGGCCCGCATCCGTCCACTTTAATAGTAGTGCTTCCTACTCCCATACTTCATAGAGGCAAGTCGCCTCCATTACTCTATCAACCCATCAGACATATATCTCCTCCAATCCATCGACCAATGCCTCCTAAACCAAAGTCATCAACTCCCACTGTAACAAGACACACAGACCCATTAGCAGGTTCTTATACCTTGCTATTACGGCAATTGTTGCAGTCTTCTCGCATCAATCTCCCGCCTCTTAAATCATATCAAGCTCTCAAACCAAAACCACCCTGGTTCGACGACACTCAGATTTGTGCATATCATCGCATGCTTGGGCACGACACTGAGCATTGTTGTGCCCTCAAGGTTGTCATTCACCAATGTCTGGGGAATGACACCTTTCTTCTCGACCATGTTAGCAATAAGCCTTCAACACCGCCCCACTCATCGACTCTCAGATCAAGACCATCTTGGTTCGACAACTCTAAATTTTGCCACTATCATCACACTCTGGGACATGACACTGAGCGTTGTTGCGCTCTTAAAGCTATCACTCGTCAACATCAGAGAAAGGATACCCTTCTCATCAAGGATCCTCTTGATCCTCTCCTTCGACCTCTAATCAATCAGACCTTTCAGTCTTTAGTAATCGGTTCCTTCACTCTGCCACTCTGCCAATCTTTAAACCAGACCTCTCACTCTCTCTCTCACAGGGCTTCTGCACCAGCTACAGCAACAGCAGGGACTCTGCATCAGCAAGCTACATCAACAATGGGGACAAGTATTAACAACTCTCCTTCTTCAGCAGGTATGAGCTCCTTTATTTCATTTCAATAATCTAGAAATGTATTAGTTGTTAGCTCCCATTCAGTAATTCTTATCACCAGACCAGTCCAGCCCTGAATCCTTATCTCGCTACCTCCCTGTTGCCTCTATCTTCTATTTGGTCCCTCTTTCAGACCATTCTTTCTGCCTACAAAGACCCTGTATAGAGCATTCAACCATACTCTCAGACCCAAACCCCCAGACCATTCAACCAAACCCATAGCCTTTCTCAGACTCGTCCATAGACCAAAAACTCATCCAGACCTCATCCACAGACTACTGCCCTGACTGACGCTAGCCGTAAAGACCATTGCCCCAACTGACGTCGATAGACTAACTGACGTCGATAGACCTTGACAACCGACGCTGGTATGACCACCAACGTCGGCGATTGTGACCAGGCTGATAGCAACATTCAGGTAAGCATTTGCTTCCATTTCCTTTTCAGTGTTCAATCATTTCAGTCTTTTATCATTCTGCCTTTTATCAGACATTACTTTTATCAATCAATGGGTTGACATCCCTCAAGCTTTTGCTTCTGGGATCAAGATTATGCTTGGCAACCCACCATCTCCTCATCTAACGCCTTCTTTGTCTTAGTCTCTTTCTTTTGCAGGTGTCATCCTCCACAACCAAAGAGGAGTTCTCACAACGTCTGGATAACGGTGCGCACGACTTCATCTAGGTACATACAAGCCTTAGACCATTTTTTCTTAGTTTCTTATTTCTCTCTTTGAATGTAGAAAGCAAAAATAGCATAGAAACATTCTGGCGTAATGGGGACAAGTATCAGCAACTCTCCTTCTTCAGTAGGTATGAGCTCCTTTATTTCATTTCAATAATCTAGAAATGTATTAGTTATTAGCTCCCATTTAGCACTTCCTATCACTAGACCAGACCAAACCTGAATCCTTATCTCCCTGCCTCCCTGTTGCCTTTGTCTTCTATTTGGTCCCTCTTTCAAACCATTCTTTCTGCCTGTAAAGACCCTGTACAGAGCATTCAAGCAGACTCTTAGACCCAGACCCCCATACCATTCAACCAGACCCATAGCCTTTCTAAGACCCGTCGACAAACCAAAAACTCATCCAAACCTCGTCCACAGACTGCTACCCCGACCGACGCCGGTCGCAAAGACCACTGCCCCCACCGACGTCACTAGACTAACCGACGTCGGTAGACCTTGACAACCGATGCCGGTAGGACCACCGACGTCGGCGACTGTGACCAGGCTGACAACAACATTCAGGTAAGCATTTGCTTCCATTTTCTTTTCAGTCTTCAATCATTTCGGTCTTTTATCATTCTGCCTTTTATTAGACATTATTCTTATCAATCAGTGGGTTGACATTCCTCAAGCTTTTGCTTCTGGGATCAAGCTTTTGCTTGGCAACCCACCATCTCCTCATCTAATGCCTTCTTTGTCTTAGTCTCTTTCTTTTGCAGGTGTCATCCTCCACAACCAAAGAGGAGTTCTCACAACGTTTGGATTACGGTGCGCAGACTTCATCCAGGTACATACAAGCCTTAGACCATTTCTTCTCAGTTTCTTATTTCTCTCTTTGAATGTAGAAAGCGAAAATAGCATAGAAACATTCTGGCACGCTTGATGGGACAAAGGGCCGTGGGAAAATGGTCGAGAGGGTTTAAATAGGCATGGGAGAATGAAATGGGGGTCATAAATGGGTCATAGGGTGGATGAAGGGAACCCAAGGAAGGGCATCCTATGGTGGTGAGGTGGCAAGGGAGAGAATTATTAACTTAAAATAAGATAATTATTTCAAATTAATAAGACATGGGTTAGGAGTGTCGAAGTGGACGAAGGGGACCAAGGGGGGAGAGGACGAGGAGGATGACCAAGGGAGTAGACACGATTTCGGTGTCTACACCATGTAATATGTTTTCACATGCTCATACTCTCATAGGTATAAAGAGAAGCCCTTATGTTTGTGAAGGACTATGAGGCTATAAGGAAATCTCATGACTTCATAGTCAATCTTTAGACTAAAGGCATTTTGACTCTGTGAGACTACATATCATTCAAAGTTGGTTACATGTTTTGATTTTCTATCCTCATAAATTTTTTGATCATAAAAGAAATTTTCATCAAGCCATGGGTTGATGGGTTTGTGATCCAACTAAAAGGAGACACACATCCATCCTAAAAGGGTCAAGTGGTGAGAAAAAGTTAAACTTGGAAGATCAAAGTGAGACTAAAGTTAGTAGTTTAATATGAAATACAACCCAAATGTCTATGGTGGTAAAGGAAGAAATGCTTGCCAATTATAATTCAACAACAACTTCAACTCAAAAGTGATTGAGTCTCAACTAAAAAAGGATGTCACTTTTCTTAATCAAGTACTACAAATTCCAAAATATAATATCCCTTAATCCCTAATCCCTAAGACATAAATTTTGAATTCTATTACCTAATTAATTAATCCCTAAAAAATACCAATTTTTTTTGTAAACACACTGTCATGATGTTCAAATCCACTCAAAAGTGCATTTTCACTACCATTCAGGAGAGTGAAAGCAATGATAATAAATAATATAAGAGTTTAAGTTGTGGTTACATAAATGTGGTTTTGATACTTCCTGGCTAGAAACTAACACTTCCAACATGTTTGGGGGTTTGGGTAATATCTATTACTAGGTTCCTATCCTTCCATTAGTCTTGATCGACAAACCCACCACCCATTTTGGTCTCAATAATGCCCTTCCTAATACAGGAAAAATGCAAATTTTTAGCCTAAGTTCAAATATACATAAAACAAAACCTATAAGTCATTTCTATGAACCATAAAATTCATAACCTACCTATTTAATCCCTCTAATTTTACCCTATATCATTCAAGTGTAACCTTTTAGAGCAATCAATTCGACAAGTTGTAGTGACAGTTTGAAAAATAAAACTTTTTAGCATTAACCAAGCAACTTCTTGAGCTCCAATTGCCATTTTTACCTTAAAGACTTCCCCTTAAGAATATATCACTTTGATTATGTATATATAGGTAAATAAAATGTTATCACACTAACACAATATTCAAATCAACTTAAAAGTGCATTTTCATTACCATTTAGGAGTGTGGAAACACTGATAACAAATGTTCTCAAAGTTTAAGTTATAGTTGTAGAACTATGGTTCTAATGCTTCCTTCCTAAAAAGTGACATTGCAAACATGTCTAGGGGTGGATAACATTAAGGAATAGGTTTTAAGCTTCTTGTCAGGCCTGATTGACAACCCCACCACCCGTTCTAGTGTCAAGAATGCCCTTCACAATACAAGAAAAATGCAAATTTTTAGCTTAAGTGCAAACACGCATAAAATGAAACATGTAATTCATTTATATGAAATATCAAATCCCTCCCCTACCTCTTTTGTCCCTATAATCTCATATTATATCACTTAGGTGTAACCTTATAGAATAATATGTTAGATAAGTTGCAGTGGTGGGTCAAAAAATGCAACTTTTTGGCATTAAACAAGCAACTGCTTAAGCTCCAATTGCCATTTTTGCCTCTAAGACTTTCACCTAAGAATATATAACTATTATCACATTTGTATAGTAAAATTACACATGATCGCACCACCAAGACATTCAAATATACCTATAATTGCATTTTAACTACAGTTTAGGAGTGCCAAAACACTGATAATAAATGTTGTCAAAGTTTAAGTTGTGGTTACAAAACTCTAGTTTAATGATTCGTGATAAAAAAAATAACACTTCCAACACATCTGGGGGGTATATAACATCTTATATTTAGATCTTTTCCTCTCATTAGTCCCAATTGACAAACCCACCACCCATTCCAACATCAAGAATGCCCTTCCCAATAGAAAAAAAAATCAATTTTTTAGCCTAAGTTCAAACATGCATAAAATGAAGCCTATAAGTCAATTACATGAACTGTTAAATTCTACCCCTACCTATTTAATCCATTTAACTGAACCATGGAGAACTTAGGTGGAATATTTGAGAGGAATCTATTAAACAAGTTGTAATGACAGGTCAAAGAATTCAACTTTTGGTATTAAATAGGTAACTTCTTGAGCTCCAACTACTATTTTTACATTTGGGCCCTCCACATAAAAATATGTCTCTTTGATCATATCTAGACAAGAAAATTATATGTTATCACACCCCCACAACATTCAAATCCACCAAAAAGTGAATTTTCACTATTGTTCAAGAGCTTCTCTCAGCTTAAAGAATATAAAATTATCTACTAATAGTACTAACCATGTGAAGGTGAAAGCTTATCTAGCACCACTAACCTACAAAAAAAATTAGTAAGTAATTAAAAATTAAATTCATCTGTACCACCTAGAAAATAAAAAATATTTGGTAAATTTGATTACATCTACATTTATAAATTCAATATACCTATGTATTTCAATCTAATGAACCACTAGGATCTGCTCTAACCTTGATAATGTCAAGAATAACTTCATGGTATCACTCTTGAACTTTCCATAGTTTCCTATTTAATGGCCTCCAATGATATTTTTGTAATTGAATATTCATTACAAGAATTAAATTTGAATAGTGCAGTATCTTCCTATGCATTTCAAACTCTTCAAATAACCATTGATCTAATTTTTTATAGGATATATCAAAACCAAGTTTCATTGATTACCACTTACGTAGTGGGATAGTTAATGTTTTGTCTATTTATAATTGGGGAAGTCAATTTTTTTATTTCTCTCTACACATCAACAAAAGTATTAATCAATGCCCTCTTCACTATCCTCATCTAAAATAACTACAAAAATATACCCTATATCACAAAAAATGATTTTTAGTTTCAACATCAAGATATATATTGAGAATAAATTATACATAATAAAAATATTCTACCTAGCTGCACTAGATCAGATACATGGTCAAAGTCATTTGATGATATCATATTTTTAAGTTCAATTTTGTTGGAACCTGACATTTGTTGATTGGAATTAGAGGTTTGAAACATCGATCTTCCACCCAATCTTGTGATCCACACTCACTCCAAATAGAGTCGACAAATGTAGAATAGAAACATGCAAAGTATCTCATATGAATAGTTCAAGAACTTGCATTTTAATTATGAAATGAGTGGAGGTCACTTGAACCCATTAAAGTGTTCTTCCTCCTTTAACTAAGAATGTCTACAAATTGTACAATTTATTTGAGCACCATGACACATGTTCTTATTACATCAATCAACCATGGTTTTTGAATTTATCAAATGCACACCATCTTCAAATTTTAATTCCTCCCTTGTAATAGCTCTTTATACACATGATATGGCACCATCATGTTCCCATTTTCCTTGGCCAACCTTAGTGAAACTCCAATGTGCTCTACACCAGTGGTAATATGCATCCTACTCAACCAATAAAATATTCATGTCTTTTTTAATTACAGTGTGTATTTGTCTTACCAAATCTAATGTTGATTGAATGTAACGTTCCTCTAACTCAACTATTCATAGAAATTCTAAAAATAACCTTGCACATACTATGAACAATGTGATCAGTTATCAATGTTATATAAATTTTACTACCTTAATATTTTATGTTGTTTCTCTATAATATCAGGTACATGCATGAATTCTATATACATGACTATGGCAACTTGTGATGAGTTGTAATACTATGATTGAACTTCCATTTGGGGTTCAAATTTTTAATTTTCAACAAATTCAACTATTGAAATATTCGAACCAAGTGGGAATGTATCCTTTCTTATCTTGAAATGCTCATCGAACCATATAGCCCTGTTTGTGTGCCTTGCATACTCATTAATTTTCTCCATAAATTTGACCAAAAATTTAAAAACATGTATATTTTTTATAAAAATCTCACACCTTTTAGATTCTTTGTCATCTTTTACTTGATAAGTCATTTATTTATATTTTCTTAAAGAAACTAATTCTTATCTAATTGCACTTTTAATTTCTTCATGGATTTTTTTAATAAAATTTTTATCAATCTGCCACAAATGCTACAATTTCCATTTAAACATGATTTATTATAAAATAATTGTCCATCTGATCTTTCAGATAAGATAGTTGAAATAAATTCCCTGGTCAATTTTGGTTAAAATTCAATATCAAACTCCTACAAAATGTTGTTAATATTCAAATTACAATGAATATGGCAAAAAATATCATAGTGCATTGAAAATTCAACATGTTTCATACAACAAGTGGTGAATGCATGATTTATTTTTACATAAAAAGGTTTGGACATCTCAAAATATCTTTGACAAATTAAAATTTGAGGATATTTATACAAAAACTTAAGAGTACAATTTTATTTGAGTCAAATCTAATAATTTTTTTGGACGTTGTTCATGGTTAAAAGAACCAACTCTTATTTTCATTACATCTTTTGCATTGGGTGAAACTCTTGTATTTCTCTCCCAAATTGAGAAAGTAACTCTTTGAGAGTGTCAACTATAGCCTTAACCTTTTGTGGAAGTATACCTGAGATTGCCTAGAGCTCATTGGTATTGGGTTCATTAAGTCTTTCATGTCTTACAATTACTTTCATTAATATTTTCTCTTGATATTAAGTGTTTGGATTATTTTTTAAACCATTTATTTTTTCCCTATTTGGTCACTTACTGCACAAGTTGGAAGTATACACCAAGTAACATTATAATTTTGGGTGTGTGATTTTGGGCCTATCATATGATATGGATCATGTATATTTTCAATAATTTCATTTTTTTCATCATCATTGTTAGATTTTCTTAGTCTTAATGTTTACATTATAGGTATCATCTTAATCAATTTTATCAATGAAACAAATAATTGACATCTTTTACTATCATAATCCAAATTATGAAATAATCTATTCTAAATTTGTTAAGCCAGTCTTCTTGAATGGTGATCAAAGATTTTTTTATGCATTGGTTCTAAAATATTATCATTGACTTCATTTAAGTACTTATATTTTCAATGCACAATTCTTGGAGGTGTTGTTAATGGTGGAATTTGTTGAGAGGGTGTTTCAAAATTTTTATCACTTTCTTTGTTTAGAGGTGGGATGACATTTTCTTCTTTGTTTATTTCTTCATTATATGTTTTCATGAAATTTATTGATTGGTAATTTCATCATTATTTGTTTCTATCAAATTTTCTTCATTCATGGGGGGCGAAGCATCATACATAGACTCAACATCAACAAAATAAAAAACATGGAACTTTAATTGTAAATTTCCAACATTATCTAATTCATAGTTGTCAATTTCATTATTATTCATCTCATTATGGTCAATTTCATCACAATTCAATTCATTCTAGTCAATTTCATCATTGCTTAATTCATTATTTTCAATTGGCTTATTATCTATGGCATTTGGTTCATCAGGATTAGTGTTTGTACCTTTTCATTATTATCTTAATTAATTTTACCAATGAAACAAATAATTAACATCTCTAACTATTGTAATATAAATTATGAAATAAACTATCCCAAATTTGTAGATCCAATCTTCTTGAATGGTGATCAAACATTTTTTTATGCATTATTTCTAAAATATTCTTCTCTATTTCAATTAAGTACTTACTTTTTCTATGCACAATTTTTGGAGGTTTTGTTAATGGTGGAATTTTTTGAGAGTGTGTTTTAAAATCATTATTAATTTCATTGTTTATAGGTGGGATGCATTTTATTCATTGTTTATTTATTCATTATATGTTTCCATGAAATTTTATTGATTATTAATTTCATCATTATTTGTTTCTATCAATTTTTTTTCATTCATGCAAGGTGAAGCATAATATATAGACTCATCATCAATAAAATAAAAAACTTGGAACTTTGAATATAAATTTCTAACATTATATAATTCATTATTTTCAATTTCATTATTATTATTTTCATTATGGTCAATTTCATCATTATTCAATTTATTATGGTAAATTTCTTCATTATTTAATTAATTATTGTCAATTGACTCATTATCTATGGCATTTGGTTCATCGAGATAAGGGTTTGCACCTTGTCTACCATGAAGTTTTTGTATTTTTATCTTGGGTTTATCTCCCAAATTTTCTAATTCCTTTGATATTTTAGTCTTCAACATCTTCCTCTTCCTCGAATGTGATATGTCACCCATCATAGGCAATTGACAAATTTTCAAAGGTTGGGTCAAAAGTACATAGGTTTTATAAGTCCCATAGAGAATGTTTATGGGGACATACTTCTTGATTTGGGTTAAAATATACATTGAAAAGTGATCTTAGTTTATATTAATTGTAATACAATTGCATTATTCAATACCATGATCACCTTATGTAACATGATCACATTATTAAATAATGTGATCATGTTATTATTAATACTAGGCTCTGATTGAACATAAACATTGAGAAGTGAGTTTTATCTATATTAAAAATAAATAATGCAATCATGTTATTCTTAATAATCGGTTAGGGGTAAACATAGAAATTGAGAATTGAGTTTTGATTATATTAATAATAATGCAATCATATTATTTAATAACATGATTGGATTATACTTAATATAGATTAGAGATTAGGTATTAGGGATTAAGGCATTAGTTCATATGGTTTAGGGATTAGGTATTAGGGAATTATGGAATAGGGATTACAATTTATATTATAGGGTTTATTGATTAAGGATTAGGGCTTTTTAGTTTAGGTTTAATGGTGTATATAAGGTCTGATCACTCAATGCCATGTGAACCTAATTCTTACTACAAAAGGTTTTAATTTGGACTAAATTGATTAGTAAATAGGGAAAGTTTATGGTTCATAATTTAGATTTTATGTTTTAGGGCTTAGGTTTTAATGTATATATGGATTAGGGTACACAAATTCAATCACAAAGATAATTATTAGTCTAAATGATGTTAATTTAGGCTAAAATGATTGGTTTAGGGTTTAAAGAGTTTATATTTATATTTAGAATTTAGGGATTAGGTATTAGGGTATAGGTTTTAAGGTATATAAGGTACAATTATTAAGGTGATTGGGGAAAATTTGATCTCTTTGATCCTAGATTTGTGAGTAAAGAATGTGATTTTGGGATCAATTAGCCCCCACATCATCATAAATTGATCTAATTAAGTCAATTGTGGTTTAAAGAGTGATGTAAGTTTGACCAAGTTCATACCTGTGAACATAATTATTACTATAAATAAAGGATATTAATTGGGTCTAAATTTATTGGTGTAGAGTTTAGGGTCTACAATTTAAAGGGTTTGGGGTTTATAGATTATGTTTTGGGGTTTAAGGTAAATGGTACATGGTTTACGGTTTAAGATATCAGATATAGAGTCTAATCACTAAGGTAATTGAAGAACATTTTAATTTCTTGTTGACCTATTTATGACAATTACCTTCACCTTTAAATTTCTTATAAAAGTAGGGTCAGTTAAGCCATACATTTTGCATAGATTATACAATCAATTGAGCCATAAATTTAGTTTAATGACTTAATTTTTCCCAAATCATGCCCCTAATTACACAAGTTCACTAATTGGATCAATTCATGATATAATCAGTCTTTTAATTTTGCCCCAAATCATATATTGATCTTGAAGGGGTTCAAATTGGCCTCAAATGCCTCTTAGATTATATGAATAAACTCTTTGGTTAATTATATATGACATCACATTAGGGTTAATTTCACTCAAAATAACATCATATACAATTTAAAAAAGGATCATGTAATTTAATTATTATCCTAATTACCTCCACAATTGAACTAATTGACATTTGCATTCATTAGTTGATGACTTCAAGTTTATTAAGCTCAAAACCATATTCTATACATGTAGAACTTGTATATAGGTAAATAATGTTTCTTTGATTCAATGGAGATAATGAAATTGGAGTTGATTAACCCCAAAATAACATTTTATAGTCATGCAATTAGTTTAAAAAGGATCGAAATAGCCCCAACATACTTTAGATGCACAACTAGATTGGTACTCTAAAGGCTAGGTTTTAGCCATAGGTTTATAAAATGCATTTTATAACAACTCCTGATAAAATCATTTATATCATAAGGCATGTGTGTTTGAAGCATGTTGTTGTAATTAGGGAATAGGGCTTAGAATTTATTTTTTAGGGATTATGGTTTACAGTTTAGGTTTGAGGGTGTATATAATGCCTAATCACTCTATGCCATTTGAACCTGATTCTTACTACAGATGATGTTAATTAAGACTATATTGATTGTTAAGTAGGTAAAGTTTATGGTTTATAATTTAGGTATAGTTTTTAGATTTTAGGGTTTATGGCTTAGGTTTTAATGTATATATGCTTTAGGGTACACAGGGTCAATCATAAATATTATTAAGGACAATTTAAATCATTTGGATGCATTTATGACTACGAATGTGTTTTTGGGTTGTCATTATACCCCATGTCATCATGAATATTAAGTGAATTAGTTATGGGATTTAGGCCAAACTATGCCCTTTGAACAATTATCTTAGTCTAAATGATGTTACTTTGGGAGAAAATGTTTCGTTTAGGGTTTAAAGAGTTTATATTTATGGTTTAGAGTTTAGGGATTAGGGATTAGGGTATAAGTTTTAGCATATATAAGGTATAATTGTGATAGTGAGTGGGGAAATCTGAGCTCCTTGAATCTAGATCTATGAGTAAAAAATGTAATTTTGGGCTCAATTACCCCCACATAATCACAGATTGAGCCAATTAAGTCAATTGTGGTAATGAGTGATGTGATTTTAACCGAGTTCATACTTGTTAATGTAATTATTACTATATTTAAATGATGTTAATTGGGGATAAATTTATTGGTTTAACTTTTAGGGTCTAAAATTTAAAGGGTTTAGGGCTTATGGCTTAGGGTTTAATGTAAATGGTATAGGATTTAGGGTTTAAGTTAAATGGTATAGGGTTTAAGGTTTAACATATCAAATATAGGGTCCAATCACTAATGTAATTGAAGAAAATTTGGGCTGCTTATTCATTTATTTGTGAAAATTACCTTCATGTTTGCATTTCTAATAAAAGTAGGGTCAATTAAGCCATACATATTGATCGAGAGGATTTTTTATGGTTCAAAAAAATGTAGAAAGGATAAGTGTCACAATGGAAAAGTTGACATGTGGAAAAAATATAAAGAGTTTATGCAATTAATTTTTATATTGGAAGTATTTTATACTAATGGGTTTTGTGTTGTAGATGTGGGACCAAGCTGACCTTTACCCACATTACCCCATTATCAACATTGCCAGCCATATAATTCTGCTAATGCCACCAATTTATTTATTCCACATCATCCAATTATTTTTCCATCATAATTTCTCCATTTTCAAAATATTAATTAAATATCCTATTTAATTTTTTTAAAAAAATTTACCATGAGTTATGTATAATTAATTAAATATCCTATTTATTAAAACCTTGGGATATTTAAAAAAAAAAAAACCTTTTCCCCATTTTATTCAACTTTATACCAAACATGCCTTACCCTTTTCCCACATGGAACACATTTTCACTTTGTATGGGGGGAAAATTTGGTAATAAAAGATTTACATGGGAAATTCTTTAATTATCATCATGTTCTTTTTTTCTCAATGCTAAAATCCAAACATGCACACCCCCCACATGGATCATCTACTTTAGTGGGTTGACGATTTTGTGTTACATCCACAGATGGTGGAACATGTTTTGGTTTTTGGTTTACATGGAAATGGGAGATATTTTATTCTTTAAACCCCATTTTCTTTAAACAAACTTTAAACCATGCATGTTTTATATTTTAGTGTTGGCATTAAACTCCTTAACAACCATGCTTTACCCCTTAACATGCACATGTTTAGTGATCCCACCTTTTGATCCAACATGGACCATGATCATCCACTTGGAAAGTTGGTTGATGGTTTTTGGTGGAAGATAATGATATGTGGAAAGTGGTTATGATCTTTGTTTTTAATAAATAATCTTTTGGCATGTTTTATCTTGGTGCCATCTCTTTCCTCCCATGTAGAATCCTACCCACTTCACTTTTGGTGGTAATGTGGAATGTTATTTACGGGAATTATTTTGATAAATTAAGCATATATTTTCAACCTACCATTAATTATGAGATTCAATCTTGAAATAAGAAATTCAATGCCATGTTGTTAAGACAAAATCTTAATTTGGAAAAGTAGTTAGTGCCCAGCCAATGTACAAAGGTAGAGGAAAATCATAAATTATTACCCAACACAGATCTATTAGTTGATGCCTAGCCAATGTCATGGAGGCATTAAGAAATATAAACTACAAGTGTTTTCACAGAGGGAGCAGTGTACGAGAATGTATAGAGGATGTGCATTTTTTGGGTACACAGGCTATATATTTATTGGTATAGAGGAAGAATAATTTTTTTGTGTAGATTATAGAGAGGTATTTGTGATTAGAAGGTAGTTTATAAACCTTTTGAGAGTGTTTTGCTTCCTTGAAAAGAGAGATAAATTACCCATTCTAGAGATATATATTTGCAGGTGATCATTTTAGAATCAAAAGACGTTTGTGATCTATGATCAACATTCCTCAAAGGTCGATAAACTAAATTCAAGTCATTAAAGGATGTAAGTTTAATCATTGTATTTACATCTTATTTAAATGGAATGGTTTGAATGAACCCAGGGATGTAGCCAATTGGTGAACCCCCTAAATAATATTTGGTTTCTCTTTTATTATTTTATTTTAGTTTTCCATTAGTATAACAATTTTTAATTAATATTGATATTTGGGATTTAATTATTGAAATTTAATTAAAATACTATTTAAAGAGATAAAAATGGGAATTAATTTTTTTTTCACCAAGTAATAAATTTATATGAGTTTACAGAACACTCATATTCAGAATTGTTTAGACAAAGTTTAAAAGTCAATTCCTTTCAATTAAATTTTTAAAAATGACTTCTTATATTTTTTAAAAATTTATTTGAATAAAAAATATATCTATTATCATGGGCTAATTATTGTTTATGGATCACATGTTACATACATTATACAATTGATTGAGCCATAAATTTCGTTTTAGGGATTAATTTTGCCCAAATCATGCCCTAAATTGCATAAATTAACTAATTATATCAATTAATGATAAAATCAAACTTAATTTCCCAAAATCATATCTTACTCTTAAAGGGGTTCAAATTAACCTCAAATTCCTCTTCGATTAAATGAATCAACTCTTTGGTTAATTATATATGACATAACATTAGGGTTAATTTCAATCCAAATAACATTGAATATATAATTTAAAATAGGTTAATGTGGTTCATTTTGACACTAATTAACTCCATAGTTGAACTAATTAACATTTACGTTCATTCACTAATGACTTCAATTTTATTGACCTCAAAACCACATTCTATACACGTAGAACTTACATATAAATAAACAATGTTTTTTTGCTTCAATCAATCTAATGAAATTGGAGATGATCATCCCAAAATCAAATTTTATATTCATACAATTATGTTGAATGGGTTCAAAATAGCCCCAATTTACTTCAAATGCACAGCTAGATTGGTATTCCAAGGGCTGAGTTTTGGCCATAGATTTTAAAAAAGAATTTTATGACATCTCATGATAAAATAAGTTGCATCCTAAAATTTATAATGAGTTACACCTCAAAACCAAGTAATTATAAGTAGTCAAGTCAACCAATTAAAATGCCCATAAAATTTTTTAACTCTAAAGTGATATCACGACACCTTAATTCATTATCCAAGGTTAGGTACATTTCCTATATAACATGAAATAACACCACTATTAGGGAGCCAAAGAACATATAAGATCATATATAAATTTTTATTGAAAGATAAAATTTAGAGTTTTGGGTGTTAGGAATATATAATGCAATTGTGTTATTAATGCAATCACATTATTAACCAATACAATCATATTACTAATGTGATTAATAATGTGATCATATTATTAACATGGTTAGTAACATGATCACATTAATAATGTGATCCCATTATTAATGTGATAGTGTTATTAATGCAATCAGGCTATTTGAATTTGAATTAAAAAATTATGCATTTTAGCTTATGTGGTTGGTAACACAATTGTGTTAATAATGTGATCCTATTATCAATGTGATAGCTCTATTAACATAATTGTGCTATTTGAATTTGAATTAAAAAATTGTGCCATTTGGCTTAGAAATGGCTCAAATTCCTGAGCCAAAGGTTTGAACCTAGTAATCTACAATCAAGTTTGAGATTTATGATAAAAAAACAAAATTCAACTTCAATCACCAAATACAATATTAATTTCAATAGTAAAATTTAAAAAATTAATACCATCATAACGAGCACGCTCTCCTCTTTCTAAAAATATGATTTTTATAATTTTTGACTAATTTAAGATTTTAAACTACACTGATGTTTAACTACACCTTTTTTATGCCACTACATTTCACAAATATATATGCCTATACATGTTGATGTATATATTTTTTAATTTCATTTAAGTGCAAAAAATGTTATAATGTCAAAAAACTAGGACTAATTCTACACATTCAAAAAAATTAATTTTCATTTTTTGAGGTAGATAGTCATGCCGCAAATATGACTATCCCTATTTTTTTTAGTTTTTTGGATATATTTACTTGCAAAATTCATTAAAAAAAATTCATTGAAAAAATATAGGTCACAAACTAGAGCATCTTAACTAAATTTTTCCTAAACAATTTCAAAGAATATTAAATGTTGCTCAAAAAATGGTGTGCCACATGACCATTTATCTACTTTGTTTTCTTAAAAGAAAGGAGTTTCTATTAAAATTTTAGATGTTTGACCTAGTTATACTTAACCATTTTAAAAAAAAAATAGTGTAGATATCTCAAATTATTTATTTATCTATTTCATGTTCTTACACCATCTTCAAATTTGGAGTGTAGATGTCTCAAATTATCTACAAAATTTCAAATTTATTAAATTTTAGGATAACCATGTCCATGGATAGGCCACTTTTTGTCCCCCAACTTTGTGCACTTAACCCTCTCATAAGAACATTTTATTTTAGTGTGATTTTAAAATAGGATGTATTTTCATTAGATTTTGATGTTCTATTTTAATGTGTTTTATCCTCTTTTGTGCCACTTATTGTACTTATAGACATATTTTTGGTGGTAACCAACACTCCTTTTTTGATCATTTTTCACCATTATTGATTTCTTTCCATCTTCAGGTATGGATTATCATATGATTGAATCCCTTAGTCACTCAAACTACACCACCTAAAAAACCGAAATGCAGATTCACTTAAAGATGAAAAGATTGTGGAGAGTTGTTCTTAGTGAATTTCCCATATTTATAAGTGAGGATGATATTGTATGGTTTGTATCCTTATAAAAGAAGGAACTTTTATTTATTTTCCTCCATATTTATAATAGTTTACAAACTCATATTGAGCATGTTACATCACCTAAAGGAGTTTGGGACATTATTTTAGCATTGTTTGATGATTTCACTTCACCTCCACATATTCCTCTCTCCTTCCCTTCTTGTAAAAATAAGGATTTTTATGTTGGTGACATTATTTCTCCACTATCTTCTCTTATTTTTAAGGATGAGATTCTTGATGGTGATTTGCATGAGGACTCTTTGGTATCTCTATTTCATCCTATTATTTCTTGTCCTCTTTACATTATTAGTAATGACACATTTTTTGAGGATGAGACACTTATACCACATCTTCCTATTGCTCATAATGTAGATTTGATTACTAGTGGTCACTTGGATGAGGTACCTTCACCTTCTCCACTTACTGATGTAAATTTTAATATAGTAGTTGTTGCTCCTATTTTTTTATTTTGGTATTATTGATAGTACCTTTCCAAACCTTAATAAACCCTTGATCCTATGGCTTCTTTCATAGCACTTCAAGAAGAAAACTAAAAACTCATGATGTCACATCCCAATTTATCTTTACAATAAAAAAATATTTAATCTGTGGATTATTATAGTTGATTAACTAATATTTGATTAAGCTTGATGATATATGTTGATTATGGGACAACTTGTATTACTTAATTTACATGATTAGATGTTATGAGTTAAAGGTACATTTATATTCTATACTTTGTAATCATATTTGATTGTTATATAACATTATTTTATAGATATAATGATGTTTTAGGTTAAGTACCTTCATTGGCATGGGATGGATACAAGATAAATTCTTCTCTTAGATCATGATGTAGGTAGAGTATCATCAGAGAGGGTGGCTAGATAGCAATTGTAGTTAATAGTGAGTGAATATGGAAACCCTTGCACACCCCACTTAATATATCATATTTCATAATTATTTGATATGAATAACATAGTATGTTTTGTTCACTTTTTATTTAAATGATTGTTAGTATGATTTTCGGTAAAAATGTTAATTATTTTTTATGATTGTGTTGATCATTTGAGTTATTTCACTATTTTTTTGATCTTATGTAGCTCATCTTGTTTGGCTAAATGAAAGAATCTATTTGTATTTACTTATATCATTGCCTTACTATGTTAAAACATTATGATGTCTTGATGGATTCCATAATCATTATTTGAGGTATTAGATTTAGATAATAAAAAATTAAAGATTATTATTATGATAATTATATTATAAAGTTAAAAGATAATAACATTGCTTTTAAAGAGATTATATTGCATTAACTGGTTGTTTTAAGTATTTATAGTCATATATATAGATGGATATATTAATTTAAATAATTGAATGATTTTATAAATCATTGTAATTGTTATATATGTTAGTGGATAGCATTTAATGATAACTTTAAGTCTTATTATGCATAGTTGCATTGCCAAAGTTAAATGATTATATTGTGTTCATCATTGCATGGGGAAATACATTAGTTATCAACTAGTTGATATGTTGTGCATGAAAAATAACATAGGGATTATTTTATTTATGTGATTGAGGTGGTCTATGATAGATTGATCACTTCCATAAATATTTGATAAAGGAATAATATATAATTAATTAGGGATTTTTAGAAGCATCGACAATAATAAGGCAAACTAATCATTTGTTGGCTTCCGTTAAGCATTATTTTGGGAGGAAATTATGAGGTTTTGTTATGTTTACAAGGAGACAGACTATGAGTTGGTTAAGCTATTTGGGCATGCGTAATTTTGAATGAGTTTAATTAGCCAAAGAAGATATAGATGTGTAATAAAATATAGATGTAAAATAAATAAAAAGGATAGTGGGACAATGAATGGTACACAACTCATGACATTTTGAGAGGAAAAGGCAGAGCGTGCCAAAGTGGAAAAAGAAGGAATTAGATCACCTTTTGGATCAATATTATTTATCACTCATATATGTTATCAGGTCATTTTTTAATTTAAATAACTATTTGAGATCATTTTTAAGAATGGGTTTTCAAATTTCTTTGGGTTACTGGTTATTTAATTATTTATGGTTTTGGAAAATTATATTGGGTTGTATGTAGGGCCCTATAGAGGGATCAAACTCCACATAATTCTATATCCAACCTAGGGTAACTTGGGAAGGTTGGGATTAGAACAATAAGTGTTGGCCATAATATAAATAGACTTTTAAAACTATGTCTTATCCTTTGTTATAATTTTGAATTCGCTATTCAAAATGGGGTTTTACTCAGTTAGGTATATATACAATTCGGTTGAGATATTTATCTTTAACTAGGTTGTTATATATTCCATGAGGTATTTGAAAAATTGACTCAATTATATATGTCCATATGATTATTCAACCACTAAAAAATTCATTACTTTTGGGGTTAAGAATATGGGTTTTTCAATATATATATATATATATATATATATATATAT
Source organism: Torreya grandis (assembly GCA_037957365.1). Classification (NCBI taxonomy): domain Eukaryota; kingdom Viridiplantae; phylum Streptophyta; class Pinopsida; order Cupressales; family Taxaceae; genus Torreya; species Torreya grandis. Next base: position 1,958,231 of record JARHVA010000053.1, on the reverse strand, counting down.
ATATATATATATATATATATATATATATATATATATATATATATATATATATATATATATATACTCACTCACACACACACACCTCTCTGTGTGTGTGTGTGTGTGTGTGTGTGTGAGTGTGTGTATATATATATATATATATAGACACACACACTCTCTCTCTCTCTCTCTCTCTCTCTCACACACACACACACACACACACACACACACACACACACACACACACACACACACACACACACAATAGTATACCCACATATATATTTATATATATAAATATAGACATATATATTTATACCAATACACATGTTTGATGATTTGGCAAACTTAATTGTGATTGTATATATATATACCCCGTAATCGATTATCAAAATTAAATGTGATATTATATAAATGTATGTATTCATTAGTCAAACTTTGACAATTGTGTAATATAGTTAAAAGATGATATTGTTATTTGACTAGGCTTAAATTTTAGTTTATTTTCAAAGCTCAGTTATAAAATCTTGATTATCCATAATAGATTTTATACATAATTGGGATCTTCTGCTTAATCATTTAGTGTCACTCAGGTATGGGTAGGTGAACAATTCGACTATTGGATTACTATTTGGCTTTATAAAAATATAAATATTAGTGAATTGATAAGGTTATAATCATTGAGTTTAGTTATTTATGAACATTGATCATGCACAAATGGGACTATGTATATTTGTTATTAAGATGAACTATGTATATATATTTCATAGTTGTAAAGAGACTAGGTATAGGGGTTCCTACTGGTTCATTTGCATAACAATATTGTTTATTCAGATTTGTGTTGAGTTTGTCTTAATCGGCCAAATTTGGGACATTACAATCGATACCTGAGTAGGTATTCGATTGTGTGTTAACCATTGCTTTGTTAAAACTACAATAGGGTAAAGGCAACTCTATTTAGTTATATTTGCACTTATGAATTTCATTCAATTGGAAAAGCATGAACTTTAGACATATATCAGGTGATAAGCTACGAGGTTAATGAGAACTAAGTATGAATTATAGTATTTTGTGTATTTATTTATCATAGAGAAATGGAATTTTCTCAGTTTAATAGAAAGGTTATGGTGCTTTTGTTTATGAATTGATTGTATACTTCACGTAGATTTATTTAAGATATGTATGTTAGTTATTTATCTATGATATTTATGTTAGTTTTAATATATCGTAAAAAATTATAATAAATTTATATGAATGTATTAATTTGATAATGAACTATTACATTATAAATATGTTGGGTATGAAAATTAATCATATATATTTACTTTATGATCTACAAAAAGTTCTCAAAAAATCTTATAATATTATTGTGTAAAAATATACATGGAAATCCTATAATTATATAATTTTATATATCATAAACTAGCATAGCTATCTTAGATAAATCTATGTAAAAGATGTCAAGATATATCATTTTTGAGGTGGCAATTTCTATTAGATTTGTGATATATGTGCAATAGGTCCTCAAAAATAATATCTCTCACTATCTTTTGCATATATTTATCTAAGATAGGTATGATAGTAGTATTGTTGCTTATTGCATATATATATATATATATATATATATATATATATATATATATATATATATATATATATATATATATATATATATATAATTTTTTAATGTATAATATATGTCACATTAACTCATCAAAAAGTGTAATATACATAAGATGAAATAAAAGACAAATAAAGCATTTGAATATCATCTAAAAATGAAATAAACATAATATATAATGATCAAACAAAAGAATTATTTAATACTCATGAAAATGTGTGATACACATCACATAAAATATCGAATAATGAATTATTATGAGATATGTAAATCGTATTCACCATTCAAAAATTATTAAAACATCAAATAAAATAATTCACAAATATATAAAACCATCAAATAATATAATATGTATATCAAAATAATATCTAAATTTTTATGTAAGTTAATGAAACTAATATATTAAATATTTAACTACACACAAAAATCTATGATCATAATCTTATAATTATACATATTAAATACCTTAATAAATATTTATTTATTTTAAGCCAAATAGTAATTTCTAATTTTTTCACAAATTTTTTATTTATTGAGATGCAAATATTAATTCCTAATATTTTTTAGAAATTATTTACTTATTTTGATATAAATATTAATTTCTAATTTTTTTATTAAATATATGAAAACATCAAACACATTAATATGTATGTTCATAATTTATCAAGATGAAATTTAATATTTTATATAAGTTAAATCAATTAATTTATTAAAAAACTAAATACATAATTATAATTTTTTAATGTTTAAAATATAAATGAAATTGTATAAACCAACATAAAACCAAATAATTATTGAATGATGCTCACTTCTTTTTTCAGATTCGGTAGAGATGTGTCAATTGACTGCAAATGCATTGCCAATAAATCATTAAGCACACTAAAAACATAAAAGATATCTACATCAGTTTAAGGCATTCGTATGTGACAACCAAGTGTGATGGTTAATTATGAAACCTTATTATAATTATTTTGAGTAGGCGATTACAGTTTTGGAATACTTTAAGGCTTTGCACCATATGAAAGAACGATTTATAATTTTGATGTAAGAGAAACAACGAGGTGATAAGCTTAATCTAAGCATGCCCGGGTTCAAAATACTGACATATATGTGCAGCCTGAGGGTCCCTAGAGACGGGTTATTTTTTCATAGTTCAGAAGATGCGGTGAAAGGTTTGTTTTTTGGGAGGGGGATGGTAGCAGAGATTATTAGGCTTTCATTCATGGACTCGAGAGATTTGCTCAGAATCTAGAGAAGAAGACATTCAGAAAGAGGCAGACGAGCATGCACCGAATTTTTATGAATTTTTATATCGTATATCACAGAAACTACTTAATATTTAGATGGACAGATGACCAAATAAGGAACTACTGACAAACCCACATGAAGAAAGCGCAAGCACAACGCAAGGATATTAAATTTTACATCAATTTTTTTATATATTTTTAATCAAAAAATTAAATTTATAACAAAACCACGGATTTATCTTTTTTTAATTTCTTTGTACTTGTTTTGTATCATTGTTTTCTGTATTTTTTCCTCACTGCCTTCTCTACTCTGATTTTTTGTGTTTGTTTTTTTTTGATATATTTGATTTTGATTTATATATTTTTTAATTTGTTTCAAAAGGTATGTTGGTTAAATTTTAAATATTATGTTGGATTTATTAATTTTTAAATTTATATTAAAAGTAATTAACAAGAGATGACGGCCATTTTCCTTAATACGGTTATGATATAAAGTTTTTCTCCACCCATTTTTATTGTAGAATGCCTTTCAACATAAAAAGTAAAAATAAGATTACACCATTGTAATAGCATACATAATTGTGACATACACATAATTATTTTACAATACATATCATTATTTTAGGGATGTAATTTTTCTAATAAAAACTCTAATTATTTAATAATATAAATAATTATTAATTTCATTTTATTTGATATATTATTTGTATTTATTTGATTATTTTTTTGAAATATCATGTATTTTTAAAAAAATAAAATAAAAAATGTGTCAATTATAAACTAATTAAAAGACAGTAGAGTTTTTTACTTTTTAAAAGAATTAAAAGTTTACATATGCCATCACATATATCAGTCCCAAAAATATTATTGAAAGAAGATATTATTGAAAGAACACCTATCAATATAATTATATTATATATTAAATTATATTAAATTTTCTATTTTCTATAAACTATATTATAATTAATCGCATTCCCATATTGAATAGATATACAAACAAAATCGTAATAATTCTAAAAATAATAATATCAAATAATGAGGAGGCATTCTCATGTTATTGAACAAGGTAAAATGCTAAACATAATAACTATTTGAATTTATGGTGGGCACTAATTTACATGACAGGTTTGACTAGTGGACAAAGATGGTTTCATGAACAGATTTTAAATCATTGAAAAGTTTAGTAGTTAGCATCTTTCTTTGACCTAAAAATTAAATATTTATTTTTTTCAATTGATAGCTTCTTTCGAGATGTCAAGGCCCCAAACCGAACTGGACAAGTTTGAATGGCCGAAAAAGTCTGGTCTAAACCAAACCTGGTAACTACGATAATCATGGTTTGTGTGGAAGGCGCTTTGTGTGGAAGGCTCATTAAGAAATAAAATGATCTCAGTGCACTTCTAGATTGCAGTAGAAATATAAAATGTTAAATATATTTGGCCATTCACAAAGATGTAGTTCAATAGCGTTCTTAGTATATCGCCTTATATCTTAAATTCCATGATGCTTAGGTTACGTGAAGGATATATCGGAGGCCACGATGTAGGTTATGCTTCATGTTTAGAGTGATTCTAGGTTTGCTTGCTATAACAATCCATATTTAACTAAATAATAACCTGGTGGTATGTTTATTATATTAGTTATATACCTCTATAATGGAATTTGTACGCTATGGCGTTTTCTGATGGTTTTCTTTAATTATCTTTTGTGCACATGCCTACCCCTAGCTTTTGTAAGATATTTAAAATAATTATATAGAATTGTTACTTCTACACAGCTAATATGATATGTGAACAATGACAAGTATATCCTTAAGAAAAGCCTTATAGATAAAATTATTACCATGCGATTTAATATGTCAAGAAAAGTCTTATAGATAAAATTATTACCATGCGATTTAATATGTCAAGTTAGAGAATATGCATAAAAAATTTCTGAGGTTAAATAAGAGAGACAAAAATTATTTTCACTTGGCCATGATTCACTTACTATGGATGAAAATACTTGAAAGAATGCCTTCTGTGGAGTCGCACACTGATAATTTTGCTAGGAAATTACAGGGAATTGTGTTAGCTTGGTATATGTACCTAATATTAATAACAAAGTTAAACAAGCCCAATCTAGATTACATGTAGTCAATTCAATTTAAATGATAAAACTGAGTTTTTTTTAAAATAAATATCTTCAACCCTTTTTATCTAATTTTAGTGAACAAATTATATGTTTCACCATGGTTAATTTGTTCTTAATAACCTAGGCACATCACTTAGGTTAGGCAATTTTATCTACATTACGTAGCAAAAAATAACGTAAAAACTAATTAATTACCTGAAAGATATTCACTTGAATGTTTGCATTAATATTAAATACAAAAACGTATTCATAATATATTCCAAACACTAATTAATAGATATAAAAAATACACCAAAATAATTTGGATTTGCATTCCATACAATTAATCAACTAACTCATTGTGAAAAAATTGCCTCGAAATTTGAATACAAAATTACACATTTACTTACAAATACCTCTTAGTGTCCAATATATGATTCCCTCATAAAATCCAACAATCAATTTCATAGCTTAAGTAATCCACTCTGATTATAATTTATTTTATGTACCATCAATAAGACACCATGTAGAATAGTATCATATTAAGGGTTACTTGCTAGCCACTACTAGAATAAAGGGGAGAATTTTTATTGCTATGATTTATTGAATTTAATTTTCATGTTTTCCACCAATAACTTATGGTCTCTTTGTTTGACCGCTACAAGTCAATGGATCCCAAATTACACATTATTTTCTGGTCACTATCAAATGAATGCCGTGAATACTTTTTAAACATATTAAATGGAAGACTATTAAGCAGAGATGATATCCAAGATTTGATTTAGAAAACCACATGATCTTTACTTTCTCTTAAACATGCATATCACATTAACACGTTAGAGGAAAGTAATTTCTTCTAAAATGGTCGTCTATTTCATTGGATGATATCATACTAAGGCATACGCTTTCTTTCACTATCTTTACAACAAATTCATCCTATTTCAAAAAAATCTTATTATAGAATCAAATTATGGAGCCACTTAGCTGGCCGACATGCAATCCATTGGTGGTTAGCTTATTTTTGGTTTTGGTTTTATATTTGTTCATTGGTTAAAGGTGGATTGCCAAGGTTTGCTCTACTCCTGAGTTTGGTAATAAGATTGAAACCTATGGGTAAAGAATTTAAACGATATATTAAGTAAAAAGAAAACAAAATCCCCTTGCGGATTAACATAATGGGGTCCTCATATGCCAAATTAGCATCTAGCATAGACGTGACACAAAAATAACCTTTAACTATTACCTTTTATCTTGGTTTTTCCTAATAATTGGAAATAGTACTGAACTCCATGTCTATGATATTTACTATACTCATAGCTGAAAACAAAATTAAAGATATATGTACCTGGATAATAAAGACATGTAGTTTGTCTCATCCTTTGGCCCCTTATCTGTAAATGAGTTTTTTGAAACAATCTCATTTTTTGAAGTTACTGTAAATAATTGTGTGGTGAATTTTATACATGGAATCAATGGATTATGATGCTATGGTTTCTATAACTTGTATAAAATATTGCAATTATAGCAATGTAAACTTATTATTGCATGTGGAAGTTGAGGGAGAAATCCAACACCTTTTCAATTTAAAGTGCAATAGAACTTGTAAGAGAAAGATCAATTAACCCCATTTCTATTTTTGATTTGAATTCTAGGGTAGAAGCATATTAATATGCTACACAAATATTTAAACTTTTCATCTTTGTCTTTTTAATTTGTTGACATTTGGTATAGTCTTGTGAGTCTTTAGATCCAAACTAATACTAGAATTTTTATTTTCCAAGGAGTGTTGTGAACATCACTGGACTTAAATTATTTCTAAGTATTAACAAGTCCTATTTTTAAATGTGTTATTATACATTCATGTCTAATTTGCTATGGTTTGCATTATTACAATGTGGGTATTTGATTTTGAGTTTCCATCTTTATGAACTCACCACTTTACAATTCTTTTGATTGAAACCCTACTTTTACATGAATACGGTATCAAAAATAATTCTTTAGATTAGTGTCAATGAGATACCACTTCTAAATTTCACCACATCCCTTTGAATTAAACTATTTCTAAATTTAATTCAACAACCTTTTGATATATTCATTAATCTTATATCAATGAAAAAAAATACAAAAATAATGACACTTTTTTTGAGCATAAGCATTTTTTATTATAAATTTATTTGAACCCATAATGTATAAGAATGAACTTGAACAAACTTCTTAAAAACCTTTAATTACATAGACTTCTGATTTAGTTAGTTTTTGGTTTGATAAGCCTCATCTCTAGCCTAACTTAAAACATCTAATTTTAAAAAGACTAGACTTGTACACTAAACCATTTTCTTGTTAAAAGGTTTCTCTATAGGCTTATCACATTTATGCATTGTTAGGTATATACTATTTCCGTTTAATGTCATCCAGATGCAAGTCAAATGTTGTTAATGCTAGTTTATCCCATTAATTGAATATGTAACTATACATCATGTAGTTTAAGATTCTAATTTTAGGGAATTTATTGTTTAAATTAACAGTTGGTAATCTCTCATAACTTAGTTATCATTTTCTATTGAAAGTTTAAGATAAATTTGAGAACAAGTCCACAACATTTTGGCCTTCTTACTTTTGTTTTCTTACAGCAATAATTGATTTTTATGAGGAATGAACTTTTGTAGGTATTTTAGCCAAATATGTGGGTTTACTTATTCGTTACAAATATCTATTGTCTATGGCTTTGTTGATAACTAGACCTTGCAACCAAAGAGGAAGTGTTTGATGCTTGTATGTCATTATGTCATGGTACACTCAAAACTAGTATTATCAAGCAATACAAAGTTTCTCATGCCTATCAGGATGAAGCTTTTGGAAGATACTTCATAGTTATCCACTAATCTCAAGGAAACTGCATTTACAAAATTGAAAGAGGAAGTTAATGTTCTTAAAGGCTGCACATTGAATTAAGTTTTGAATCTCTACAGATTGAGATGTTAAATTTGAAGGTCAACCTTGAATCTGATATCAGTAAGAAGCTTTGAATTGTAAAATTATTGCTAAACAATAATCTATCCAAAACATAAATTGATGAACATAATATTTAGGTCTAAGTTGTGGATGGGAAGAAGGATATGCATTTTTTTTCTAAGTGCTTGTCCAAATGAAGTTTGGAGAAGATGATAGAATAAATTATTGTGAAGTATTAAAAATAAATTTGTAAGTGAAATATGGTCTTATGTAGATCGTGTAAAGGAGTTGAGAGAAATAAAGATAAGTGTTGAATCCTAAAAAATAAGAGATCAACACACTATATATGTAATTTATCTCTATTGAATAATTATGTAAAGTTAATCAATAATTTATGCTCTCCCAACAGTAGTATCAGAGCAGGTTCTTCCTAGAGGACCTCTAAAATATTCCTGGCCTTATTCGTCATAGGAGCTTTGGAGTGCAGACCACGTCCACTGCTCTTTCCAATTGATAGGCCGTTTATCAAGTTTGACATTGGGACAGCAGTGAAGACCAGGTGCTATTCCCAATGACAAAATTTTGATGATAAATCAATTCTGTAAAAATATATATATTTTTATATTTACATCTGTTGCAGTTTTCTGGTATCAACGCATTTGTTTCTCAATTTTTTTCTTTTCTAGTTTGCTTGGAGAAGAGACTTGAACTCTGCACCAAGGTGTTTCTCAAATTTTGGTGAATACATATGTTCAACGTAGCTTGAGTTTCTTTGGCTCACAAGCTTAACCTTGGCAATATCTATTTGACCTCTCTGCGTCGACTTGGATCTACATCGGACGCTTCTATTGCATTAGAAGGTACTTGGATTGGTCCTCTTTCGAACCCACATTTGTTTTTGGTGTTGCAGAAAGTTTACAAGGAAGAGTTTCACTTGGATCGATTTTCCATTGGCATCAAAACATGCAGCCTGTGTAGATTTGAAAGACCCCTGTATTCACTCTGGCGAGCACCTCTGCCTTCGGCTCTGCTCACGAATCAGCGACCACACCTCGGATCTCATCCAACACGCAGTGATTTTTGTGTTTCACATGGCTTCTCCCAGACTCTCCTCCACACCACAATACGTCTTCCTCCCATGGAGACTACCCTCAGCCTAGTCTTAACAGTCTTCTGCCTCTACACACCTCGACTACGTCAATTGGCGTCTCCTCTACCTATCTACTCGGCTATGGATTCAAAACACTGGGCTATTTATATAGTTTATGCTATATAGTACATGTTTGCTTGGGATTCCATCTGATCTCCAACTCACTATACCGTAGATTTCACCCTTTCTCCTCGGCGATGACTGCATCCCATCCTGCAGCGAACTCCTCCCTGGATTTCATAAAGATATCTCCCTCACGACCTGCAAGAGTCTTGGCTATAAAAAGGCCAGAGTATAAACTTTTAAGTTACATATTCTTTTTTAAGTCTTGTTTTTTAGATTTGTTATAATCCATTTGTTTAGATTTGATTTGTCTTTTTTAGAATATAAAATTTTGCTTAAAAGTTTGTTTCAAGTTTTTCTTTTTATATAGTTTAAATATTTTATTTTATTTTTTGGTTTCGTCTTTTTATGAGTTTTAGTTTTTTGGATTTTGTTATATGTGTATTTTTGTTTTAGTTTATAATTTTGTTATTAGATTTTGATTAAAGTCATTTGTAGTTTTCATTTTACTTTTTTACGATTTGTATGTAAAAAGTCTATTTAATTTATTAATAGATTTTATTTAGTTTAAAAAAAATATTATATGGTAATTTGTCATGTATTTTGTATTTTATTATTAAATTTGAGTTTATAGTTTTTAATTTTAAGTTTTAGATTTTATAAAGTTTTTTTAATTAATATTTAGTTTTATGTTTTAATTTTATTTATTTATTTATTTTCTAATTTTTAAAAAGGTAAAATTATTGATATAAAATTATGAGTAATTTTATATTTTTGGAGTCATTTTTGTTTTTTTTATAGTTTTTTTATTTGTGTCATTTATAATTTTTTGATTGAAAATTTCAAATAAGCTTATTTTCAAAAGCATGCTTTAATGTAATAAATTTTCTCTTCAATTGAATAATTTAATTTATTGTATCAGACACATTATCAGTTGAAACCGATGTCCATGAGTTCATATTAGGGGAGGGTGATAGAATAACTTAATGTGAAGAATTATAAATAAATTTGTAAGTGAGATATGATCTCATGTAGATTGTGTAGGAGTGTTGAGAGAAATATGTATAAGTGTTGAATCCTAAAAAATAGGAGATCAACACAATATATATGTAATATATCTCTATTGAATAATTATGTGAAGTTGATCAACAATTTATGATCTCCCAACAGAAGAAATGGCTTGTCTTTTTAAAGTTGGTAGATCTCTTGAGATGAGACTTTCATGCAAAAAGGTGTTTTTGTATTAAGGATATTTTTTTAAAGAAGGAATTTTCTACTATCAATTCCACTTTTCTTATTTAATTTCTATTGATTGGTGATATAATATATTGATCTATTTTTTATTGATAAGGACTTTAATTGAAGAGCTACACAATCCAATTGTCAAATGTATAAAAAATAACAAGAACAGTTGTTAAACTATAGGGTTTAGATAAATGGTTGTCCAGTCTATGTTGGCTATACCTTTGTCTCATCAAATGATGCCATACACAATCCTTACCATATTGCATTGCTTAAATTTTAACAATGTAATGTGGTCATCTCACAAGCTCCTTTTAGAATGGCATTGCTAGACATGACCTTATTTGATCTATCAAGATCTATATCATCCCTTAAAGGTCTTGCATATCCTTTTGGATATTATAGTAGTGTCCTTAGCATTCTTGATAGGTTTGTAGACCAAGAATGTAGATTTATTCATTTGCAATTGCTTTTGGTCTATGGTCATTATTGTCTCATGGATGAACAATCTAGGTTTGTGTAGAATCCATTCTTAGTTATATTTATGTTTTGGACTTTGGGGTTTTTAAATAGACCTTGGCAATTTTTGGATGAAAAATTGCATATCAAACAACCAAATACTAGAATACATTATAAACATAGTTTTTTTTTTATGAAATTGATCAATTTTATTCATATTCTTTCCCATGAAGTCTATAACTTAGATTTTTTCAAATAATTTTGATCTGTATACATATCACTGATGTACTAATTCATTCAATTTCCTCCTCCCAACTTAAAAAATGTTTAAATGCTTTTCCTAAATTGTATGGCCTTTGATTTTCATATTGTAATAATAGCTGACTTGGAATTATAAATTATAGAGTCCATCTAACACATATTTTAAGATTGCACATCCAACATTCAATGCTATAAATGCTATATCAATACCCACGTATAATAGTACTTAACATAATTTAGCATGCTCTATCCATAATATTTACAAGTATCACATGTGGTCTTATAATAGGATATAGAGTGTGGTATGTCTTGAGTATATTGATTCATTACTAAGCCATTAATTATGTGTGCAAGGTAATGTGAAATAATATTAGGGTAGAGAACAAGGAGTCTATTTGATTTAGGACACAAATGACAAATATTCTAATTATTAACCCTTCAAAGCATCACATAATAATTAAGTTTGATAGCATCATCAAATCAAGATTAGTCAAACTAGCTCAAAAACCTTTCAATTTCTTTTAGCTGGAAATTATGTATTACATTACCAAATATTGATTTATTATCACTGATTTGGTTAACCTACTTTTCAGCACATTAAATGTGTATTTATAGGACAATGGACAACCCAAATTAGTCCTTACTAATTTGACTTACTAGAATTGATCTCTAATGCAATTCCAAATTAAGAGGATAGAAAAGAGGTGGAAGACCAATTTGCTAAAATCAGTGTTAACATTGACCAAATATTTAACAATATTGAATATATGATAGCATGGATCTAAAAATAAATCTTAATTATTATTCTTACCATGGCCAAGGTCAAATTTATTATAACACTTATTGTATACATCTGTGTCAACCTTTATCTTGTAGTACCATTCATTTCTTATAGAAAATTTGACCAAATAATAGATTTCAAGTTTTGATTGTGATTTAACATACATTTAATTGTTTTACATTATATTCTCAAGTTAATTTTAACCTAATAACTTAATATTACTAATTATTAAGATATTGTCTTTAGTTTTAAAATTGCTAAGTTTTTTCTCATTTTTCCTGAGTGCCATTGAAACATATTTTTTCAACCACATTGAGTCACTTCTGAGTAAGAGTCATGCTACAATGACAAAAGTGATGAATTGATTAAATAAAAATATTGTAATGGATGGTGTCAAAAATGATAAATTCATTAGCCAACATTTGCCTAAGGGAGTGTGGTGGAGATTTTGAAATGATTAGCCAACATCTAAAAGGGACAATGGCAGATATGAATAATAGGTAATTTATTATTATTTTATATTTAAATAATGGATAATGTGGTATATAAATATTAAATAAAAACTCCATTATCAATTAACTCTACTAAAGTTATATTTATTTGTAAAATATTTCTCAATATATGGGTGGCAAGAGTTGAAACCCTTTGGGATATGAAACTATGTTGTTAATATTTACAAGTATCACATGTGGGGTCTTAGAATAGGGACAAAATATGTTATGTCCTGATTATATTGATTCATTATTGAGCCATTAATTATGTCTGCAAGGTAATGTGAGATAATATTTAAGGTAGAGAAAAGAGACACAAAAGGAAGGTAATACATCTGCAAGGATATTCCATTTAGGACACAAAAGGAAGATGATAATTCCTAACCATTCAGGGCATAACATAATAATTCAGTTTGATAACATCATCAAATCAATATTTGTCAAAATAAATCAAAAACCTTTGAGTTTCATTCATTTGGCATATATATATATATATATATATATATATATATATATATATATATATATATATATATATATATATATTAAGTTTCAAAATTTTAAGTAATTATTGATGATTGGGTTAACTTACTTTTGAATACATTAATTGTGTATTTATATGTCAATGGATTATCTAAATTTATGCATAATACAATTCCTAAGGAAGAGATTAGAAAAAAACTAGAAAAACTATTTGGGATATGAAAATGGATTGGTGATGCGGGAGGCAAGGAAAGATGGATAGGATATATTTTTTTGACAAGTGTAAAATATTAATAAAATCTTTCTATTTTAAAATATAAGTAATATATGCATTATAGGATAATATTTGATTAAATACATAGGATTTAGTAATAATACATGTATTTTTTTGTGTTCTATTAACTTTGTGTGAAAATTATACAAAAAATAACTAATGGTTTTTGAAAAATTTGTTAATTGGTGATTATAGAAAAAGTAAATCATAAAAAAGCAATAAAGAGATTTGGGAAAAGAGGAGTAATGTTACATTAAACATTAGATTCCTAGAATTTAATTACATATTACATTTAATGAGGCTTTATATCAAAGCATTTTATAGTAGAGCTCTATGCAAAAGTTTTTTTGTATTATTTTATAATAAAATTTAGGGCCTTCTAATTTTTTATTGCTGAGATTAGTTTATGTTATTTTACAAACTAATATCTATGAAGAAATATAAAATTTCACTTCATTTTCGAGCCTTAAAGATATTTTCTTGTGTATTAACTTTTTCTGTTTGTTGAATATATTCATGATATGGTATTAAGGATAGATACCAAATGTACGATGAATTCACTATCTTTTGTTAGTTCACATTTGAATGAAGGTTGTTTATATTGAGCTTATAGGAACATGATTTACTTTTAATTTCATTTTATAGTGCGCGTGCACACACACACACACACACACACACACACACACACACACACACACACACACACACACACACACACACAGAGATATACCTCTGTATGTATGTATGTATAGATATGTGTGTGTGTGTGTGTGTGTGTGTGTGTGTGTGTGTGTGTGTGTGTGTGTGTGTGTGTGTGCGCGCGCACGTGTGCATGTGCGTGCTGTCAGGATCCTCTTTAGAGTAGAATTGATTACTTTTGTATACGCAACTAAACATGGAATTAAACCAGAAGTAATAAGTAACTAGAAACTAGAAACAACAAAGAATAGGTGATACGAGAAACAATACAATCTTGTATTACACTCTTCCAGAAGGAAATACAATGAAGAAATCTCACTCTTCCCACACCTCTTGGGTGTACAGTAATTCTCCCTCAAGATTTCTCTCCCTCTCAGTCAATTAAAACCAACTCAAACATAGATTTGTTCCCTCCAGTGACAATCAACCCAATGGTTGTTGTTGCCTACTCTCGTCCACAGACCACCGCAGACCTTCTTGATCTTGCACCTTGCAGATCTAATTGGTCTTGCTTACACTGTGTGTTGCAGATCTTCTTGATCTTTCTACCCTGCAAATCAACTGAGCTTGCACACACACACACCTGTAGATCTTCTTGATCTTGCTACCCTGCAGATCAACTGACCTTGCTTACCTGTAGATCTTCCTGATCTTGCACTCTTGTAGACCTTCTAGATCTTACACTTGAGGATCTAATCCATCTTAGTCCTTATTAAAATACAGCCCCATGGGTCTCTTAAATAGATCCCAAACCAAACAATAATCAGAAACGCAGACTCAAGACTAAAATTAGTCTTTACATGCAAACTAACTATTCTCTTAAAATTAGCAAATCTAATTCTGGAAACACTGCCTAGAAATGCATAGATGACCAATGCCAGTTTCTGTCTGTCTGGAGATGACCGACATCGGCTGATGAATAACTGATGTCAACAAATTCTAGTTCCTACCTGACTAATGTCGGCAAATTTTGACTGACATCGGTTACTTTGTAACCCAACAACCTCCACCATTTGTATAATAGTGAAGCTTTTATCTCCACAACTTAATAATCTCCCACTTGGAGATAAATAGCTGCATCTATACCTGTACCTGTACATCCTCTAATTTTTTTTGACTTGTATCTCCATCTTCAAGTTCAATCTTGAAGATCAACCACCAACAGTGAACACATATCCTGTGGTGCTTCCCCTGCCATGCAAGTCACCTACCATATCTGAATCTACATACCCATGTAGAGAAGTGTTTGACCCTGCATAGCATAAATACCTACTACTGGTCCCTCTCAGATATCTGAGAATCCACTGAACTGCTTTCTAGTGCTTCTTTCCTGGATTGGCCATAAACTTGATGATAACTCCCACTGCTTGGGCAATATCAAGTCTAGTACATACCATGTACCCAACCTCATCATGTGATTTAGGACATTGTTCATAGCTTAACTTGAACTGTCCAACCATAGGTGTGCTTACCAGTTTTGCATCCTGCATATTAAACCTCTCCACTACCTTATTCACATAATCCTCTTGAGACAAAATCAACCTATGATTTTCACTGTCTCTAAAAATACTCATGCCAAGGATTTTCTTTGTTGTTCCTAAATCCTTCCTGGCAAATATTTGAGCTACTTTTAACTTTAGCTCAGTAATTCCCTGCATGTGTGACCCTACAACAAGAATATACACTACATACAGTAATAGGATAATGTAGCTATCATTATCCAACCTGGTAAAATAAGCACAATGGTCACATTGACATTGACTAAAGCCATGCTTTGTCATAAACCTATCAAACCTCAAATACCACTGTCCTAGAGATTGATTAAGACCATATAACCTGGCCTTCTGTCTCACCTGTCCATTCTCTCATTTCTTTAACCTGTGAATCCATTTGTCTTTCATTGCTTTCTTTCTGGCTGGCAACTCTACCAAATCCCATGTTTGGTTCTCTTCCAAGGAATCAATTTCCTCATTCATGCCATGTTCCCACTGTTTCCTAGATTCTACCTGCATTGCCTCTTCAAAACTTCCTGGTTGTCGACCATCAGTGAGCAACAAGTAGTATAAAGAAGGGGAATAATGAATTTGAGGCTTACTTACCCTTTCAGACCTCCTCATGAGTGTTTGAGACTCATTGATAGCATGCTGTTTGCCCAAATTTCATTCTAACAGTGACCGATCCTGGTCATCTCTCAGTCTACACCTGACCGATGTCGATTCCATGTGACTGACTTGACTGACATCAGTTCTTACCTAATTGACATCAGTTTCCACCTACCTGACATCACTGACTTTAGTCTCCACCAGACCGACATCGGTTCCTGCCTGAACCTACCTGACATCACTGACTTTGGTCTCCACCAGACCAACGTCGGTTCTCGCCTAATCAACATCAGTTCTTACTTGACTGACGTCGATATCTGTGTTTTCTTGTGAGTGATGATTTTTACCCATGAGCTCATTTTGGATCATAACCTTGTCTAAATCAACATTGCCCTACTCAAAATTATTCAGCCTCTTGAGCTGATCACTGTCCATCACCTTCTCCTTGAAAACCAAGGCTTTCTAGTTCTTAAATTTATCAAAAATATCAGATTTCCTCTTTATGCAATAAACCCATACCTTTATTGTAGCATAACACTGTGATCCTCCAATAAAAGATCCCTGAGCTGGTCCCCACACGTCTGCATGAACAAGCTCCAACTTGTGCTTCTTCTTTGTTGACCCAGTCTTGAGAAACCTCACTTTCACCTATTTCCCATAGAATGCTCATAGAAATCTAGATATATCAAATCTGAAAGAATACCTTTTGACTTAAGAACATCTATTCCCTTCTCACTCATGTGACCAAGCCTACAGAGCCACATCTTTGTATCTACATCTAAAGTAGATAAAATAGAAGGAGAATCAATAATACAAGTAGATAGATAAAGTGTACCTACTTTCTTACCTCTTACTAATACAAGTGCACCCTTGGAAACTTTCCAAGATTCTATTGTGAGAGTTACTGTGCAACCCTCATCACCCAACTTCCCTATAGAAATCAAATTTCTCTTCAGGATGGGTACATGCATGACATCCTTCAACACCCATGTGTTGCCAGTCTGTAACTTCAGCTACACTTCCCCTTTACCATTGAATTTTTTCATTCTTAGCTTACTTTCTGCTACCATTGCTTTACTCCCACTCAAACAGAAACCCTTGTGAGTGCCCTGTAATCAACAAACACTAACACGCTCTGATGAACCTGATTTGATACCAACTGTCAGGATCCTCCTTAGAGTATAATTGATTACTTTTGTATAATCAACTAAACACGAAATTAAACTAGAAGTAATAAGTAACTAGAAACCAGAAACAACAAAGAATAGGTGATACGAGAAATAATACAATCTTGTATTACACTCTTCCAAAAGGAAATACAATGAAGAAATCTCACTCTTCCCACACCTCTTGGGTGTACAGTAATTCTCCCTCAAGAGTTCTCTCTCTCTCAGTCAATTACAACCAACTCAAACACAGAGTTGTTCCCTCTAGTGACAATCAACCCAATGGTTGTTGTTGCCTACTCTCATCCACAGAACACCGCAGACATTCTTGATCTTACACCTTGCAGATCTAATTGGTCTTGCTTACACCGTGTGTTGCATATCTTCTTGATCTTGCTACCTCATAGATCAACTGAGCTTGCACACACACACCCACAAATCTTCTTGATCTTGCTACCCTGTAGATCAATTGACCTTGCTTACCTATAGATCTTCTTGATCTTGCACTCTTGCAGACCTTCTAGATCTTACACTTGAGGATATAATCCTTCTTAGTCCTTATTATAATATATCCCCATGGGTCTCTTAAATAGATCCCAAACCAAACAATAATTAGAAACACAGACTCAAGACTAAAATTAGTCTTTACATGCAAACTAACTATTCTCCTAAAATTAGCAAATCTAATTCTGGAAATGCTAACTGGAAACGCATAGATGACCGATGCCAGTCTCTGTCTATCTAGAGATGACCGATGTCAGCCAATGAATAACTGATGTCGACAGATTCTGGTTCCTGCCTGACTGATGTTGGCAGATTTTGACTGATGTTGGTTACTTTATAACCCAGCAACCTCCACCATTTGCATAATAGTGAAGCTTTTAGCTCCACAACTTAACACGTGCGTGTACATGTGTGTGTGTGTGTGCACAAGTGTGTGTGTGTGTGTGTGTGTGTGTGTGTGTGTGTGTGTGTGTGTGTGTGTGTGTGTGTGTGTGTGTGTAATAGGCCATTGCTTCAATTTGTTTATAATATTCCATTGTTTTTATTAGAAAATCTTAATTTCATATAGACTCTTCTTATCTAAGAAATGAGTTGACTCTTCACACCTTTGATGTGTTAGATATGTGACAACAAAGTTAAATTTTAGATCGTTTTATGGTGTGGTCTGTAGCCCACTTCCTGACAAGGGGTGTTTGGGGTAACACACCCCCCACTATTGTTACAGGGTGGTCTAGGGGTCAAACCCTATTTTTAGGAAGATGAATTACACCAAATTCTATTTTTAGGAAGGAAAGTCCTAATGGCATTTTTCCACTCTATTTTAGGATTAGTAATCCTAAAGGTAGTTTGCCAATTAGGTGTATTTAAATTTATGGAGTTTACATGTAATCTATGACTAGTTCACATGTAATATGTATAGCTTTAAAGGAGGATTATATACTCTCCTAAGTAGGAAGACAATACTTGGTGACCATATGGTCCTATTTAGGCTAAGTTGAGATGCCATAATCATACAATGGATCAAGACCATATGGTATTAGTGTCAATAAACAAATTACTATGAGTAGTTATAGTATGGGGGAGTGATGAGATAATTTTATCTTAAGACAAATGTGCCTAAACCATTATTATTAAGTGTTAAACTTAGATATGCCTCCAAAAACATGAAAAATAAATGATACACACTTTTGAGGAGTACATGTCAATGAATTTTGAGAAAAATAATTAGAGGTATTCATACCCATGGGTTGATAATATTGGAGTGACATAGGCTTTAAGGGAATGGTGGGATGAGGCTTGCTCAATGACATTGTTTCTACTAGGGGCATTATATACAAGGAATAGGATATTGAAGATATGGAGGTGAAAATACACAAGGAATATAAAGAAGGAGAGTCATAGGAATAACTAATTATGGTTTCTATGATGTAGGGGCATGGGACAAATATTTTGAACAAGGACAATAAGACAAATAAATAAACTTTTCTTATCTTTAGATTTAATGTTCATATTTATTGACTAAGATTTTATTAGTATGAAGGAATATGGTGAGAGATTGGACTCTCACTATCTTATATATAGTGGAGATACTAAATAAATAAATAACACAAGATATTCAATATATTGTTTACCAGTTTGATTTTGATGTGAGAAGATATTCCCCATTTTCAATCTAGTGAATATGGATAGGGGAATGTACTTACTAAAACTCTCAATATTATAGGAGATTAAACAAATATTTTTTAGGCACATGAAGAGATAATAAAATTTTACATAGAGGATCATACACACATCTCTTAGCTATAATATTCACTTTAAAATATTATTTATGAGAGAGATAGACTCAAATATGAGGCAAACACTCCCTCACCCCTAATGATGGGTCTATACAATCTATGTTTGGTAATGATAGACATATAAATAATGTTATGCTGATGTGATTAAAGATATTGAAATATGTAAAGGCAAAATCCCCTTGTGATCTAGTTCTAGATATAGAAAAAATACAAGGAAGATGACTCATATGTCCAAAACATTTTTTGCCCTAAATTCTAGCTATGAAATATGACTCAGGTTGCTTTCCATACCGCTCAAGACATAATTTTTATGGGCCTTGTGATCCTTATGTGCTTCTTAATATACATGAGGCTATATAATATATTTAATGTGTTGTTTTATATGTCATTATGATAATGAATCTGGTTCAAATCTAAGCACAATTAACAAAGAAAATATTGAAGTCGAACACCATAATAATAAAAATACAATATAATATTATTTTATTATATTGTAAATTCATATGGGTCATTAAAAATATATAGGAAAGTCATTATTTTAATTGGGGAAATCATATATCCACCAATATCTCACCCAAATACTCAATATCTTATATGAGTAACAATATACAATCGACATATTCTAACCAAATAACAACTAACCTATATTTTTAATATTTTTGTAAAATATTACAACTATTAAATAACTCATTCACATAATATAATATTTACCTCTTAGTAAATATCCAAACTCACACAATATAATATTTACCTCTCGGTAAATATCTAATGTAAATGCTAATGTAATAAACTAATTTCAAACATGCCTCCACTGCACTCCCTCCCTCCCCCTGCTTAGTTTTTACATGGTGAAAAAAGATTCATAGTCTCACCTACAGTATGCTCACAACTATGGCATGCCCTATTTGGCTCATGACCTTCATACAAAGGAAGGCTAACTCATTCCATGGTATTAAAGAGGTTTACCACAAACTTTGACATGAACAGGAACCTCATCAATTGTTAACCTCTGATGGTATTATGGATATACCAAAAACCTTTTCAAGATATATGAACTAACCTCCAATGGTGTTTTTTGTCTTTTCACTATGTTCTCATATCAGGGAATTATATTTAGAATTGCTCACTAATTACATTACTTGAACATGAATGTACTTTTGTTCTTATTTTGAACATACAATGGAAACTATAAAAAACACACCACACTATATGTCACCAAATCATCTAGATCCCATCGTTGGTGACTAATGAGAGGTTGTAAAACCTCTAGCCTCTATTTCCTTCATCTTCTAGTTGATGAAGTTTCTTCATTCTGTCAAAAATGTCATGAAGGTTATATGTATTTCACTTTGAATAGAATGGGGTCCCCCCACAAGACTAACACATTCAACATTTGACTTAGGACATCACATACAAGAAATAATGCATCCTTGTATAAATGATTAATTTTGATTTTAACAAGTTTTACATAAAAATGAATCTTAACAATTGACTCATTTTTTAATAACTAAAAAAATGACATATTTAAAATTGACTATTTTAACGTCTTTTGAGTTTTTGTTAAAACAAACTATAACAAGATTACAATGACTGACTACTCTAATAAATGTGACTATATTATAACACCAAGTAAATAAATCTAGCCTAAAGAAATGAATCTTAACTATGACATACAAAATAGTGAAATACCTTTTATATTGTGACTCTAATTTTCCAATAATCATAACTGATAGCACATGCATTAGATCTTTACTTAGATGATTGATTATGATGATCAAATGACTCTTATGACAAATAAATGCAATGTGAATTTCTCAGTGTTTGTGGTAAATTAGGTTGTGCAAACAGATACCCCTAGGTTCAAGTACTATTAGGTGACTCATAAAAGTTATACAGACTCAATAAACTCACTATCAACCTAATTTATCTACCCAATTTACTTTTACTCACCTTATCAAAGGTCACATTGGAAAAGATCTGCACATGTTTAGCTTGAGTAGTTGCATGGTAGGATGG
The DNA here is from genome assembly GCA_037957365.1 of Torreya grandis. NCBI lineage: Eukaryota > Viridiplantae > Streptophyta > Pinopsida > Cupressales > Taxaceae > Torreya > Torreya grandis. Next base: position 1,936,833 of record JARHVA010000053.1, on the reverse strand, counting down.
AAGATGATTGTATGAGGATGGCACAAGTCTCAGGAAGATCTGATTGGAATAGATTTGATGTCTCAAGTAGTTGGTAAATGGTGTAACAAAATAAGGTGATGATACTGGCAAAGGAATGACATGGAATAAGTAGAGACATCATGAAAATCATATAGACTAATAAAATTCTAATGATTTCAAATAGATTGTATAGTGTTTAAATTCCAATCAGTGAGCATGGGAAGTTATGGTTAATTAGAATTAGAACACGCCTATGAATCTGCACATATTGGGTGATACCAATAAATGTAATGAATAATGTGGGTAGAAGGAATGACATGGATGGTGATGTATAGAGTCAAATACACACGGGATGGTAGAAATGATGGTGATCTTTTGATGAAGATGATAAAATGATGCAAAATAAATCATAGATCTAAAGCTTCATGATATAATGATCAAAGGAAATAAATAATTTTACAACTGAGCATTATGTAACACTATATATTTTTTTACTCTAATCTTGACTATACAATCTAGAAAAATGCAAACATAAGACAATATACAGTGAAAATGAAGATGGAAAATCTATCTTAAAATCAAGCCCAAAAAACTAATCTCTCTATAAAATCAATCATAATGGCTTCAACTCATAAATCTGAGGTAAACACATAATAAATTGGATCACCTCATTAGCATTTTTATCCCTCCATCACATAGAATGAAATACTGCTCTAATACCAGATAATGAAGCTGGTTCAATTTTGATCATAATTAACAAATAAAATAATGGATCTGAATATCAGAATAATTAAAAACATATTATAATATTTTTTTATTCTATTCCAAATCCATATGGCTCATCACATACACATATGATAGTCATTCATATAATTGGGGAGATCATATCTCCACCAATATCTCACCTGAATACTCAATCTATTATAGGAGTAATAATATACAATTGACTATATTCTAACCAAATAATAACTAACCTATATTAATAATATTGTTATAATAATATTACGATTATCAAATAACAAATTAACATAATATAATATCTACCTCTTGATAAATATCCAATGTAAAAGCTAATGTAATAAACTAATTCCTAAAAATTATGTGCATGTGTGTAACATGAATTCAAAAAATGTGTGTGCTCTACAATATCAAAGACAAAGTAGATATTTATTAAATCATTTAAGAAAAAATAATCATAGCATATGAACGTAAAGCACTGTAATGCGTATCAAGGAAATTTATCTTATAATTTTTACATCTAAGATGTAATTAACCTATAACATGCATTGAGATATGTGTGAGAAAATTATGGCTATCATAAGATTTAACTAAGTTATATTATAATTTATATAGCTTCATAGTATTAGTAGGGTCATCCTAGAGTGTTTCTATATAGCATAATTATGATATATAGAGGAGGTATTGGTTAGTATTTGATCACCATAATGGAAGTTGTAATCTAACAATAAGGCTTTGGAGGTTACCCCCTCGAAGTGGCTTAGTCATATTCTTCATTATTTTTTTCTTATTTCAATCATGTTATGATTTATTTTTTTCATTCTTTAGTGGTGTAGTAATTTCATTACAAGAGGTATTGTAGCTTCAATTTGGGTAAAAGTGTGGTTGAAACTCTAATTTTTAAAATTATCCTATATCTCTCAAAATGTTGTGAACATTTTTGTGGTTTTTTCAATAAAGTTATATAATCATTCATGAATGATATTTTTTAAAGGTTTTTGATCAATTTTTATTGTGTTATTCTAATTTTATGGTTTTTATTAAATTTTCTCTATAGGCTGAAATTTTAGGACTTTTTATACTTTATTTAATTTTTTGGAAAGCTCACAAAAATATAGTGGGGTTTTGTTCTTAAATTTTAGGATTTTTTGCCAACGCAATTTTGAAATTATTTGGATAAAGTTGGTCAAAGGTGAAAATTAATTCTACATATTGCAGGAATTTGTATGGTAGGTCCACACATTAACCGCTTACACAAGGGTTCTAAAAATCTAGAAAATACTACTAAAACAAAGGATATTTAACCATAACTAGGAATTAGTTGACCTTCTATTCTATGGTTTTATTCAATGGTTAATAAATTAAGCCAACTTGAGTATACTATGCAAAAGAATAGTTTGATATGGATATAAAAAGGAGATGTGGACAATGTCAATGAAGAATTGATCAAAATCAAATGAGATATGATAAAATTAGTGATGATCATTATGGCCTTGTAGAAAAAGTATCTAAACTAACCACCAACCAAAAATACACAAAAATACTAGGTTGGACTTACTAGGTAGCCAAATCCTAATCTAGGTACCTTTCAACCACATAGCATGAAGCCAAAAGTGGATATGTAAGTATAATGTGAAGGATTTGGTCATATATATCAACAAAATGAAGATTTTTTAATGTACATTATAAATGATTTGGACATAAGGTGGTAATTACATATTTATAGATGTGACCTAAGGAATTCACTCAATATCATTGTAATTCTAATCAAAATAAAAAGAAGGGCCTCAATCTTAATTGTCTAGATTTTATTGATGAATTAAAGTTATACTATTGGAATTGTGTGATGGATAATTAATTTAGTGAGTGTGTAAAATTATATTAAATAGGATATATCATTGATTATATTCAATATTTGGTGCCCAAATACGTTGTGCACCTTAGCAGGCTCCATGTTTTAATCGAAAGGTCCATGCTGGATGTGGAAAGCCACATTGGAATGCATGAGTAAAATATCAAATCACAAAAAATTCATGCAATTAAGTGTTAATCACAAAAAAGAGATCCCATGTAGAGATCCTCAGGCATATGTGGCAGCAAAGAGACATGCAATTACATTCTAAGCCATGACAATGGACTTGATATGTTGGAAAGAAGGCTCAAAGAGTACAAAACTGTTCTAATTTTATCTAAGCTCCATGAGACATATGGATACAAGGATTAAATTGGTTGAAAATTCACCCATTATTAGTAGTTTGACCAAAGTCTAAATAGAAAATGACACCATGCAGCTCCACCAGAGGTTCTAGGGGTGAGATGGAATTTGTGTTTGAAGGGTGAGAACCTCACAAAACTTTATGTGTTGACTAAAGTTTTGTTATACATCCTCAATTTCAAAGTGATATGCCAAACTAGGTTGGGGGTTTCTATGTAGAAAAACACATGCCAAAACATAATTGCAAATTTGCAAATTATTCGTATGGTTTCAGATCCTATAGAATGAAGGCAAAAAGAGGTTGGTGGAAAGCGGAATCCAAAATGCAATTTATAATTTAAAAAATTTAAAATTGCATATGCATCTCTAGATCCCATAAGAAGCAAATAGAGAAACAAGTAGGAAAATAAAAAAGATAAAAAGTACGTATACCCTGCTGAACAAACATGTGTTTGTGATTGTGGCTAGGAAAAATGGCAATGCCATTGAGAAAACCAATCCTAGTAGGAAGAGGAATGTAGGTAAAGGTAATGCCATGGGTTACATTCCAAAGACTATGAACAACAATGGTATTTATGGATATATAAATGGTTTACTAGAAACCTCACTTGCAGTAGGAGGACAACATTAAAATCTTACAGTTGAATCAAAGGAGGAAATTCAAAGTGATGAGAGTATGGAAATAATTCTTCTAGTAAATCAAGGAAAATTGGATCCATCCATGTTAGTAGTACTGCCCATTCCACACAACTTGATTTTATTGTTTAGATGAGAGAACAACTAATGGTAGGTAACAGAAAAAATTACACAAAGTTAAGAAGGTTTCAATAGCATTTTCTAAGATACAGATATGAGCTAATGTAAGGATTGCTGCTTTCCATTTCTAAATTTAAGAATTCCAAAAAATATGTTTTTGGAAAGGAATATGTTGAATATCAATCTGTGGATGCAAAAAATTAAGATCCATCACACACCACATCTAAAAGAAGTCGAGCTGTAAAAGATGATAACCATTCATAAAAAAAGGGCTTTCCTCAACATTGGGGAAAGTAACTATGATGATGATTTCTATACGTATAAGATACCTAAAATGATCACAAAAAATTGAGGGCCAAGGAGAGGGCATCAATACATATGTTGTAAACATGGTAGACGTGGCAAAAACACTTAGCATGATTCTTTCATATACAATAAAGTATTTTGGATATAAATTGGGTATTCAATCAAAGTTTTATAAAAAAAATAAAAATTCTATTATTAATGGTACTCATGATAACACAAAACTAGTTTTACTTCTATAGAAGTTTATTGAAAAGTACATGCAGTGTTATGGATGTGGCAATCTAGAGATAGATATCCATATTTCAAAAACCCAGATGATCACTTTGAAGTGTGCAGCTTGTGGACACATTTTAGTTATTGATATGATGGACAAACTAAACATGTTTATTTTGAAGAATCCTCTAGAGAAGGAGGGAAAAGAAAATAGGTTAGTGAGAAGAGTAAAAAAGGAACATTTAAAAGCTGATGAAGACATGAAAAAAGTCAAGATCTTTGGATTAAACAAATTAGAATAGAAAAGGGAAAGTGAGATTCTTGTGATCCTTAGTTTTATCTGGAAGCCTCTTTCATGGGTTGTGAAGATGGATGCAATAATGGTTACTTGCCTTTGCCACTGGAATCCACACTTTCTTTGGCAAGGATACTCATTTAGTTGACTCCATTTATAATGTTGGGCATTTTTAGATGGTTCTTATGGCAATTAAAAACTTATATATTTCTTCGATTATAATTAGAATTTTAGTGGAGATAGTTGTGATGTATTCCATTCAACATAGGAAATATAGGGATGGGATCAACAATATTCTAGTTCTCTTAATTGGTAGTATTCCTATTGACATGCCTATCATGCTTTTTTTGACAATGGCTATTGACTCTCACAACCTCTCTCAATAGGGTGAAATTAGAAATAGAATGACTATTTATTAAATCAAGTAATGGCCATAGGGAAAAAGTTTGGCTTTTCATAAAATCCTTTATGACATTGACATTTTTAAAACCAGGTGGGGATGAAGTCAGGGGAAATATAAAAAATTACAAGTTTCAAAAATTGCAGATGAGGTTCCCAAAGTCCATGGGAATTTTTTTTGGGAGAAGTGACTTACAAAATACAAGTATCCAAAATGTAGTTCCAAATTGTAGTAAACTGTCCCAAATTTTTCAGTCAAATCAAATAAGGGAAAAGTCAACTCAAGAGGAGCTTTAAGGATATTTGATGAAAGAATACAAATTTATAATTTTACACATATGCAAATTGTAAATTGCACTTGGATCTCCCAAACCCCCTAGTCAATATCAATTAACGTGAGGTCTATTTACAAATGGGAACTTTCAAGGCCAATTGTAGTTTTGAAATTTTTAAAAATTACAAATTGTTGTTAGAGTTCCCATTTCCCTAAGGGTCCTAGTGCAAATGGGAACTTTTAAGGCCATTTGCAAATATGTAAATCACAGTTGGAGTTCCCATTCCCCTAAGGAAGCCTTCTAGGGAAACAAGAACTCCAACTATGATTTGTAATTTTACAGTTTTGAAAAATGGAAATTGTAGCAAGAGTTCCCATTTTTTGAAAGGAACCTTTTTAGGGAAATGGGAACTCCTACTATAATTTGCAAATTTGTAATTTTAAAAATTACAAATTGTAACTAGATTTCACATTTCCCTAAGGAAACTTTTCAAGGGAACTAAAACTATGAATTTCAATTCTATAATTTGCAAATTGTAAAACTACTACTGAGTTCTAGATTTCCTCAATACAAAGGAATTTCAAAATTGCAAACGGGACCCGGATTTCCCCAAAATAAGAAAAAATGTAAATTTGTAAAAGTGACCAGAATTTCCCCAAAAGGCTAAAAAGTGAAAAGTAATGCATTTATGCATTAAAATTTGTGGGTTTAACCTTAAAATACAAATTTAAAAATGACAAGTGTGAAAAAATCAAGAGTGGAAAAGGCAAGTTGGAGCCAAAAAGTAAAAAGGTAAAAAAACATAAGTTTTTAAATTTTTCATTACCTTGCTTGTTCAAACACACCATGGGAGAAATATTGGAGGTTTGAAAGTTTGGGGTGGGCCATTCCAAAGGAGATTTTTCAAATGGCCATGCACTTTGGGTGTTCAAATGAAATCATTGAAAATCAGGGTTGTTCTTTAGCATGCATAATAGGAAGGGTAGATGTCAAGAATATTCTAACTATACAAATAAGTGGTCAAAGGTATATCCAGGCAGTTGCATAAGAAGACAAATGGTTTGTTTGGCCTCTACCATGAATATTCTCTTTCTAGTTCATGCAAAATGAATTTTCATCCAAGCAGAGCAAATGATTGTTGCAAATATTAATCATTACTTATAGAAGTAGTTGGAACAATTATTTTCCTTTTAAAATAATGAAGATTCTAAGCATGGCAAAGGGTATTTTTCAACTAGGAGCATCTTGGTGGGACTTGGAGGGTTGTTTTGTATTTTTACAATATTTACAAATTGTAACCTATATTTTTGGATTGTGAAAGGGTAAAATATATATATATATATATATATATATATATAGGGCTTGTCCTCTATTCTAAGGTTATTATTGTTGGTTTTTTATTCTCTCTAAGTCTAGGTTCTTCAAATATTTTGGGATCAACTATTGTGTGTATATATTATCTTCCTTGCTAAGGTGGTTACAGTTGTATAGCCATTATCAAGATTTGAGAGCATATTTATGTCTCCCTTTTTAAAAGATCAAACTTGATATGCTTGTCCCCATGGTAGCATTTTGGAAAAATTATGCATGTAAAGTTTTACTTGAAAAGTTAATGAGAATGCTCTTGGTTCTTACTATTTACTTTTGATGAAGGGAAATAATATGTCTTGCAAATATTTATATTTGGATATTTGGTTCAATGTTCATTATTGGTTATCATTTTGATCATAGATCTAGATTATAAACCCTTTTTGTAGTTTAGTTTAAAAATATGTTATTGAATGACTTATTTAGGCACCCTAGGTTTATGGATTTAACGAGAAATGGTATATGAGATTCTAGTTTCAGTGTATGTTCTAAGGTTTTAGAATCATTTGGGTATTTTCATTTCATTGGCACCAATAAATGTAAACCACTCATGGTATTTCCATTAGCTTACATCTAAATTTTTCTATATCTTTACAAAGGAATAATGTCACGAATATGAAAATATCCCCTATTGTCTGAAAATCACCAAGATAGAACCCTTTTTTATAACTATATAACGTGTCCTACCATATTTTACCCAACAAATAATACATCATTTGCATATATTAACTATTATTTGCCTTGCATATGCATAAAATCTTGCCTATATAGCATGTGTTTGTATTTTGTGCTTTAAAGACCGGCATTGCAGTCTTCTATTCAGCCCCTTGTTGTTGAAAATTTCTTTTGAATCAAATTTTATAACCATATACCCATATGTATTCAGTAGCTTGTATGTCACCTAATGTATTTATTGATTTTGTGTGACAAACCTTCCTGATTGGGGTGAATAAGTTTGGTTATGCTATGGTAATATTTGTGTTTTCTTGTGCCCAAAATCCTCATGGAGATTGAATTACAAAATCACTCCATGTGAGAAATCTACCCCTCAAGTCCTCTCACCTTGGTTTAGGCATACCTAGAAGTAGTAGGGAGTTGACCATACCCTTTTTTGGTGCTTCCTACTCATTGTCTACATTTGTTCCATTCTTGATGCCAAACCCTTCCCTAGCTATAATGACATATCAATAGGATTTTCATCTTTGATTGTCATTTTTATTGAAGTGTGAAAGGCCAAGAAAAAGAGGTGTACAACTTGGAAACAACACTATCTTTGTGAGTGGAGATAGTCACATATGACAATTGGAATGACTTGTTTCTTAGTAGGCTCAAGGATCACATCCCATAGGAGGTTCACATGTTTAATCTTATTTTTTTATCTAAGGGTATTATAATGGCACATAGATCATATGATATAGTACTAGCCACCAAAATCCAACCATTCCAAATTATAAGTGATATGAGTAATCTTGCACAATCATTTCCTTAGACTACTAGAATGAATCTTGAACAAATTGAAGATAAAAGGGAAAACCATTTATGTTTTAACTTTAAAAAAAAGTAAATTCTAGGAAATTAGTGCATGAAAAATAAATTTTTATTGATTAAGGATGTCAATAAAGAATAAAAGTATGAAGATGTAGCATAGCAGGCTAATAATAATGTAAGGGAAGAATCAAAATAAAACTAACTAATAATTTCTTGCCATGCACTTTCAGGCATTAACACTTCAAAAACCCTTAAGGTAGTGGGGTTTCTAAAAAAACAAAAGGTGGAAATATTAATTGACTCAGTCAATACTCATAAAGTTTCATAAGAAAATAATTTGGATATGTGCTTGAACTATTTTGTATATTTAGTTCTAGAGTTTCAAGACATGATTGTGGATGGTGGCATTGTCAATTTTTCTAAAAATGTCCATAATATTAAATATCCTTGGGATAATATATACTACATAGCCCTATATTTTCCAATCTTATCGGTGGAGTAGACATTATGTTGAGAGTCTAAGTTGGTTAAAGATAAATATGAATAAGATATAATAGGAGAGGTTGTAGATGAGAGACTAGGAGAGGCTATGAAAGAGAGAATAAGAGAAGGTGTGGAAGAGAGATTAGGAGAAGCTACTAATCGTCATGCTAGTTTCCTTCTAAAAAATGCTACGATGGATTCAATAAGCTTATAAAAAAAATCTTTGGGCCAAAGGGATTGACAACAATGGTATGTAGTGCATCTTTTGCAGTCAATGCTTTCAGCGAAAAGATAAAGGATGCCTTGGTGTTATAGATCCTTGGATGCAATGTAACACCATCGTATGCCACTCGAAAACTAACTACAAAAATTTTCTTTTTGAGACAACAAGGCATAGTGACAACATGTTAGAGAGTTATATAGACAAAATAAACATATATGTGATTGTATAATACTATCCCACAAAAACTTCCATAATTAATCCTATCAGATTAATATATGTGAGATAAACAAGTTATGATATTTCCAGCTTTTTACCAAAACTAATCCTAGCATTATGAGATATGAGCCCATGAGATGATAATTATTTAAGATGATTTAAGGTTAGATTAGACCCACTATTAAATTTAAAATATTCTAAATCCTATAAAATGCCTAGGAATTTACCTTTGTACGATGCGGGACAAAGTCCTTTATTAGGTCCCCTCAAAAGTTAACCATTAGAAAAAGCATATAGTTTTATCCAAGTTAATAAATTTAATTAAGCCTTAATAAAATAAATTTATTGATATAATATTTGGGCATAGCTAAGTTAAAAAAATTATTTAAACCTTAATATAAAAAATTTACTGATATAAACTTATAAGAATAATTTAGAAAAGGCTACAAAGGAGCACTTTATAGCTTGGGCTAACCTATTGACATGTTGATTTTAGCTTATCGATTTTGCCCTAGACAACTTTTATCATCCCCAGTGGTAGCTGAGTTGGTGTCCACTAATTCTAATGGTCTTAAGTGCGTCCTCAGTCTAATACCATGGTCTTTCCAAAAGGTCTATCGCTTGTCACAAATTTATCCTCCTGCAACGCTCAGGACAAGTTGCAGGTTTAAACTTTTATGTTGTCTACCAGAATGCTGTGGCAATGTTGTGTTACATCATGACCAGTCATGGGTCTAACTTGGCTCCCAAGTTCACATGGCCAAATCTCACAGCTTCATGATATACATCTTAGTCATGATTGCATTTTCTCACATTTAGCCCGTACACTACTTGTCATCACTACATTACATTGCGACCTGCTAATGGTCTAATCGGGCCTTCTTAATAAACATGGCATGATCTCACAATTTTGTTATGTTCACACTTGGATTGCGATAATATTGGTTATGAATATCTATGAAAAGGTCCACGCGATATGTTTTTGTACGTTCGTACTCTCACTAGTATAAAGAGAATCCCTCGTGGTTGTGGAGGGCTACGAAGCTGCAAGGAAATCTCATGACTTTGCAGTCAGTATTTAGACTAAAGGCATTTCGAATCTGTGAGACTACGTCGCATAGCAAGACATCTACATGTCATGCTTGTGTGGCCTCGCAAATTTTCCAGTCACAGAGGAAATTTTCACCAAGCTGAGGGTTGATGGGTTTACGAGCCAACTAAAACGAGACACACGTCCATCCTAAAAGGGTCAAGTGGTGAAAAACGTTAAACTTGCCAAATCAAAGTGAGACTAAAGATAGTAGTTTAATATGAAGTACAACCTAAATATATAAGGTGGTAAAGGAAGAAAGGCTTGCCAATAATAAGGCAAAAATGGCTTCAGCTCGAAATTAATCGAGTTTCGACTAAAAAATGATGTCACTTTTCTTACTTAAGTACGACAAATTTTAAAACATATTATGCCTTAATCCCTAATCCTTCAAACATAAATTGTACTATTTATGTCCTAATTCTTTAATTTATAAAACATAACACAACATGTCGCAAACACACTACCACGATGTTTAAATCCATCTAGAAGTGCTTTTTCACTACCGTTCAGGGGCACAAAAATAGTGACAACAAATAATGTCAGTTTAAGTTTTGGTTGCATAACTATGGTATTGATGCTTCTTGACAAAAACTAACACTTTCAACAGGTTCAAGAGGTAGATAATGTCTTGGATCAGGGTCTTGGGCTCCCATCAGGGCCGATCAACAAACCCACCATCCATTATAGCCTCAAGAACCCCCTTCCTAATACAAGAAAAATACAAAATTTTAGCCTAAGTTCAAACACATGTAAACAAAACCTATAAGTCATTTTTATGAGCCATTACATATTTCCCCTACCTCTTTAATCCCTCTAATTTCACCCTAGAGAACTCAGGTGGAACCATTTGTAGAAATATGTTGGACAAGTTGTAGTGACAGATCCAAAAATATAAATTGTTGGCATTGAACAAACAACTTCTTGAGCTCCAACTGCCATTTCTACCTCTATGACACCCATGTGATAATATGTCAATTTTATCACATTTATATATGCTAATTACATGTTATCACACTACTACAATGTTTAAATCCACTCAAAAGTGCATTTTCACTACCTTTTAGGAGCGCAAAAATACTGACAAAAAATGTTGTCAAAGTTTAAGTTGTGGTTGCAGTGCTGTGGTTATGATGCTTCTTGACCAAAAACTAACATTCCAAACACATGTATAGTACCAAGTTTTTAGCCTCCCATTAGGCCTGGTCAACAAATCCACCACACATTCTGGCCTCAAGAATGTCCTTCCCAATACAAGAAAAATATAATTTTTTAGCCTTATTTTAAACATGCATAAAACATAACCTGTAAGTCATTTATGTGAGCCCTCATATACTTCCACTTATTATATAATCCCTCTAATTTCATCCTATAATAATCAGGTGTAACTTTATAGATCAATCCATTAGACAAGTTGCAATGACAGGTCTAAAAATGCAACTTTTTGGCATTGAACAAGCAACTTCTTGAAATCCAATTGCTATTTCTACCTCTACGACTTCCACCTAATAGTATATCACTTCAGTCACATCTATATAGGAAAATTATATTTTATCACACCACCATAAATTAAAATCTACTTGGAAGGGTATTTTCACTACTGTTTAGGAGCGTAAAAATACAAATATTGTCAAAATTTAATTTGTGGCTGAAAAACACTAGTTCCTATGCTTTTTGACCAAAAAACTAACATTGAAAACACATCTAGAGGGGTATATAATGTCTAGGACCAAGTTTCTATCCTCCCATCAGTCAACAAACCCACCACCCATTCCAACGTCAAGAATACTCTTCCCAATACAAGAAAAATAGATTTTTTTAGCCTAAGTTCAAACATGCATAAAATGAAACCTATAAGTCATTTCTATGAACTGTTAGATCCTTCAATTTTCACTTTAAGCCCTATAATTTCACCTTATATAACTCAAGTGGAACCTTTGAGAGCTATATGGTGGACAAGTTGCAGTGATAGGTCCAAAAATATAACTTTTTGGCATTAAATAGGTAACTTCTTGAGCTCTAACTGCCATTTTTTCCTCTGAGTCCTCCACTTAAGAATTTATCACTTTGATCATGTATAAGTAGACAAATTACACGTTATCTCATTGCCACAACAATCAAATCCACACATAAGTACATTTTCACTATCATTTCAGAGCTTCTCTTAGCTTGAAAAGTATATAATTCTCTAATGATAGTACCAACTATGTGAAGGTGCAAGCTTATTTGGCACTACTAACCTACAAAAAATTATTAGTAAGTAATTAAAAATGAAATTCATACGTACTACCTAAAAAATAAAAAATATTTGGTAAAATTGATTACATCTTTATTTGAAAAGTAAATATACCTATGTATTTCAATTCAATGGACCACTAAGATCTCCTCTAACCTTAATGATATCAAGAATAGCTTCATGGTCTCACTCTCTAACTTTCCATGGTTAACTATTTAATGGCCTCCAATTATATTTTTGTAATTGATTATCCATAACAAGAATTAAATTTGAATAATGAAGTATCTTCTTGTGCATTTTAAACTCTTCAAACAACTATTGATCTAAAAAATTTATAAGATATCGAAACCAAATTCTAGTAACTACCACTAACCTAGTGGGAGAGTCAATGTTTTCTTTATTTATAATTGGGGAAGTAAATTTCTTATTTCACTGTACACACTGACATATGTATTAATCAATGCCCTCTTCATTATCCTCATATGTAATAACAACAAAAACATGACCTATATCACAAAAAATAAATTTTAATGATAGTATGAAAATATATAATGAGCATAAATTGTACATAATGAAAAATATTCTACCTAGCTACACTAGATCAGATACATGGTCAAAGTCATTTGATGATATCATATTTATAAGCTACAATGCTTTGGAAATTTAATATGTGTTGACTGTAATTAAAGGTTTGGAACTCCAATCATCCACCCACTCTTGTGCTTCACATTCATTCCAAATAGAGTCCATGCATGTAAAATAAAAACATTCCAAGTGTATTGTATGAATAATCCAATAACTTGAATTTGATTTAAAAAATGAGTGGAGGTCACTTGAACTCGTTAAAGTCATACAATCATCATAATTTACAAATTATTCTTCCTTCATTAACTAGAAATGTCAACAAATAGTAGAATTTGGTTGATCACCATGATGCATGTTTTCATTACACCATTAAACCATGGTTTTTGCATTTGTTAAATGAACACCATCCTCAAATTTCAACTCCTCCCTTGTAATAACTCTTTTTACATATGCTCTAACACCGTCATGCTCCCTTTTTTCATGGTCAACCTCGATAAAACTCTAAATGTGTTCTACACTAGTGGTAATGTACATCCTACTCAACTAATAAATCAATCATGCATTTTTGAATTTCAATGTACAATTATCTAACAAAGTGTAATGTTGATTTAAATTAATGTTCCTCTGACTCAACTATTTATAGAACTTTTTAAAATAACCTTGCACATACTCTGAATAATGTGATAGGTCATCACTGATATATAAATGGTACTCCCTTAATATTCTCCATTATTTCTCTATACTATCAAGTGCATGCATGAATTCTATATGAAAACATATGACAACTTCTGATAAGTTGTAATACTACAATTGAGCTTCTATTTGGGGTTTGAATATGTAATTTTTAATAAAAAACTATTTAAATAATTGAATTAAATGGGAATGTATCCTTACTTGTCTTAAAATATTTGTCTAACCATCTAACCCCATGTGTGTGTGTGAACCTTACATACTCATAAACAAATTTTTTCCTAAATTTGATCAAAATTTTGGAAACATGTATCATTTTTGTAACAAGCTCACATCTTTTAGATTCTTTGCCATCTTTTACTTAATAAGTAACTGATTTATATGTGTAAACAACTAATTCTTATATAATTGCACTTGTAATCTCCTTATGGATACATTTTTTTTAAAATTTTGGCAATGCACCAAAAATTATTTAATTTCCATTTAAATATGATTTGTTATAAAATAACTGTCCATCTGATATTTTACAAAAGATAGTTGGAATAATTTCCCTGACTAATTTTGTTAAAAATTCAATGCCAAATGCCTGCAAAATGTTGTTAGTATGAAAATTATAATGAATATGGAAAAAAATATTATGGTGCATTGAACATTAAACATGTTGTCTACAATAAAAAGTGGTGAATATGTGATTTATTTTTACATAAAACTATTTGGCCATCTCAAAATATCTTTGAAAATAAAAAAATTTAGATGTTTTTCGAAAAACATAGAGTACAATTATGTTTGAGTTATACCCAATAAATTTTTTAAATGTAGCTCATAGTTATAAAAACCAAATCTTATTTTCACTACATCTCTTGCATTGGGTGAAACTCTTGTATTCTCTTTCTAAAATTGAGTAAAAAAATCTTTGAAAGTATCGACTATAACCTTGTCCTTTTATGAAAGTCTACTAGAGAATACTCAGAGCTCATTGGTATTAGGTTCATTAAGTCTTTCACATCTTAAAATTTGCTTTCATTAATATTTTTCTATTTATATAATGTGTTTGGCTTTTTTTTTAAACCATTTGTTTTTTCCCTATTTTGTCACTTACTACACAAGTTGTAAGTATACGCTAGGAAACATTACAATATTTAGTGTGTGATTTTGGGCTTATAGTATGATATGAATCATATAGATTTTCAACAATTTAATTGTTTTCATCATCCATATTATATTTTTTTAGTCCTAATGTGTACATTATAGGTCTTATCTTAATCAATTTTTTCAATAGAATAAATAATTAACATCTTTGACTATCATAATATACATTATGAAAGAAACTATCCCAAATTTGTTAAACGAATCTTCTTGAATGGTGATCAAACATAGTGTTATGCACTGAATCTAAATAATTTTCATGAATTTCAATTAAGTACTTATCTTTTCTACGTACAATTCTTGGAGGTGTTATTAATGATGGAATTTATTGAGAGGGTATTTCAAAATCATTATTACTTTCATTGTTTAGAGGTGGGATGCCATTTTATTCATTATTTATTTCTACATTGTATGTTTCCATGAAATTTTATTGAATGTTAATTTCATCATTAATTGTTTCAATCAAAATTTATTCATTTATGCGGGGTGAAGCATAATACATAGACTCATCATCAATAAAATCAAAAACTTGGAACTTTGAATGTAAATTTCCGACATTATATAATTCATTATTGTCAATTTCAATATTATTATTTTCATTATGGTCAATTTCATCATTTTAAAATTCATTATGGTCAATTTTATCATTGTTTAATTCATTATTATCAATTGTCTCATTATCTATGGCATTTGGTTCATCAGGATTAGGGTTTGTACCTTGTCTACCATGATGTTTTTATATTTGTATATTGGGTTTACCTCTCAAATATTCTAATTCCTTTGGTGTTTTTTATTAAACATCTTCTTGTTAATTGAACATGATCCATCACCCATCAAGGATAATTGACAAGTTTTTTAAGGTGGGGTTAAAAGTCCCATAGTCCAATGGGTCCCACAAAGAATACTTGTGGGGACATAATTCTCGATTTGGGTTAAAAATATAAATTGAAAAGTGATCTTAACCTATATTAATAATAATGTGATTGTGTTATTAAATAACATGATCATGTTATTATTAATACTAAGTTCTACTTGAACATAGACATTGAGAAGTGAGTTTTGTCTATATTAAGAATAATGCAATCATGTTATTAAATAACATAATATGATTATTCTTAATACTCAATTGGATTAAACATAGACATTGGAAAGATATATTTGTCTATATTAATAATAATGTGATTGCATTATTTAATGACATGATTGCATTATAATTAATATAGATTTAGGATTAAGGATTAGGGATTAAGGCATTAGTTCATAGGGTTTTGGGATTAGATTTTTGGGAATTAGAGAATAGAGATTAAATTAAATGTTTTAGGGTTATGGATTAGGGATTAGGGCATGTAAGGTTTAGGTTTAAGGGTTTATATAAGTTCTAATTTCTCTATGTCATGTGAACCTAATTCTTACTACAAAGGATGCTAATTGGGACTAAATTAATTGGTAAATAGGGAATGTTTATGGTTTATAATTTATATTTTATGGTTTAGGGTACATGACATCAATCATAAAGATAATTATTAGTCTAGCTAATGTTAATTTGGGCTAAAATGATTAGTTTATAGTTTAAAGAGTTTATATTTATGGTTTAGAGATTATAGATTAGGAAATTTAGGGATTAGGGCTTAGGGTATAAGATTTAGGGTATATAAGGTACAATCATGTAGGTAATTGGGGTAAGTTTGAGTTCCTTGAACCTATATCTGTGAGTAAAGAATGTGATTTTGGGCTCAATTAGCCCCCACATCATCACAGATTGAGCCAATTAAGTTAATTATGGTTTAATGAGGGATGCGATTTTGACCAAGTTCATCCCTCTGAACCTAATTCTTACTATATATAAAGGATGTTAATTGGGGTTAAATTTATTGGTTTAGGGTTTAGGGTATACCATTTAAAGGGTTTGGGGTTTAGGGCTTATGGCTTAGGCTTTAAGGTAAATCGTCCAATTTCTAGGGTTTAAGTTAAAGGGTACATGGTTTAGGGTTTAAGATATCTGATATATGATCCAATCACTAAGTCAATTAAAGAAAATTGCATATTTTTATTCACCTATTTGTGACAATTACTTTCATGTTCACATTTCCTATAAAAGTAGGGTCAGTTAAGCCATACATGTTGCATAAATTATACAATCTATTGAGCTATAAATTTGGTTTAGGGGCTTAATTTTTCCAAAATCACACCCCTAATTACACAAATTGACTAATTAGAATAATTCATGATAGAATCAAACTTTTAATTTTTCCCCAAATCATATCTTGCTCTTGAAGGGGTTTAAATTGGCCTCAAATGCCTCCTCAATTAAATGAATCGACTCTTTGGTTAATTATATAATGCATGACATTAGGGTTAATTTCATTCCAAATCACATCATATATAATTTAAAATAGGTTTATGTGGTTAATTTTTACCCTAATTACATCCATAATTAAACTAATAAACATTTGTATTTATTAGTCGATGAATTCAAGTTTATTAAGCTCAAAATAGATTCTACACATGTAGAACTTGCATATAAGTAAACAATGTTTCTTTTCTTCAATCAAGCTAATGAAATTGGATATGATTAAACCCCAAAATCACATTTTATAGTCATGAAATTAGGTTGAATGGGTTCAAAATGGCCCCAATTTACTTCAAACACATAGGTAGATTGGTACTCTAATAGCTAAGTTTGGGCCAAAGGTTTAAAAAATGCATTTTATGACATCTCATGATAAAATAAGTTATGTAATTAGAGATGTGTGTTTGTGGCATGTTTTGGGAATTAGGGCATATGGCTCACAATTTATGTTTTAGGGATTAGGGATAAGGACATAGGGCTTAGGGTATAGGTTTAAGGGTATATATAATGTCTAATTTCCTTATGCAATGTGAACCTAATGCTTACTACAAAGGATGTTAATTAGGACTAAATTTATTAGTAAACATGGAAAGTATATGGTTTATATTTTAGAGTTTATGGTACGGTGCTTAGGTTTTAATGCATATATGGTTTAGGGTACACATGGTCAATCACAATGATAATTCATAGTTTAAATGATGTTAATTTGGGCTTAAATGATTGGTTTAAGGTTAAAGAGTTTATATTTATGGTTTAGATTTTATGGATTAGGAAATTTAAGGATTAGGGTATAGGTTTTAGGGTATATAAGGTATAATCATGAAGGTGATTAGGGAAAATTTGATCTCCTTGAACTTAGATTTGAGTAAAGAATGTGATTTTGGGCTCAATTAGTCCCCATATCATCAAAAATTAAGACAATTAATTCAATTTTGGTTTATTGAGTGCTGCGATTTTGACCAAGTTCATCCCTATGAACCTAATTCTTACTTTATATAAAGGATGTTAATTATGGCTAAATTTATTGGTTTAAGATTTAGGGTCTACAATTTAAGGGGTTTGGGGTTTAGTGTTTATGGCTCAGGGTTTAAGGTAAATGGTATAGGGTTTAGGATTTAATTTATATGGTACTGAGTTTAGGGTTTAAGATATCAGATATAAGGTCAAATCACTAAGGTAAATGAAGAACATTTAAGATTTTTGTTGACCTATTTATGGAAATTACCTTCATGTTTTTATCTCTTATAAAAGTAGGGTTAGTTAATCCATACATGTTTCATAGATTATACAATTGATTGAGTTGTAATTTTGGTTTACGGGCTTAATTTTACCCAAATCATGCCCTTAATTACATAAATTGAGTAACTGTATCAATTCATGATAGAATCAAACTTTTAATTTTGCCCCAAATCATATCTTGCTCTTGAAGGGGTTCAAATTGGCCTCAAATGCCTCCTCAATTAAATAAATCAACTCTTTGGTTAATTATATATTACATGACATTAGGGTTAATTTCACTCCAAATCACATCATATGTAATATAAAATAGGTTCATGTGGTACTCTTTTACCCTAATTACCTCCATAATTGAACTAATCAACATTTACATTCATTAGCCAATGACTTCAAGTTTATTAAGATCAAAACCACATTCTATACATGTATAAATTCCATATTAATAAATAATGATCCTTTTATTCTATCAAGATAATGAAATTAGAGATGATTAATAACCAAAATACATTTTATAGTCATGCAATTAGGTTGAACAGGCTCAAAATATCCCCAATTTACTTCAGACGCACAGCTACATTATTACTCCAATGTCTAAGTTTTGGCCATAGGTTTAAAAAATGCATTTGATGACATCTCATGGTAAAATTAGTTATATGATAAGGCATGTGTTTGCAACATGTTGTGTAAATTAGGTCATAGGGCTTATAATTTATGTTTTAGGGATTAGGGATTAGGGCATATGGTTTAGTTTTAAGGGTGTATATAATATCTAATCACTCTATGCAATGTGAACCTAATTATTACTATAAATGATGTTAATTGGGACTTAATATATTAGCAAATATTGAAATTTTATGGTTTAAAAATTAGATTTTATGATTTAGTGTTTAGGTTTTAATGTATATATGGTTTAGGGTATACAGGGTCAATCGTAAACACAATTCTTAGTCTAAATGATTTTAATTCTTGCTAAACTGATTGGTTTAGGGTTTAAAGAGTTTATACTTATGGTTTGGAGTTTAGGGATTAGGGCTTAGGGTATAGGTTTTAGTGTATATAAGGTACAATCATGAAGGAGATTAGTCAAATTTGAACTCCTTGAACCTAGATTTGTAAGTAAAGAATGTGATTTTGGGCTCAATTAGCCCCCACATCATCATAGCTTGAGATAATTAAATAAAATATGGTTTAATGAGTGATGTTATTTTGAACAAGTTAATCCATGTGAACCTATTCTTACTATATATAAAGGATTTTAATTGGGATAAATTTATTGGTTTAGGGTTTAGGGTCTATAATTTAAAGGGTTTGGGGTTTAGGGATTATAGTTCAGGGATTAAGGTAAATAGTACATGGTTTAGAGTTTAAGTTAAATGGTACAAAGTTAGTGTTGAATATATCAGGTATAGGGTCCAATCACTATGTTAATTAAAGAATAATTAAGATGCTTGTTCACCTATTTGTTAAAATTACCTTCATGTTTGCATTTATTATAAAATTAGGGTTAGTTAAGCCATATATGATGCATAGATTATACAATTGATTGAGCTATAAATTTGGTTTAGAGGCTCAATTTTGCCCAAATCATGCCCCTAATTTCATAAATTGACTAATTGGATCAATTGATGATAGAATCAAACTTTTAATTTTGCTCCAAATCATTTCTTACTCTTTAAAGAGCTTAAATTGGCCTCAAATACCTCCTCAATTAAATGAATCAAATCTTTGGTTAATTATATATTACATGATATTACAATTAATTTCACTCCAAATCACATCATATATAATTTAAAATAGGTTCATGGGGCTCATTTTACCCTAATTACCTCTAAAATTGAACTAATCGCCATTTGCATTCATTAGCAAATGACTTTGAGTTTTTTAAGCTCAAAACCACATTATATACATGTATAAATTATATATAAGTAAATAATATTTCTTTGATTCAATCAAGATAATAAAATTGGAGCTGATTAATAGTCATGAAATTAGGCTGAATAGGATCGATATAGCCCCAATTTACTTCATACTCATATTTAGAATGGTACTCTAAAGAGTATGTTCTGGCAATAGGTGTAAAAAATTCATTTTATGACATCTTGTGATAAAATCAGTTATATCATAATGGATGTGTGTTTGCAACATGATGTGGGAATTAGGGCATAGGGTTTAGGTTTAAGGGTGTGTATAATGTCTAATCACTATATGCCATGTGAACCTAATTATTACTACAAAGGATGTTAATTGGGATTATATCTATTGGTAAATAGGGAAATTTTATGGTTTACAATTTAGGGTGTAGTTTTTAGGGTTTATGGTTCAGGGCTTAGTTTTTAATGTATATATGGTTTAAGGTAAACAAGGTCAATCATAAAGATAATTAAGGACAATTTAAATCATTTAAACTGATTTGTGACTATATAATGTGTTTTTGGGTTACCATTATACCCCATGCCATCATGTAGATTGGGTGAATTAGTCGAATGGGATAATCAATCATGTAATTTAGGCCAAACTGAGCCTTGTGAACTTAATTCATAGTATAATTGATGCTAATTTGGGCTAAAATGATTGGTTTAGGATTTTAAGATTTTATATTTATGTTTTAGAGTTTAAGGATTAGGAACTTTATGGATTAGGGTTTAGGGTATAGGTTTTAGGGTATATAAGGTATAATCATGATGGCAAGTGGGGTAAATTTGAGCTCTTTGAACCTAGATTTGTGAGTAAAGAATGTTATTTTGGGTTCAATTAGCCCCCACATCATCACAAATTAAGATAATTAAGTCAATTATGGTAATGAGTGATGCAATTTTAACCAAGTTCATCCCTGTGAACCTAATTATTTATATATGTAAAGGATAATTGGGGCTAAATTGATTGTTTAGGGTTTAGGGTCTACAATTTAAAGGGTTTGGGTTTTAGGGCTTATGGATTAGGGTTTAAAAGAAATGGTGTAGGGTTTAGGGTTTAATAAATCAGATATAGGGTCCAATCACTAAGGTAATTAAATAAAATTTGGGATTATTGTTAGCCTATTTGTGATAATTACATGCATGTTTGAATCTTTTATTAAAATAGGGTTGGTTAAGCCATACATGTTGAATATGTTATACAATTGATTGAGCTATAAATTTGGTTTAAGGGCTCAATTTTGACCAAATCATAACCCTAATTGAAAAAATTGACTAATTCAATTTATTCATGATATAATAAAACTTAATTTTGCCTCAAATCATATCTTTCTCTTAAAGGGACTCAAGTTGGCATCAAATGCCTCCTCGATTCAATGAATCAACTCTTCAACTAATTATATATGACATGACATTAGGGTTAATTTCACTCTAAATCACATTGAATATATAATTTAAAATAGGTTCATGTGGCTCATTTTGACCCTAATTACCTCCACAATTGAACTAACTAGCATTTGCATTCATTCACTGACGAGTTCAAATTTATTGAGCTCCTAAACACATTTTATACATGTAGAAATTGCATATAAATAAATAATATTTATTTGATTCAATTGAAATAATGAGATTGGAGCTGATCAACCCCCAAGCCACATTTTATATTCATGGAATTAGGTTGAAATGGCTCAAAATGGCCCCAATTTTCTTCAAATGCATAACTAGATTGGTTCTCCAAAGGCTAAGTTTTGTCCATGGGTTTAAAAAATGAATTTTATGAAATCTCGTGATAAAATAAGTTATATCATAAAATGTATAATGAATTACACCTTAAAACCAAGTAATTATAAGTAGTCAAGTTAACATATTAAAATGCCCTTAAAATGTTTGAAGTCTAAGGTGATATCATGCCACCTTAATTTATTATTCAAGGTTAGGGGCATTTCCTATATCACATGAAATAACACCATTATTAGGGAGCTCAAGAACATATAAGATCATATATAAATTTTTAGATAAAGTGTAAATCTAGGTTTTGGGTGTTAGGAATATATGCCATGATTTTGTTACTAATGTGATCACATTATTAACTAACATGATCATGTTACTAATGTGGTTAATAACGTAATCATGTTACTAATGTGCTTAGTAATGTAATCACATTAATAACATGATCTTGTTATTAATGTGATCATACTATTAACATGATCACACTATTTGAATTTAAATTTAGAAAACACACCTTTTGACTCGAGAATAGCTTAGATTCCTGAGATAAAGGCTTGGACGTATCAATCTACAATCGAGTCTAAGAGTTCATATAGAAAAAAAAAATCAACTTTAGTTTCCAAAGACACTATGAATTTAAATGGTAAAATTCAAAATCTTAATACCATTGTGATGAGCACACTCTCCTCTTTCCAAAAATATGATGTTTATAATTTTTTGACTAATTTAAGGTTTCAAAGTATGTTGATTTCTAAGTATAACTTTTTTATGCCACTATATTTCAAAAATATACATGTTCATGTCATTTGTTTTCAGCTGATCCAAGTTCAAAAAAGGTTATATGGTCAGAAACTAGGGCTAATTCTACACATTCAAACAAAACTATTTTTCATTTTTTTCTAGGTAGTTAGGTGTGTCACATGGATGACTATCCATGTTTTTGTCAATATATTGGTTGTATTTACTTTAAAAATGCATAAAAAAATATTCATTAAAAAAATATTAAAAAATATAGGTCACAATATAGAATATCTTATCTAAATTTTCCCTAAAGGGTTTCAAATAATATTAAACACTGTTAAAAAAATAGTGTGTCATACGACTGTTTATCTACTCTATTTTCTTAAAAATAAAGAGTTCCTCTTAAAATTTTAGATATTTGACCTAGTTATACTTAACCATTTTAAAAAAAAATAGTGTTTTGAAAATTAGACTCTAAATGATAAATTTTATGTTCTTATATCGTTCTCAAATTTGGAGTGTAAATACCTCAAATTATCAATAGAAGTTTATATTTCTAAATTTTTAGGAAAATCATGTCCATGGGTAGGCCATTTTTTATCCCCTAACTTTGTGCACTTACCCCCTTTGTAAAAACACTTCATTTTGGTGTGATTTTTAAATAGGACGTATATTTTCCAGAGCCTGATGTCCTCTTTTAGTGTGTTTTATCCTCTTTTGTGCTACTTGTACTTGTGGACACATTTTTGGTGATAACCAATGTTCCTCTTTTGACCATTTTTCACCATTATTGGTTCTTTTCCATCTTTGGTTATGGATTATAATATGATTTAACCCCTTAATAATTCAAACCACACCACTTGGAAAACCAAAATGTAAATGCACTTACAGATGAAGGGATTGTGGGGAGTTGTTATTAATGAATTTGTCATATTTATAGATGAGGATGATATTGTATGGATTGTATCCTTACAAAAGGAGGAACTTTTTTTATTCCCCTCCATGTTTCTAAAGTTTACAATCTCATATTGATCATGCCATACTAGCTAAAGGATCTTGGGACATTCTTTCAGCATTGTTTGATGATTACATTTGACCTCCACATGTTCCTCTCTCCTTTCCTTCCTCTTAAAGTGAGGATTCTTATGTTGGTGACATTATTTCTCCATTGTCTTTTCTTTTTTGTAAGGATGACATTTTTTATGGTGATTTGTGTGAGGACTCTTTCACATCTCCATCTCCTCTTATTAATTCTTGTCCTCTTTCCATTGTTATTAAGGACACAAATTTTGAGGATAAGACACTTATACCACCTCTTCCTACTACTCATTATGTAGATTTGATTAATGGTGGTGACTTAGATGAGGTAACTTGACCTTCTTCACCTATTGATGCACATTTTAATATAGTGGTTGTTGTTCCTATTTTTTATTTTAGTATGACTGTTGACAGTACCCTACCAAAATAGAAAATCTTATTTAAATTCTCCATAAAGTGTTTTAAATAATATTAAATGCTGCTAAAAAAATGGTGTGTTGCACAACCATCTATCTACTCTATTTTATTGAAAAAAGGTGTTCCTCTTAAAATTTTAGATTTTTAGCCTAGTTATACTTAACCTTTTTTTAGAAATAATAGTGTTTTAGAAACTATAGTTGAGCTTCTACATTTCATGTTCTTACATGATCTTCATGTTTGGAGTGTAGATATCTCAAACTATATACAAAAGTTTAGATTCATGTCCATAGGTAGGCCACTTTTAATTCTCCAACATTGTGCACTTAGCTCCTCACAAAAACACTTTATTTTTGGTGTGACTTGCAAATATGATTTTTTTTTTACAAAGTTCGATTTCATTTTTTAGTGTCTTTTATCCTCTTTTCTGTGGCTTGTTATACTTGTGGACACATTTTTAGTGGTAACCAATGTCCCTCTTTTGAACATTTTTCACCATTTTTTTTCCATATTCGGATATAGATTCTCATATTATTAAACCCATTAGTACTTCAAAATACACCACTTGGAAAACCAAATTGTTGATGCACTTGTAGATAAAGGGATTGCAGAGAGTTTTTATTAGTGAATTTCCCATATTTATAGATGAGTATGATATTGTATGGCTTGTACCCTTCCTAATGAGTAAATTTTGTTTATTCACCTCCATGTTTCTAACAATTTATAAACTCATATTGAGAATGCCATGACACCTAAAGGAGCTTAGAACATTATTTCAACATTTTTTGATAATTTCACTTAACTTGACATGTTCCTCTTTCCTTTCCTTCCTCTCAAAGTGAGGATTCTTATGTTAGTGACATTATTTCTCTATTGTCTTCTCTTGTTTGTAAATATGATATTCTTTACATTAATTTATGTGAGGACTCTTTGGCAACTCCATCTCCTATTAGTTTTTGTCCTCTTTCCATTTTTAGTGAAGACATATTTTCTAAGGATGAGACACTAATACTACCTCTTCCTACTACTTATGATGTAGATTTTATTACTAGTGGTCACTTGGATGTGGTACCTTCACCTTCTCCACCTATTGATGCAAATTCTAATACAATGATTATTGTTCCTGTTTTTTATTTTGGTATGACTATTGATAGTTCCTTACCAAACCTTAAGCAACCCTTTAATCCTATGGCCTCCTTCCTAACCCTTCAAGAAGAAAACAAAAACCTCATTATGTCACATCCTAATTTATCTTTAAGATAAAAAGACCTATTTAATCCATGGATTATTGTAGTTGATTAATTGATTAACTAATATTTGATTAAGATTGGTGGCATATGTTGATTATGATTCAATTTGTATTGCTTAATTTACATGATTAGATGTTATGAGTTAGCGATGCATTTATATTCTATAATTTTAATCATATTTGATTATTATATAATATTATTTTATGGATATAATGATGTTTTAGGATAACTACCTTCATTATTATGAGATGGATGCAAAACAAATTCTTTCCTCAAATCATGATGGAGGGAGAGTATCATTGGAGAGCGTGGTTAGATAGAGATATTCGGGGTTTAAAGAGAGTAAATTCAGAAACCCTTACACACAACACTTAGTACATTATGTTTCATCATTGTCTGATATGAATAGTGTAACATGTTTTGTGTAATTTTTATTTAGATGATTGTTAGTATGATTTCTAGTAACAATCATAATTATTGTTTATGATCGTGTTCATTGTTTTAGTGATTTCACTATTTTTGTGATCTTACGTAGCTCATCTTATCTAGCAAATGAAATAATTTGCTTGTGTTTACTCATATCATTTCTTTACTATGTTTGGCAGAATAGTAAAACATTATGATGTTCCTGATGGATTTCATAATTATTATTTAATCTATAAAATTTAGATAATAATAATTAAAGATTATTATTATGATAATTATATTACAAAGTTAGAAGATAATAACATTATTTTTAAAGAGATTATATTGGATTAACTAGTTGCTTCAAGTATATATATTCATACATATAAATGGATATATTAATGTTAATTATTGAATTATTTTAGTAATCACTATAATTATTATATATTTTAGTGGATATAATTTAACATAAAATCTAAGTCTTATTATGCATAGTTGCATTTCCAGAGTTATATGATTATATTTTACTAGTATTTTTATGGGGAAATACATTGGATATCAAGTAGTTGATATGGTGTGCATGGAATATAACATAGGGATTATTTGACTTATGTGATTGAGGTGGTTGATGATAGATTGATAAATTCCATACAAAATTGATAAAGGAATAATATATGATTAATTATGGATTGTTAGAAGCATCAAGAATGATAAGGTAAAACAATCATTCATTGACATTAGTTAAGCATTGTTTTGAAAGAAAATTATGGGGTTTTATTATGTATGCATGGAGGTAGACTATGAGTCAGTTAATCTATCTGGGCATGTATAATTTTGAATAAGTTTAATCAACTGAAGAAGCTGGAGTAGTGGAAGAAAATAGATGATGGAAAATAAATAAAATCGATAGTGGGACTATGAACAACATATGGCTCATGACATTTTGAGAGGAAAAGGCAAAATGTGTCGAAGTAGAAAAGGAATAAATTGGCTTGGCTTTTGGCTCAACATTCTTTGTCAATCATATGTTTTATAAGGTAAGTTTTGTAATTTAAATAATTGTGTGTGATAATTTCTAGGAATGGGTTTTTAGATTGCAATGGGTTATTGGTTAGTTAATTTTTTATATTTTTGGAAAATTATATTGGGTTGTATAAAGGGCCTTATGGAGGGATTGGCCTCCACATAATTCTATATCCAACCCAAAGTAACCTGGGAAGGTTGGAATTAGAAAACTAGATCTTGGACATAATATAAATAGACTTTTGAAAATCTATCCTATCTTTCTTTACAAATTAAAATTTACTATTCGAAATGGGGTTTCACTCTATTTGGTATATATACAATTCAGTTGAGATATTTATATTGAACCAAGGTGTTATATATTCCATGGGATTTTTAAAAAATAGACTCAATTGTATATATCCATATGATTATTCAAATATTAAATAGTTCACTCCTTTTGAGATTAAAAATATGGGTTTTCAATCACACACACACACACACACCCACACACACACACACACACACACACACACACACACACACACAGAGTCACATTTAAGTTTGCCAAATCATCAAACATGTGTGTGTGTGTGTGTGTGTGTGTGTGTGTGTGTGTGTGTGTGTGTGTGTGTGTGTGTGTGTGTGTGTACTATTATATATAATCAAAATTAATTGAATATATATATATATATATATATATATATATATATATATATATATATATATATATATATATTCAATTAATTTTGATTATATAAAATAGTACATACACACACACACACACACACACACACACACACACACACACACACACCAATACACATTCAATTAATTTTGATTATATAAAATAGTACACACACACACACACACACACACACACACACACACACACTCACACACACACAAATACACATGTTTGTTGATTTGTCAAACTTAAATGTGACTGTGTACATATATATGAGTGTATATACATACCCTATAATCGATTTCAAACTTAAATGTGACAGTATGTATGTATGTATGTATGTATGTATGTATCTATAATTCATTGGTCAAACTTTAACAATAGTGTGTGTAATATAGTTATAAGATGATATTTTTATTTGACTAGGCTTAAATTTTAGTTGATTTTTAAATCTAGATAATTAAATCTTAATTATCCTTAATAGATTTTATATAGAATTGGGATCTTCTATGTAATCATTTGGTGTTACCTAGGTATAGGTAGATGAATAATTCAACTATTGGATTAGTATTTGGATTTATAAAAATATAAATGTTAGTGAATTGATAAGGTTATAATGGCTGAGTTTAGTTAGTTATGAATATTGATCATACACGAATGGGATTGTGTATATGTTACATAGTTGTAAAGGGATTGGGTATATGGGTTGCTACTAATTTATTTGCATAACAATATTGTTTATTCATATTTGTGTTGAGTTTATCTTAATTGGTCAAATCTAGGATATTACCATGGATACCTGAGTCGGTATTTGACTATGTGTTAAGCACTGCTTTGTTAAAACCCAAATAGGGTAAAGGTAGTTGTGTTTAGTTATATTTTCACTTATGAATTTCAAATAATTGGCAAAGCATGAATGATTATTTTTATTTTAAATGGTTATAATGTGTTGATAGATAAATGAGAACTAAGTATGAACTATTGAATTCTGTGTATTTATTTATCATGGGGAAATGTAATTTTCTTAGTTTAATAATAAGGTTATGGGTCTTTGTTCATGAATTGACTATATACTTCACATATAAAGTACACTCTAAGGTGAAAGATAGTGGATGTCACCTTAGTAGTATAATGTATAATGAAGTATGTGTAATGTAATTGTATGTATACATTAAAATATAAATATACATATTATACATACAACTATGTTATAATTGTTATCATGGTAGAAAATATATGCTTGATTATATTTGGTTTTTGTAAAAGCATTTGAATGTTTAAATATAAAGCATTCATTAGATTTATGAGATTAAATACAAAACATAATTATATGTATGGATTGGATGTTGTTATAGGTGTAATATGAACAATTTATTAGCTAGGGTTATAATATTATTTTATGAAGAAATAATATTATAATTTTTTTAATAGATAAAGAAACTGGTGGTCTAGATATTCATTATCTGGATGGTGTGTTATATTAAGGATTATTTTTTTGTAATCAGTTTATTATCTATAATAAACTAGATGCTCATATTCCATTCACTTAATTTGATGAATTAAATGAATGATTGTGATATTTTTGTATTTAAAATATTTTTTATTATCTAAAGTGACATATTAAGAATGAATCTTTTGGTTTTATTTATTTATTATTTTTACTAAATCTTGCATTCATGACCCTAGATAAGTAGTGGATGAATTTCACTAACTTAATTATCACCATCAATTCAAGATAAGGGGTAATCCAATCAAGTGGTGTGTACGAATTTGACTAATCCTATAGATAATTTATTATTGAAAACATTGTTATTTCATATGTTAATATAGTTTTCATATTTATGTGATATCATATTAGAGTGAATTTATTTATGTACACATTATGTATTAGATATGTTTGACACATGGGTTATGATTTATTAAAATGTAGTCCCATACTATCATTATCCACCCATCCATGAAGGAAAGGTCATCCCTTTTTTTGTAGATAGTGTAGGGGATCTATGGTCCATGGTTGGTGTGAATAAGTGCTTAGATGATGCTCTCCCTCCTAGTTGAAGTACTGTACTTGGGACTACACTTGATATTACATATTGATTCTTGAGTCATGAAGACTCTTGAGTCCTAGAGACTCTGCTTAGAGGAGCTTTGTATCATGTTTTATTATTTTATATATTTTATGTATTACTAAGAATTGTAACATTTATGCATTATACTTTCTACACCATAGGCTAGAGTATTGTATTAGTTGTGACTAAAATTATACTATTTTGTTTATGATGTGATATAGTATTTATGGTTATTCAGTATTATTCATGATTTCTATATTTATTCATGGGGATCCTTAGCTAAGTGGATTAGATATAACCTTGATGCTTAGCTAAATTAATGTAGTTAGTTAAACATCACTAGTTAAGATTTCTAATGATGAAATCTATATGTTGAATATGTGTATTTAATTTTTTTTAATTGTAATATTCTAGTAAAACCCAGTGGAGTTGTTACATTATGGTATTAGATTTGAGGCTCAAACTCTAGGACTTAATGTGTTCACTAACACAAACTTATTCTCCTGATATAGGAAAAATAATTATACACACTAGACTAGGAGGTGAGGGTACTTTGAATACCAAACCTCATATGGATTTAAATTAGTTTATAGCTAATCAAGCTATAAAGTTAGACCAAATCCTTGTAACCATGCAAGAGACTAGGGACTAAATAATGGCCCTAGAATAAAAAATGAATGTCCAAAACTAAAAAAATTCTCAAGAGGAACCCAAAGAGCATCCTAATGACTAGGAACAACTTCAAGAGCGGAGGCATGAGGAGGTGTCATAGGATGTGAGAGATCATGTAACTACAAAGTTAACACACAATATGAAAAAGGTGAATCCACCTAAGTTTGATGGAACTATATAATGGGATGGATCTAAAGCATGGATAACATAAATAGAGAAGTATTTCAAGATTCAAAATTATTCTAAGGTCACAAAAGTAGTCTAGGGATCTTATGAACTTGCTAGTGAATCAATGACTTGATGGGAAAACAAGAACCTCAAGATGAACCTAAACTTAACCAACACCACTTGGGAACAGTTTATGACACTATTTAGGTCATGATGGATTCCAAAATTATACTTCAACTAAAATCTTACAAATTAATAAAATTTTAAGCAAGGGGATTTGTCACTGAATGAATACTTGTAGCAATTCACTAAGTTTCTGAAGTATGAACTTCAATATCAGGAGGATGAGAGGTTTAGAATCATCATGGGATTGAAATCCCAAATAGGTGATGAAGTAGATGTACATGGTCTATCTACCATGGATCAAGTGTTTTAGAAGATGTGCAAACAAGAAGAGAAACCAAAATCTCTTTCCCAAGTTAGAGATAAGTTATAAAATAAATTTAAAAATTATAAACTAGCCTTAAAGAAAAATAACTGGAAGTAGAGGAGTGGAGATTCCAAGTGTCATTTTAGGAATTCAAATACCAAGTTGAACTGTGGTTTAGGGAATAGTAAGCCTGGTAATAATTTTAAGGGAAACTAATATATTGATAAGAAACAACGAATTAGAGGTTGATTCATTTGTGGAGGTGACCACTTTACTTGAGAATGTCCTCAGGACAAATTGAAGAACAAGGGTTAAGCTTCTCAACAAGGTATGTTTTAACAATAAATTCATGGAACTACTGACAATCGATAGGTTGAGTATCAATCTTCACACATAAAATTGTCAGGTATTTTATTCAATCATCTAGTTTCTATTTTAATTGATATGGGAGCTAAAAAATGTTTCATTATTCTTAAAGCACTTATCAGATTAACTAGAAGTCATAGAATAAAGGCAAATACATGGTTGGTACAATATGGGAATGAGTCAAAAGTGAAAGTTGACAAGTATCTAGTCAAATTAGAGATTAAATTGATTGATTTGACTATAGTAATAGATCTCCATATAGGACTATTGGTATCATATGATGTGATTGTAAGATACAATTGGATTGCGAAGCATAAATTCAAGGTTGATTATTTTCTAAAGAATGTCAAGTGTCAAGATGATTTCATAAATCAAACATAATTTTAGGATGAGAGAATAGAGTTAAAGATGAGGCATATTTCTAAAATTCAACTAAAAAAAATTGAAGGAAGGGATACTAAGCATTTATCATTAAGAAAAATGAGATGGAAAAATCTAAGGAACTATCTATTAAAGATGATCCTTTTATGATAAAATTCCATGACATGTTTCCAAAAGAATTACCAAGATTTTCACCTAAGTGTGAGTTTTATTTCTCGATTGATATCATGCTTGGATCAAAATTACAATCTAAGGCACTATATAGAATGACAACTAATGAATTAGCTGAGTTAAAGGCACAACTTCAAGAGTTGTTGTAGAAAGGTTTGATTCGATCAAGTATGTCACCATGGGGTGCTATAGTTATCTTACTCTAGAATAAGGATGGCATTTTTCACCTTTGAATAGACTATAAGATGTTAATTAAATCAATGATAAAATATAAATATCTATTACCATGCATTGATGATCTCTTTGATCAAATGTGAGGAGCAAGAGTATTTTTTAAGATTGATATTAGAGTAAGGTATCACCACTTAAGAATTTTTGAAGATGATACCTTGAAAAATAGTATTTAGTACTAGATATGGTCACTACAAGTTCACAGTTTTACCTTTTGGATTGATGAATGATCCAACAACATTCATGAATTTTATGAACAATGTGTTCAGTGACCACCTAGATAGCTTTGTGTCAAGGATGAGGAAAAGCACTTACAACATCTGGAATTGGTTTTTTTACATTTATGGAAGCATAAATTATATGATAAGTTGTCTAAGTGCGTATTTTTTTAAAAAAAAAGTGAAGTATCTAGGACATATTATCTCACTATATGGTATTTCATTAGATCTAGCAAAGATAAGAGCCACTATAGAGAGGTTGGCACCAAATAATATGCACGAGGTAAGAAGTTTCATCGGATATACAGGATATTATAGGAAATTCATTCCAATTTTTTTTGTGATAACTAATCCAATTACCTCTCTTTAGTGAAATAATCAGAGTTTCATCTGATCAGATAAGTATGAGGTAGACTTTCATAAATTTTAAAGAAGGCTTACTTTACCACCAATTTTAAGAATTCCTGATCCTGATGGTTAATTCTCAGTGATTACAGATGCACTGAGGATGAAAATGGAGGAGTTTTAATGCATGACGGTTCTTGGGTACCCTATGAATCTAGGAAACTAAATATTTATGAGGTGAATTATGTGCCTCATGACTTAGAACTTGTGATAATTGTGCATGCTTTGTAAGTTTGGAGGCATTATTTGTTTGAAAAACCATTTGAGCTTAAGACTGATAACTTAAGACTCAAGTACATCTTTGCCCAACTAAATCTAAATGCTCATCAATGGTTAGAGTTCTTGTTTGACTATGATTTTGATATTAAATATATAAAACATTATGATCATAGAGTAGTTAATGCTCTAACCCATAGAAGGTACATAGAAATTGTGGCTACTATCAAGAGTATTCTTAGAGATCAAATGATCAGATTTTTGCCATGAAATGAATTATATGATCAGGTCAGTAAATAATTATCCAAAAATTCTCAAAATCCTAAGTATAAATTATTTAAGATAGATAATGATGGTCTTTTCTGGTATAATGGTAAGATGTATGTTTTAGATAAGGAGAATTTGAGGACCATAGTGCTAAAGTAAATGCACAATGCCCCATATTTAGGACATCTAAGAGTAGTCAAGTTCATGGTTGAGCTTAGACCACTCAATTTATGGAAAAAATCAAGATAGATGTAGTGGATCTTGTGTTTAATTATCTGTATTGTCAATATATAATAGCTAAACATGTGCATCTAGTTGGATTTTTGTATACATAAGATATACCAAAATAGAAGTGGTAGGTGATCAGTATGGACATTGTTCAAGGGTTGCCATTATCATAGAATAGGCATGACATGATATTGGTATTAGTTGACCCATTTAGGTTTTGTAAGTAGTTAGTCCTGTAGCATATAAGCTTGCATTGCCACCAGTGCTAGCTCTTTTGCATAATGTCTTTCATGTTCTTATATTAAAATGTATATAGCTAATCCTTGACATGTTTTGGATTGGAATGATTTTCAGTTTCTGGATCCCATAGTGGTCATGATAGAATTAATCAAAGTAATTGACACTCATAAACTTTGTTTATGTAATAGGGAAGTGCCACAGTGTAAGGTTCTATGAGACCAATACTCTAAAGATAGTGCCACTTGGGATGACTATGATGAGTTTTATAGGTTGTCTCCACATTTATTTATTTGATTTGTTATTTTTTATTATATTATTTTCTATTGAATAATATTTTAAATTTATAATCTTTGTTTAAATAAATGTCATCAGGGTGATAACCAACATTAGGTGGGAAGAATGTCACATCCTAATTTCTCTTTAATCTAAATATCCTAATATCACAACATTCATGAATTTTATGAACAATGTGTTCAGTGACCACCTAGATAGCTTTGTGTCAAGGATGAGGAAAAGCACTTACAACATCTGGAATTGGTTTTTTTACATTTATGGAAGCATAAATTATATGATAAGTTGTCTAAGTGCGTATTTTTTTTAAAAAAAAGTGAAGTATCTATGACATATTATCTCACTATATGGTATTTCATTAGATCTAGCAAAGATAAGAGCCACTATAGAGAGGTTGGCACCAAATAATATGCACGAGGTAAGAAGTTTCATCGGATATACAGGATATTATAGGGAATTCATTCCAATTTTTTTTGTGATAACTAATCCAATTACCTCTCTTTAGTGAAATAATCAGAGTTTCATTTGATCAGATAAGTATGAGGTAGACTTTCATAAATTTTAAAGAAGGCTTACTTTACCACCAATTTTAAGAATTCCTGATCCTGATGGTTAATTCTCAGTGATTACAAATGCACTGAGGATGAAAATGGAGGAGTTTTAATGCATGACGGTTCTTGGGTACCCTATGAATCTAGGAAACTAAATCTTTATGAGGTGAATTATGTGCCTCATGACTTAGAACTTGTGGTAATTGTGCATGCTTTGCAAGTTTGGAGGCATTATTTGTTTGAAAAACCATTTGAGCTTAAGAATGATAACTTAAGACTCAAGTACATCTTTGCCCAACTAAATCTAAATGCTCATCAATGGTTAGAGTTCTTGTTTGACTATGATTTTGATATTAAATATATAAAACATTATGATCATAGAGTAGTTAATGCTCTAAGCCATAGAAGGTACATAGAAATTGTGGCTACTATCAAGAGTATTCTTAGAGATCAAATGATCAAATTTTTGCCATGAAATGAATTATATGATCAGGTCAGTAAATAATTATCCAAAAATTCTCAAAATCCTAAGTATAAATTATTTAAGATAGATAATGATGGTCTTTTCTGGTATAATGGTAAGATGTATGTTCTAGATAAGGAGAATTTGAGGACCATAGTGCTAAAGTAAATGCACAATGCCCCATATTCAGGACATCTAAGAGTAGTCAAGTTCATGGTTGAGCTTAGACCACTCAATTTATGGAAAAAATCAAGATAGATGTAGTGGATCTTGTGTTTAATTATCTGTATTGTCAATATATAATAGCTAAACATGTGCATCTAGTTGGATTTTTGTATACATAAGATATACCAAAATAGAAGTGGTAGGTGATCAGTATGGACATTGTTCAAGGGTTGCCATTATCATAGAATAGGCATGACATGATATTGGTATTAGTTGACCCATTTAGGTTTTGTAAGTAGTTAGTCCTGTAGCATATAAGCTTGCATTGCCACCAGTGCTAGCTCTTTTGCATAATGTCTTTCATGTTCTTATATTAAAATGTATATAGCTAATCCTTGACATGTTTTGGATTGGAATGATTTTCAGTTTCTGGATCCCATAGTGGTCATGATAGAACTAATCAAAGTAATTGACACTCATAAACTTTGTTTATGTAATAGGAAAGTGCTACAGTGTAAGGTCCTATGAGACCAATACTCTAAAGATAGTGCCACTTGGGATGACTATGATGAGTTTTATAGGTTGTCTCCACATTTATTTATTTGATTTGTTATTTGTTATTATATTATTTTCTATTGAATAATATTTTAAATTTATAATCTTTGTTTAAATAAATGTCATCAGGGTGATAACCAACATTAGGTGGGAAGAATGTCACATCCTAATTTCTCTTTAATCTAAATATCCTGTTTAATCCATGGATTATTATAGTTGATTAGTTGATTAACCTATATTTTATTAAGCTTGATGACATATGTTGATTATGAGATAGTTTGTATTGTTTAATTTATATGATTAGATGTTATGAGTTAGCCTTACATTTATATTTTGTAATTTGTAATCATGTTTGATTATTAGACAACATTATTTCATGGATACAATGATGTTTCAAGATAACTATCTTCATTGACATGTAGAGGATGTAGGATAGATTGTTCCCTTATATCATGATGGAAGGAGAGTATCATCAGAGAGGGTGGTTAGATGGAAACATTGGGGATTGATAGAGAGCAAATCAAGTAGCCATCGCAGACACCACTTAGTATATCATGTTTCATAATTGCTTGATATGGATAACATAACATGTTTTGTGGATTTTTTATTTAGATGATTGTTATTATGCATTCAATTAAAAATATTAATTGTTGTTTATGATTGTTTGAGTGATTTCACTTTTTTTTGATCTAACTCATCTTGTTTGGTTAGATAAAATAATTTTTTTTATTTAACTATATCGTTGTCTTACTATGTTTGGTAGAATAATAAAACATTATGATGTTTTGATGGATTCCATAATTTTTATTTCAATTATAATATTTAGATAACAATAA
The DNA here is from genome assembly GCA_037957365.1 of Torreya grandis. Lineage (NCBI taxonomy): Eukaryota > Viridiplantae > Streptophyta > Pinopsida > Cupressales > Taxaceae > Torreya > Torreya grandis. The sequence goes on along the minus strand of JARHVA010000053.1, from coordinate 1,900,420 downwards.
TTAAAGATTATTATTATGATAATTATATTATAAATTTGAAAGAAAATAACAATTTTTTAAAGAGATTATATTGATTTCACTGATTATTTTAAGTATATATATATGTTAATTATTAAATTATTTTATAAATCATTGTAATTGTTATATATGTTAGTGGATAGCATTTAACGTAAACTCTAAGTCTTTTTATGCACAGTCGCATTACCAAAGTTATATGATTATATTGTGTTAGTCATTGCCTAGGAAAATACATTGGATATCGACTAGTTGATATGTTGTGCATGAAACATAACATATGGATTATTTGAATTATGTGATTGAGGTGGTTGACATGGATTGATCATTGCCATGCAGATTTGATAAGGGAATAATATATGATTAATTAGGGATTGATAGAAACATCAATAATGATTAGGTAAACTAATCATTCATTGATTTCAATTAAGTATTGTTTTGGTAGGAAATTATGGGGTTTTCTACATATTCATGGAGGTGGATTGTGAGTTGGTTAAGCTATTTAAGCATGCATAATTTTGAATGAGTTTAATCAACCAAAGAATATGGAGTAGTGGAAGAAAATAGAGGATGGAAAATGAATAAAAAAGATAGTGGGATTGTGAACTATACATAGCTCACGATATTTTGAGAGGAAAAGTTAGAAGGTGAATAAGAGGGAAAATAAGGAATTGGCTTGGCTTTTGGTTTGGCATTATTTGTTAATCATACATTATATTAGATAAAATTTTTAATTTAAATACTTTTGTGTCATAATTTTTAGGAATGGGTTTTCATATTGCTTTGGGTTGCTAGTTATTTAATTATTTATAGTTTTGTAAAATTACAGTGGGTTGTATATAGGGCCTTGTGGAGGGCTCGACCTCCACAAAACCCTATATCCAAACCAAGGTAACCTGGGAAGGTTGGGATTAGAAAAATAGGTTTGATCCATAATATAAAAAAAAAATTAAAAATTTATCCTATCCTTCCTTAGCAACTCAAATTCACTATTCAAAATGGGGTTTTACTCTATTGGGTATATATATAATTCGATTGAGATATTTATCTTGAACTAGGTTATTATATATTCCATGGGGTATTAAAAAAATATACTCAATTGTATATTTACATATGATTATTCAACTTTTAAACAATTTATTTTTTTTGGGTTAAAAGTGATTGTGTGTGTCATATATATATATATATATATATATAGTAATTCGTTAGTCAAACTTTAATAAAATTGTGTAATATAGTTAGAAGATGATATTTTTATTTGACTAGACTTAAATTTTAGTTGGACTTTAGAACTCAGTTATGAAATCTTAATTACCTATAATAGGTTTTATACAAAATGGGATCTTTTGCGTAATCATTTGGTGTTGCCCAAGTATGGGTAGATGAATAATTGGACTATTGGATTACTATTTAGATTTATAAAAATATAAATATTAGTGGACTGATAAGGTTGTAATGGCTTAGTTTAGTTATTTATGAACATTGATCATACATGAATGAGACTCTGTATATTTGTTATTAAGATGAACAGTATATATATATATATATATATATATATATATATATATATATATATATATATATATATATATATATATATATATATATATATATATATATATATATATATATATATATATAGGGTAGTTGTAAAGGGACTAGGTATATAGATTCCTACGGGTTTATTTGCATAACAATATTGTTTATTCATATTTGTGTCAAGTTTGTCTTAATTATCCAAATTTGGGATATTACCATCAATACCTGAGTATGTATTTGACTGTGTGTTAACGATTGCTTTGCTAAAACTAGAATAGAGTAAAGGCGGTTATGTTTAGTTATATTTTCACTTATTAATTTCATACAATTTACAAAGCATGAATGATTATTTTAATTTTAAATGGTTAGAATGTGTTGATAGATAAATGGGAACTGAGTATGAATTGTAAAATTTTGTGCATTTATTGATCATGGGGAAATAGAATTTCCTCATTTTAACAAAAAGTTCATGGTGCCTTTATTAATGAATTCACTGTATAATTCGTATTCATATAGCTAAGGCAAAATATAATGGATGTTACCTTATTAGTGTACTATTTAAATGAAGTATGTGTAACATAATTGTATGTATACATTAATATATAAATATATATTATACATACATATGTGTTATAATTGTTATAAGAGTGAAAAAAAGATGCTTGATTATATTTGGCATTTATAAAAACATCTGAATACTTAAATATAAAGTATTCATTGCATTTATGAGATTAAATACAAAACATAATTGTATATATTGACTGGCTATTGTTATATGTGGAATATGAATAATTTATTAGCCAGGGTTATAATATTACTTTGTGGAGAAACAATATTACAATTTGCTTAATATATAAATCAACTAGCACATTAAATATTAATTAGCTAGATGGGTGTTATATTCAAGATTTTTTTTTTAGTAATTTGTTTATTATTTACAATAAAATAGATGCTTGGATTCCATTCAATTCATTTGATGGACTAAATGAATAATTGTGATATTTATATATTTAGCATATTTTTTATTAGCTAAAGTGAAATATTAAGAATGATTCTTTTGAATTATATATATATATATATATATATATATATATATATATATATATATATATATATATATATATATATATATATATATATATATAATTGTTTATTTTACCAAATCTTGCATTTATGACCCTAATTAAAAAATAGACATATTCCACTAGATTAATTATCACCATCAATACAAGATAAGGGGTAACCTGATCAAGTTGTGTATATTAATTTGATTGATCCTAAAGATTATTTATTATTAGAAACTTCATCCCAAGTAATATTTGATAAACATTGTCATTTCATATGTTGATATAATTTTCATATTTTTATGAAATTATATTAGAACAAAATTAATTATCATACATATTATGTATTATATATCTTTGACACACACGTTTTATTTTGTTACTCTATATTATTTCATCATTGTTATCTACCCATCCATGAAAAGAGGGACATCTCCTTATTTGAGAGATAGCACAGAGGATCTATGGTCTGTGGTTGGTGTAAAAAATCACTCAGATGCTGCTCTCCCTACTAGCTAGAGTATTATACTTGAGACTAGACTTGAGATTACATATTCATACTTGAATCATGGAGACTCTATTTAGAGGAGATTTTTATCATGTTTTATCATTTGAGATATTTTATGTATTACTCAAAACAATAATATTTATGCATTGTACTTTCTACAATAGAGGCTCTAATATTGTATCAATTGTGGCTTAAATTATACTATTATAGTTTTGATGTGATGTAATATTTATGGTTATTCAGTATTGTTCATGACTTTTATATCTATTCATGGTGATCCTTAGCTAAGTGGTTTAGTTATAACTTTGATGGTTATCTAAATTAATGTAGTTATTTAAATATCTCTAGTAATGATTTCTTGTAGTGAAATCTATATGTTGAATATGTGTATTAAATTTTTGAAAAAAAATATTTCAATATTCCATTAAAACCCAATGGGGTTGTTGCACATGATGCAGAATCTCTTCTATGTTCTTTGATTCATTGAATGGATGCCCTCATATGTTCTCTATAGAATAAGTTTTTTGGTGTATAGCATTAGTATAATACCCGATCATTTTATGTTACTGAATCTAATATCATGTACTTGATGCACTTTTATAGTGTGATTTACTAGATTCTAAGTAATGCATTATTCATGTTTCTCTTATTGTTATAGGTGACATTTCTGTGACCACTATTGTAGCACACTCTACACATCCCACTCTAGTTCCACCTGCAGATATTCCTACTTATTTTGATCAGCATAGCAATGACTTTGGTTCCCGTATGCTTCATTTCATGAAACACACTACCAGAATTGTAGTTTTTTGGAAGTGTTTATAGGGCATTACTCACCCTATTCAGTATGTTATGTGAATTGCTCAACATGGCATTGGTTATGATGTAGGTACTTCATCTTGATTTGGATCTATTAATAGAGCTCCATATTTTTTTTCTCCACTATTCATGAGGATATCAAGCTACATATGAGCTCTTTTACATCTTCATTCAGGCTTGAGAAACCTAAGATTATAGTGGTTAAACATGATTTACCTAACACTTTTGTGGATTTTACCTCACATAACTCTACTATGGACTTTTCACCCACTCATATACATACATCTTCATCCACCATTCATGTTAATTTGGGGTGGCTTTCTAATCATTCTTGGTACCATCAACAACATTCTTTGAGAGGACTCTATATGGGAGGTTACTTCATTACTCAACTTATTTAACTATACAGTACTCCATCTAATTTTTTATTCTTCTTGGATATTTGAGCTCTTTATTAGGCAAATGTGTTTTTTTTGGAGCCTACATCACTCATTTCATAGATGTCATCTAATACACATTGAATGCATTGTGGATTTTCTTGCATCACTTGGTAGTATTATGGTTGTATGGAATCTCTATTTGTAGTCACATTGAGAGCATAATGTCTTTTTCTTCATATTTATATGCTCTATTTTGAGCACTTTACTCTTTAGTTGTTGAATAACCCATCACCACTAGGGACATATTATTGATAGATTTGTATTTGTACCTTTGATTATGATAGTCTTATTCATATTTGTTATGGAGTTTGATCTTTCTTTGAAGAGTAGTTAGTCTGGTGTAGCCTAGTTTCAACATTTCAATGTTTTATAGTAGGATTGGACCACAAATATAGATATGTTTTTGAGTCACTACATCCACTTCAAAATTATCACCGCTAAAGGGGGTTGGAGCATGCACATACTACTTCAAGTGTTGTGCATCTTGCTATCCCTTGGTGTATCATATTTTCTTTTGGAGTAATCTGATTGAGTGTATCTTTTATTCAATTGGATTCATTCCATCGAGTACACCTACTACATGTTCATGTTGATATTTTGACTCATGCTTCTTGGGATGCATATATATATATATATATATATATATATATATATATATATATATATATATATATATATATATATATTGCATATTAATTATTTTGAGGCAATAATGTAGATATTATCTTGTGCATAATATTTGATTATTTTCATAATTTTTTTTTATTTGCATCTTGGGATATCTCTTCTTCACTCTCACCATGGTTTTACTTAGTTTTTGGAACCTTACAGTGATACATTTCATCCATGGTAGTTATCTTTACCCAATTGGCGATCAGTGTTTTTTTATAGTGAGCCTTTTACCAAGTACCAATTCCTATTTGACTTGGTGATTATAATGAATTGGCATCCATGTATTTCAGCAAAATGCATTGGTTACCACAGGGACACTTTATATTTCACTATGATTTTGTACTTGGGTACTTGATGAAGCCTAATTTTTGGGACCCATTCAGTCTCTTTGCTTTCTATTTTATCACATCCTATTTTCCACTTAAGGGAGGGTTTTGGAGTGGTTATGTTCACACAAGATATTGGTTTGTATTATTTTCAAACTAGTTTTATTTGAGTCTTATTTCCATTTATTCGTGGTGTTAATCTTATTAGTTAGTTGATCAGTTGGTTAGCCATGAGAAATATTTGTACAAACAAATATGGTTCATGCAAATATTTCATTTCACCTATTGTTAGTTTGTGAAAAAAATTATTTTTTGTACATAACAAACCTTCATTGCATATTTATTATGCACTCCTTGTGCTTCTCCTTGACAAATGCCCAAGAGAGAGATATCTAGATTGTATATTGATTATTATTGAGGCAATAATGTAGAGAATGGCTTGTGCATAATATTTTTTTATGTGAAAAATATTTGAGATAGTTTTTCTATGGAAATAGTTTGTAGGAGAGATCCTCTAGTTGCATGAATGTATATTGCATTACATCAATAATTTTTAATGATTATCAATATTTATAGTCTTTGTTCATACTATCTATCATGATTACTAAAAGTAAAATCCATTTATTTGAGTGGAAAAGAACAACTATAACTATATGGTAAAATGTGCACCTTAACTTTGTTGATCAACAACACTAATTTTTAGTCCAACAATATTATTCTAAGTTGCTTTATATGGGTAAAAATAGAATTAACTAAATAATGAATAAAATTAAATGATGTAGATTTTATTGACAAAAAAAGGGAAGAATAATTGAATAATTAATAAAATAAAATAACTTTGATTATTTTTTCTTTGAATACCCAGATGCCTCAAGACTATGAACATGGCAAAAAACACAAATCTCTTGACAAAGTCATTGTCCATATAACATGACAACATCCCAATGAGAACGACTATGATTAAAAATTAAATTGAATTCCTATCCACTTATCACGATGAAATAATTTAAAGAGATTTAACATTTATAACAAAGAGTAAGTGAATAAATAAGACATGAATGTCAGATACAATTATGATTAATGAAATTCATTAAATGAGATAATTAATGAATATAACATGTAGATAAAACTGACTTGCGATGTAATATGTAGGCTATTGACATGTCACTAAGCAATAAATGCAACATTCAACATTCTATTTTAATAAAACTATTTTGGAAATGATAATATGATAGTTTGCACTTTTTATTTCTATGTCACCTTATAGATTTATTAAAGGCAATGGAATATTTGTAAGTAACACTCCAAATAACATGCTAATATTTATGTATCAAACTATGGAAAAAACTCTATAATATCAATTTAATATGTATTTAAAATTATTTGGTTTGTTAATAAAAAAAATTAGCTAATTCAAAAGTGATTCCTATACGTAGATATATTGAAAGGATAAAAAGATGGCATTACATATGAGTCAAATCTATTCACTGAACAACAAGAAAAATGTAACTCGTCTCATAAAATCTACAAACTTTGTTCTTGTAATGATAGTTGACCCATGGAAATGGGCTCAATGTAAACTCTAGCTTTACACGAGCCAAATATAGTATGTCTATAGTCTATACCACATAGGAAAAGATGACACATTCACTATAAATGAATTTATTTGTCTTATGTAATATGCCCTATACCATGCATAGAAAAATTATTTCTATTTTAAAAAAATTGAAAGCTTACCTAGAAAAGAAAAAAACTAAACTATAACCAAAATCTAAGAACATAACATGAGAAAAATATAATCTATGAATTCAATGCATGTAAGTATAATATTACAAATGTCATTTCAAAAAAACTTCCTATTCTTCCTTGACAAATTACAATCTTTGGTGGCTGACAGAATGCCAAATATTATTTGAGTAAATATTTGAATGCCACAATGATGTTAAAAATAAAGTGAAGTTTGTAAATAGAATTGTCTCAAACTATTCAATCGCTTCAGATCACTAGACAATTAAATGGTCTTAAAGTAAAAAACTAATTTAAAAGTCTAAAACCATCAGGTAAAGAAAATATTTCACTGATCACCTATAAACCAACCTTGTCTCAATAGTAAAAAGTCTTAAGTTTTGAGAAATAAAAACTATTAAATATTTTATAAATGAACAAGAGTAAAAAATTATGTATAACACATGAAACACTATTAACCCTAGACACAAAGGCTTGTAATGAATTTGAATATTAGCATTAATCCATAGAACACAAAAACATTACAAAGTTTATAATTTTCCATGTAACAAATGGTCTTGAAGTTTTTTTGAAAAATAATCTTATATAGATTTAAAAAAATTTACATTTGCACATTCATGATATGCAGTAATACAAAAAATATAACTTCTAATCTATGTCATGCAACCAAAAAAATTGCATAATTTAAATGAAATTTTATGTGAAGAACAAATCCAGAGTCACTACCATGCAAAAATCATATTTCCATAAAAATCATGATAAGTGGAATTGAATTTCTAAAAGATTATTATTTCACACTGAAATCAACCCTTACCAGTGAGGCAAACATCCCCAATGTAGATGATAACATTAATTTCTTGCAACAAGGATATAATTCAACATAAAAAATGTTCCTTCCAATAATAAACAAGAAGCAAATTAATAAAATAAATTTAAAATCTTGTCACTCCATCTAGATTGGCTTGAATATGAATTACTCTACCTTTGACAAGCATGTTTTCACTTCTATTTTGCAGATATAATTATAGAATGAATAACTCTGTCACTAATATCCAAAACTAATCACTTGATACTCAACTAAGCCCACATTAATTTATGAATAAAAAAGGTATTTGTGAAATAGCTAAGATAATAAATACTGTTAGATTTACTAAAATTTACTCTTATAATGTAAAAATGATTTTTTAAAGTTGATATCTTGCTCTCATAAACATCTCTTCAAATCTCACTCTTACGTACAAATATTTTACATTAAAATTTAAGTATATACTTATGTGCAATTTACAAGGGCAGTCGTAGTCATAAAATAGTTTAACAAAATCTTGATTATTTGGAAATATATTTAATAACATTAAATATATTCCATGCATTTGAGATTTGACCCTGAAACTTTGTTATCAGTTTAATGTTGGAGCTCAACCCATTAAGGTTGCATTTTGCCTCTAGTTTTTTTAGACTGGACTCTCAAACCTTTAAATGCCACATATAATTATATAAAAACATAATGTGTGTCATTTAATGATATTCCATAGGCTGGTAGTGAAAACTAAAACCAACGTAATACTTCACATTTATATGACTAGATAAACATGTACCGCACCATACAAATAGAAAATCTTAAAATAAGTAGGATGGTGACGAAAGTGCAACTATTGTATGGATGTAATAAATAAAATATTTTCCCCAAAAATTTTCATATTAATTTTAAAATATTTTCAAATAACATGCCTGAGAATATTCCAAATTTATATGTAAAAATTAAAATTATATATAATTATTAAAATTATATCCTTTTTAAAAAAAAAGATTGGCTAAAGCAAAAATGACTAATTTAAAAGTGAAAGGACTAATAAGACAAGATCATATCTTTTTAGATGGGAGTTGCTTCATATATATATATATATATATATATATATATATATATATATATATATATATATATATATATATATATATATATATATATTTGTGTGTGTGTGTATTGATTGATTGATTAAATAAATATTTTTTTATTGTGAACAATAAAAAACTAATATATATATATATATATATATATATATATATATATATATATTTGTGTGTATTGATTGATTGATTAAATAAATATTTTTTTATTGTGAACAATAAAAAACTTTGAAATAATATAATAATGTATGCACTCTAAAGTTTAACACTAAATATTAATGAATATTCTACATCATATTCTCATAGAATATTCTATTTATATCAATATTTTAATTAAAAAATTACTAATTTATATAATTAAAAAAAAGTGTAGACAAGTGTACATAATATTCTAGAAAAACTGGCACTTAATCTGTAAGTTATACAACTATTAGAAACAAATACTAGTAAATATAATTTAATTAATTGATTATTAATATTTTAACCATCCTACTATTGCATCATTCATAAACTTTCAAGAAGGATACATATCCAATTGAATTGTCAACGTTATGTTTCTCTCCACACGTGTCATCACCAAAGACATGGCCCCATAGTTAGCACCACCATGCTGAAAAATATTCACCTTTCCATTTTTATCCATGCTCACAAGTACATTCAATCCGCTCAAGTGGCTAAAATAATGATTTCCTACTAAACATATATTTGATGGCATGGAGTATTCAAGATCATGTTAACCATATGCAAATCAGAATTACAGGCTGGCGAAGCCCATCAATGCATCCATAAATCTAACAACATCTACAACTTTTTTATCCACCCTTTGATGGATTCTAAATTTATCTAATCAAAGATCTAGAGTGAAGCATATTTTTGTCAATGTTTTTATAGCCTAGTGTAATCGTATCGATGGGGAAATCTTCACTAGACTAGATTGTGTTGTTCATGTGGTTTTGCAGAATCAAATCTCCTCTGCCCTGCACATACATATGTGTTGCCTATCCATTCATAGGTGTAGACCATACAAATTCATAATCAAAATTGGAGAGGATGAGGTTCTTGTCAAGCTGTAGTTGTAGCACTGCATTCCACAACACAAGGTGCAAGTAATTAGTAGTGCACACTACTCTCCATCTAAGAGATCATTCAATATGGATATGATCAAGTAGAGAAAATATGTGTTTTCACTTGATTCTATGAAGGCCAAGAATGACCATATTTAATTTTATAAGTGTTATAACATTTCCTCTCTACTATTAGAAATAAGAAATACAATGACATTTTTTCATTGTGAAGAATGAATGGAGTACCAACTGAAAGAGACCAATTCCAGTCATTGTTCACATCGTTGATGTCACACTATGTGTGGGAGTAATAGATAAACAATTTGGTTTCATTCCCCAATGGTCAATGGGTTTTGCCTAGTATTAATGGATATTCATGAATTTATCTCCCAAACCAACACAACATTCAAAACCCATGACATAATGGTGAAATTACATATATCATAGACTTTGTGCTAATTTTAATGTAGATGATTTTTTATCCTCTTCATATCATTATTGGAATAAATATGAAACATGATGTGCTTGATGACTTCCAATTCAACCATTTCTACTACATTGACTATTTCATTCAAACAAGGCAGATCGAAAACTATCATTAATTTCATTTCGATGGAATTTCGACTGAAAACCCTTTTTCATTTATCTATATCACATTTTCAAATGATGTTGAAGAAGAAGATATGGCATAAATCTACAACAGAAGGGCAGTACCAAATGCTTCTCCAAGATATAGGTGGTCTCTAGCGGTTCCCATAAGTTTATCATTTTGGAAGTAAGAAGTGGCATCCCTAGTATTATCTAAGATATCACTCTTCAAACAAATTTAATTAAAATAAATGATTATGTGTATTATAAAGTTTTGAGATTATTTTGTTAATTACTATGTCTTTTTCTTGGAGGTCATTATAATTTAAAATTTATAGTTTATAAGGTACAAATAAATATTCCCAATGTTGAGTAATTGAACTACATTTTCTAGGTAAGACACCAATTATTAATCATTTACTAGTTACAAAAAAAATCAACAATGGTCAACTTAATCACATAATCTAATTAAGAAATCTATTGTAGATATTCAAAAGGGATATGTGCCTTATTCATTGCATTTTTAAAAATAATATTTAATTAATTTAATTCTCCATCATTCAATAGAAAGTATTAAGAAAACACAATGGTCATTTGAAACTTTAATTGTTTAGGCTACATAATGTCCTTATTGCAAATGATCCTTTTGTGCAATCATTTTTATATCTCCATCTATTTCAACTTCCTAATTACAATATAAAGTTAAAGACTAACCACTACACGATCTTTGTTGTAATAAAAATGACTTTGAACACTAATTTAACATACTATTTCATTTATCCTTTGTTTACTTTATTTTGTTATCCCTTCTTAATTCCCAACCAAATCAGAGCCAACCTATCAAAAATTTGCTCTAAAACTTTGCAATGGGACGCTTTGCCACCCTATCCAAAAATTGTCTCCGTACTTCGAAATTTAGACCATCGGATTTCCAAATGATAAAAAACAATAATAAGCAAAGTTTAAAATATGTTATTGAGCTGAAATGGCATGTTACTTAGGTTCTTGATTGAAAAATATGGAACACTCAGGGAGATGAGGCCTTTTGTTATTTTGTCGACTTCAAACACACCTTTGACATGGAACCTTGTGACAAATTTTGGAATAGGATGAAGGCGCCGAGGGGTTCCAAACGAGCTTAGAGCTACTATCCATAGATTATATGAGCAAGTAAAGGCTAAAATCAAAACTAGTGATGGAATGTTAGAGTGTTTTGGCAGCGATATAGGCGTCAAGCAGGGTTGTTCGCTTTCACCAACTTTATTTGTACTGTACATTGATAAATTAGAAGAATGGTTAAATAAAGATAGTGGGGAGGGGATTCAACTAGCTAAGTATGTTATAAAACTGCTTCTTTATACAAATGACCTCATTTACTCACACAAATAGCCAACAACTTGAGGGAACATTTGAGAGCACTTGAAATTTTTTGTCAAAAGGTTGGAATGCAGGTGAACACAAGCAAAACCAAAGTAATGATCTTCTATCTGAAAAGAAAAAAGGAATAATATACCTTTACCTTCGAAGGCAGCCAATTAGAGAGAGTTGAGGAGTACAAGTACCTCAGGCTTGATTTTCACCACAAGCTCAACTGGGAAACGTGTAGAGAAAAAATAATTCAAGGAGGATGGAAATCATTGTACTCTCTTCAAAGTAGGTGCAGGATTGTGGAGTTATGAGACTGGAAGACCAAGAGAACACTCTTCGATTTGTTGATTACCCTGGTGATTCTCTATGGGTCTGAAATTTGGGGCAGCAGTATGTCAGTTCAAAAATGGAAACAGATAGAGAGAATCCAAAAACACTTCATCATAACTAGTCTCAAAGTCAAGAATTCGGTGCTATATGAGATCTTACTTGATGAAACAGGGTCCTTCCCTCTAGAGGCATCGACGACGATACAGTTACTAAGCTACCTCAAGAAGATTCAAAACATGAAGAAACACAGGTGGCCTAGACTAATTATGGAGGAAGAGCTAACTAGAAGAAAGAACACTTGGAGGAAGCAAAATGACAAATGGGTAAAGAGGTGGGATATTAGCATGTAGGAGTGCCCAAATACTAATGAAGAAATTAAAAAAAATGTGAGAAGAAAATTCAAGTGCATCATGTGGACAAAACAAATGGGCCATAAAAAAGAATACTACCTCAAAGAATTCAACTCCACAGGGGATTTTGAAGAAAAATCCTATATAGGAGCAGACATTAAGTGGAAAGCGAAAATGTTGATTGCCCAACTTAGGATGAGCTCTCATCATCTTAGGTGTGAAACGGGTAGATGGCTAACTCCTAAAGAGGATTGGGAGGAGAGAATATGCCTCTTTTGCAACAAAGGCGTGGTGGAGACGGAATGACACTTCCTCTTGGAGTGCCAGGCATACAATGACATCTAATAAAATTATGGTGAAACTTTGAAAATCGCCAACCTTGACACCCTATTTGAAGTGACAAGGCTGGGTAATACAGCGAACCTCGTGATCAAACTTCACAGCAGAAAGGAAGATCTCAAGAAGGAAGTTCAGGAAACTTAGGGAATGTTTGGTGGCTGATGTCCTGTTTTGAAGGGGATATGCGTGACTGATGGGTCCTATAGGCTACTGCGGCCTCGTGAACGTTATTGAAATCCTTCATTCATTCATTCATTCATTCATTCATTGCGAATTTTTAGGAAATGTACTTAACAGCGTAAAAAGTGTTCAAACTTAAACCGAGTCGTAAACAATGCCCTCGCTTTCCTATGATTAGACATGTCTTAAACCAAAAAAATGACCGCACACTGCAAAAGGAAGTATTGTTCATTCAAGTTTCCACAAGTTTTCGTTTCTTTTTAATGAAGACAACACCCTCGTTTTCTTTAATGATCGTATGATTAGACATGTCTTAAACAAATAAATGGCCCTACACTGTTGTTCATTCACAAACTCCATGGGGGATGAATTCATAATAGTGCGTAGTAAAATAAAATAAATGCTGTTGTACCTCAAATTCCAGATAATTCTTCTCCTCGCGTATGGGCTACACTTTCACGATCTTGTCTCACACATGTATATTTACCCGCTGTCAAACACCAGGTATCAACCCCTCCATATTGGAAAAAGATGAATATGCCATGGAATATTCAAAGACAAATCATTTCTGAATATTCGCTATTGGCATAGCAATTAGACTCTGCACATGAGCCAACATGGAGCTTCAGGAAAGGGCACGATATGCTGATGTAAGCGAGTTATTTTATCAGTGTAGTGCGTGTGCAGTAGTTAGACTTCCCATATGAGCTAACATGGAGCTTGAAGAAAGGGCAGAATATGCTGATGTAAGTGGGTTATTTTACCAGTGTGATGCACATACAGTAGTTGATAACAGAGATCCATGTTAATACTATTAATTAATTAATTCACTCATGCCAAAATGTTAAGCGAGAAATCTATGTTTGGCCATTGGTTTTTTCAAGTTACCAGAATTTAATTAAAACACCCCATTTTTAGTAGGAACAAAAGTTACTCCAATATTATATAATGAAGTGGAACAGGCGTAAAATCCATTCACAAATACAGTTAAGTAAAATCCCATTCATAGATACAGTTAAATAAAGAATTCAAGCAAATTTTGAAGGAAGATTTTTCAAAATTTGAAAAAAAAAAAAAAAAGTACAGAATAATATTTACTTATTTTTTATTTTGTTATAATATATTTTTTAGAATAATTTCTATTTATATGAGTTACAAAGAATAATGTATATGTTGAAATTTTATCTTATTATTATTTAAAAAAATCAATTAAATAAATTTATATATAATTTTAGTATACGTTTATTTAATATATAAAATTAATTATAATTTATGTATAATTTTTTAAAATAAATTATTAATTAAATTATATTTTCAAATTAATTGTAATTAAATTATACAATCGTGATTAGTTATTAAGATATATATATTTGACAAAAATATATAAAATTTATCAGGGTTAAAAATAAACATAATGTATATGTTTATTTTACTTTTGGTATAAATTACTAACTAAATTATATCTTTATTTTGAAACAAACATTTTTCATGATTTATGGATCCAAAGTTCTTTTTATTTTGGATGGATTTGTTAAAAGAAGCAATGACATCTCCTTTTTATTTGAATCAAATAAATTTATCAAGTAATTTTTCATATATTTCATGCAAATGATACTTATATATATACAATTTGAATCACTATCAAGGGAAGTATATAAGGAATGGTGGAGATTTCCAAAACAAAACACAATTTGTAATTTAATACAACAAATATGGGAAGAACAACTACAATATCATGATATTTTATATCGACATCATTATAGAATAATTTCCCTCTTTTTCATTTACTTTTATAAAAAATAGAACCACAAATGCAAATAAAAAAATAGAATTAAGTTTGTTAGAGAACCGGTACAATCTAAAAAGTGCTTTGTTTCGATTTCTATCATCTTGTCTAAGGAACGTTTACACATATAATATCATAATTATATAGTGTAGGGGAATTTACAGTAAGAAAGTATATGATAGACATTTTTATATTATCCTCCAAAAATTACAAAAGGAGTATATAAGTATTCCATATGGTAGCAGGTTGGAAAAAATAATAAGTGATTTCCGTACTTTAGCTCTAATTTCCATGATATGTGGTGCAGTTGATGGCACACATTAAATAATCATATTGTCCCAAACAAAATTATACTCCTATGAACTATGCAAATTGACATCATTTTTACAGTATTTT
Source organism: Torreya grandis (assembly GCA_037957365.1). Classification (NCBI taxonomy): domain Eukaryota; kingdom Viridiplantae; phylum Streptophyta; class Pinopsida; order Cupressales; family Taxaceae; genus Torreya; species Torreya grandis. Next base: position 1,884,985 of record JARHVA010000053.1, on the reverse strand, counting down.
TTATTCTAAAAAAATATGTGATGCATAAAAAATGTTTCAAGATTTGTGTGTAAATGCTCCTAGTAGTGCCCATGATGCTAATCATTAGAATTATTCTATAATAAAAATAGAATACAAAATAGAAAAGTATTAGCATCACCAACTTTCCAAATTCAAGGAAATATTATCTATCCCCAATTAATAGGGGATTTTGCATATACTATCTCTCCCTACTTATTAAAGCCATTTAATAACAAGCTTTCTCTAATGCATGATCTTTGTAAAAAACACTTATGCAAAGGTCATGTGAAATTGAGAATGCATTTGGTGTGTTGAAAGGGAGATGGAGATTTCTTCATGATGTAGGTGTAGAGTTGGATAGAGTGCCTAAGACTATAGTGGCATGTTGTGTGCTTCAATTTTTTTTTATAAATAAATAATGAGGATAAGACCAAAATCTAAGTAGATTTACATCTAATTCTAATTCTCAACAATGTAGTGTAGTAATGGAAAAGGACCAAAGAAAAGTACAAAGAGATATTATATGTTGTGATTGGGAAAGATGTTATAATTCTAGTTAGGAGCAATGGTGTATATTTTTATTACATAACATATACCATGTTATTATTATGGACTATATGATGCATTTCTATGTTTTTTTGTTTTAATAAAATAAAAAATAAATAAATACTTGGGAAAAAAGATTTGTAATTTAGAGTTTTACATCCAATAGTTTTTCCATTCATTTAATCTCTTGTCTATTTTTTGCATGCTCAATTTTTATCCTTGTTCAATTTCTTTCATTGTTTGTGTGAAATGATACGTACTCTTTTCCATTCTCTCTCCCAAATATTTTTTGGAGGTTCTTTTTCTCTTTACATGATTGCATTCAATTCCACTTGTATTCAAAGGAGTTTCTTGATTTGATCCTTCAACATTTTCAATATTGATACAGGGACTTTATGATTTTCCTTCCATGTCTTTTCAAATGTAGATATGTTTACATTAACCCATTCTTTTCCATTATACCCTCCTATAATACCAATCACCTCGTGTGTTTTTCTTATAATGTGATCCATATCTTTGTAAAAACTCCATGTTGAAGGTGTTGTCCTTGTTGTATTTTCCATTTATTTCTTCTTCTTGAATGTCTTATTCAACCATTCCATTTTTATTTGCAATGAATACCTATGAATTATGTTCCACAAATAAGATTTAAAGCATCTGCTACTTTATCCCATTATTTCTTGCCTAGATTCCCGTGGTTTATTTCTTCATACACCTCCTCAAATTTTAAAATCAATTCTTTCACCACATGTTTTCGCCAAATTTCTTCTTTGTATTCTCTCTTCAACACCTTATTTGTTCCATCACTATCATGTGCATGAGTTTATGAAATTGTTTCTTATATTTTTGAATCATCAACATCATCAACAATATATGCAATGGATTGATTAGTAGTGGATTAAAGCCTTAGGAAGGGACCATAAGTATATCTGTCAGGGATATAAATTCCTTACTATAAGTAGAGAAATGCTCATGTCATTCCTCCCCCCAATCAAAATTACAAAATCCTTTTTCCTTTTCAACTATGCCCATTAGTTAGACAAATTTGATTTAATACATGTGCTTACTAAATAACTAAATAAATCACATAAAATCACCCAATGATGGTCTTTAGGTAGGAATGGATTTTATTATGTCATATGTTGGAGAAGGATTTTGTTCCTTCATATTTTTGACTTTACTTTAGAATATTGCTTGCCGCTAATGTTTGTGTTTAGATAAGTATTTATTTGTGAGTGTGGAATGGAATGACCAAATCTTAGTGTGTCTTTTATATTTTTTTGTGAATTTTAGATGTAATTTTTTTCAGAGTTTTGCATAAACAAGTCCATTTTATGATAATTTTTTTTATGGTGTTGAGAAACCCATGTACTCCTCAAATCTTCTTGGAGTGGGTTTGACACAAAGGTATTGAAATTATGAAAATAGATTTAGATGGTTTCCATAAAATAATGATTTTTCTATATCTTGTAAAATTAATAATTCTTACAATCATTTACATTATTTAACTAAATTTTTAAAATTGATCTGATTTCTTAAAATAGAAATGTTAAACTAATTCAAATACATTGCATTTCCTAATTTTTATATATAAAAAGACCCCCAAAAAATTACATCAACTACTAAACTGTATAATTTAAAAAAAATATAAAAACAGAAAAAAATTTAAATATATATGAAATTCAAAAATAAAATTAAAATCAACATTACCATAGATAATCAAACAAATTTCTTTTTACAATAATAGTTAAGAAAAAGGTAATGCATATGACCATCCAACAACTGATGAATACATGTATCCAATTATTATATTTATATTTTATTTTATGATTATTTTCATTTTATAGGTGTCAATTATATTTCATAACAACTATAAAAAATTGAATATATATATATATCAAAAAATCTCCTTTTGCGTATTTAAAGGAGACACATGCGTTATTGGAAAAAAAACAGAGAAAAGGGGGTGAAAAACCCATTTACTTTAATATTTAAAAAAAAAAAAAAAAACAAACCAAAAACTAACCTGAGATATCCCTAGAAAGCTTAGACTTATATAATGATTTTTTTTAACTTGTACACTTCAAGAATGTGCAGCGGACAAAATTTTATATACTTAAAAAGCTTCCTAAAAAGCTTTGCGAACAGTTTTATATTTATTCAAAAAGTATTTTTAGAACCGGATTTAAACTAATTGATCGAAATTGAATATATTTGAAATCAGAATATAAAAACTTACATTATCCCAGTATTTCTTGAAGGCTTTGTGTTTACCTTGTATAAACCCATGTTCATTGTTGTTATCTTTAAAATGAATGCATATGTATTTCTAAGTTTTTATTGTGATTTTTTTTATTTTTTAGTTTTGTTGAAGTTGTGTGATATGAATAATTGATTTTATTTTACTTTTTATTAAATATGACTGCATGATAGGTTAGGTTTTTGGAATTTGAAGTATTAAATGATGTACGAAGCTCAAATTTTCAGATTTTGAATTATTAAATAATGTATGAAAATAGAAGAGCATTACATGGTCTTGGGCTGCAACTTAGTTCACAAGGGGAGCGCTTACGGATATATTTTGTACGTTATGATTTCAGCCTGTAGCGTGCTTTGGGCCATCATGTGTGGACCCTAAGTAACTACTTTAAAGTGACATGTTTTAATATTGATGTCACCAATTATTCATATTTATATATCGATGTCACCAGTTATTCATGTTTACAAATATAGGTATATTTAGAGTGAATTTTGTATTTACTTTCCCATTGAACGAAGGAGAAGTCTCTTAGCTAGTCTCAAATATGAAGATGATGAATTCTCAAACTCAATCTAAAGTTATGGAGATGATAGTTATGCTTATAACTCTTTGTCACTTAATGTACTCTATCATTTGTTTTCCATTTTATCACTAAATCTTCATCTCAAGGTTTTAACAAGAATTATTATTTATATTTTTGGGTCCTATATGATCATTGTGAGCTATGTGTGAAGATAAAGATGGTGAAAGTTAAAAAACAATTTTGGAGAGAAGTATTTATAAGAATATGAGATTGAAGCTGAGTGGTAGATATAGATTTAGGGTGTGCGATAAGTCAAAATACACTAATAATTACAAACATCATCATCGAATTTTTCCTATGTCCAATTTAAGAGGAGGAAATAGTGATAAAATTTAAATTTTGGTTCACTACCTTTCAATCTAAATATTTCAATTCACTGTTTATATGAATGTTGGCTCCAGATTATGCATATGAAAATAAAGATGGTGATAAGAAGCCTCTCTCTACAAGAGATTACTTTACAACAACTTGTTAAGCACGAGATACACTGAGAGGGGGGGGGGAATCAGTATATCATAAATCTTATAAATTTTTACTTGATCAAATTCCACTTAACCATACATTCAAGATATGCAATAAAACTAAAATAATAAACACCAAATTTAACGTGGAAACCCAATGTGAGAAAAACCATGAAGAACAATCTCAAGTATATGAATGAGCACCAACTCAAACTACAATATTCATAAGCACCAACTTGCAGGAGCACCAACCCTTTTACTGAGCACCAACATAGTAACTATTCATGAGCACCAACCCACAGGAGCACCAACCCCTTTGTTGAGCACCAACACAACAACTATTCGTGAGCACCAACCCACAGGAGCACCAAACCCTTTTGCTGATCACCAACACATCAACTATTCGTGAGCACCAACCCATAGGACCACCAACCCCTTTGCTGAGCACCAACACAAACTATTTGTTAGCACCAACTCACAGGAGCACCAACCCCTTTTGTGTATACCACACAACTATCTCTCAATGTTGCTTTCTCAACAAATGATAGCACATTACAATATCTCTTTCCTTTCTCTCCTTTGCTCTTCTACGCTAGATATAACAGTTACAAATCATACTCTCTCTTCCATATTACAAATGGCTTCTCAAGCCTTTATTTATAGCTTTCAAAATGACCTTTGGCATTCACCCTTTGTGACCCTTCAATCCTCATAGAAAATGGTGCCAAACTTGCATGACCCTTCGTATCCTTGCATTTGAAAAGTCATATGGTGAACCTTCATAAGCAAAAGCGTCCTTTCCTCTTTTGTCTTTATCTTGGTAACTTTTCATATTCCTCAAAGTGTCCCTTCATGAGAAATTGTGCCCTTCCTCTTTTGTCTTCACTTGGTGACTCTTGGAATTCCTCAAGATGACTCTTCATGGGAAATGCATCCCATTCTTTTTTTGTCTTTACCTCGTGACTCTTTGACTTCTCCATGGGCCCTTCTTTTAACTTTATGCAACCACAAATATATTCGTTAATATTAAATAAATATTAACACACATTATCCAAGATATTACTATTAAAAACATCATTAAATGCAATGGGTCCTTTATCACCAATAATGCTAGACCTTTGACATCAATGACAATGTTTCCAACACAAAGTTGTGTGGATAATGTTACAGGGCAATAAGAAACACATTTGGAATATTCTAACAGATTGATATGGCCAATTTTATGTTCTTCCATACTACATTTTCTATAATACTGGTAAATTTTGATATTTTTAATGATCTACCTACTTCTATTGACCTCGTTGTTAAAGATAATGTATGGAATCAACCCCTGAATTATGAGGTTTAACCTCTTCGGTGTCATATATGTTTCAATATAGGGCACTTGACCTCATATTGTAGCAATCCCAATAAAAATAAGGCATAACCTATGTGGTGGATGGATTCCCTCCGTGAACTTATGACAATGTCTAGAATAGGATCACCAGAGAGTGAAGCCTTAGACTCTAAAGAGGAAAATTCATTTGCATCAAGCGAGGATTTTTTTATCCCTTCAATTTCATTAGAGTAATTTTTAAATGGAAGAAACATAGTTCTAGAAGAGGTTAGGTCAGAACTTATAAGCTTTCAGTCTAGAGCCACCCTCCCTAAAGGGAAATATGAAGGGTTTCAACACATTAGCTCATTATAAGTTTTTTTACCCTTCCATTCAGATTTGGGGATAGAGGATAATAAGGATCAGATGTTGTTTCAAAATTAAAAAATGGACATCTTAATAAAGCACCTAATCTAACCAACATAACCATGTACTCTCATAAAAGAGTGAATAAGGGTGTTTCTTAGTGGGTTCAAATTCAGTTGCTTGTTATGTTATTTTTTGACAACCTGTCAGGTATGGTGTTTATTTTTTAATTAGTAGTAGAATGGTTTGATGAGTAGTGGTATAAATTTTACTGATTTTTGGGTATCATAGGCCGATCGATATTTTGTTTAAGGTTTACGGCTGGTTTGTTGTGTTGTATGCCTCAGTTTTGGCTTTATATTATTTTGGTTGATGTTGCTTTGTTTTATATGGCTATTTAGAGCTTTTTTACAAGGTATTGGGGGCTTTTAAAAACCTTTATATATATATATATATATATATATATATATATATTAAACACCTCTTCCCATGAAAAATATTTCACTTTTGTCACTCTTATTTGAGACTTCATTCGCTTTACTCTTGCAACCTTCATGTTGTTAACTGTGCTACCTAACCATTGGGCTGCCCATGTTATTATGAATGCTCTACTCCTGATACATGCCTATTCTCAGCCTTTCCACCTAACCCTTGGGATACCCACAAACATAATTTTATTTGTAATGTTGATAAAACCTAAAAAAATGACATTAAGTACACAATAATATCAGTTTCACATTACATGTAAGTAAACTCCAAACTAATTATTTTCTTTTCTAACTTGCATATTTGATAAGGCCTATTATACATGAATAATTTTAGGTTCCATATAACATTAAAGGTAAAATCTATCCTAGTGTGTACATATCTATTGAATCATAGTGGCTTGCATATCTACAATAGTTTGACATATACTTGATAATAGTTTAGTAGATTTGGTACACAAACAAGAAAACCAATAAAGATATTTTGTGACAACAACTCAGCAATTGCACTATTTAATAATCATCTATTTCACAAGAGTCATTAACATATAGACACCATATATCATGTCATAAAATAATTAGTCAACAACATAGAGATATATTTTGAGTTCTGTAGATCTGAAGATCAGTATGTAGACATCTTCACCATTTATCCATTTTGAAAATATGGATTTGAGTATCTAAGAGATTGTTTGGGTGTCATGAAGTTAAGGAGTCAAGCTTAAGAGGGAGTGTTGAAATATAAACTTGACCTCACTAACATTGAGTACGTGTGAGTATAATATTTAAATATGATAGTGAAATGATGTTAGTGGAATATTAAGTGGAAATAAAATATGTTAGTGGAATATTAGGTGGTAATCAAATAAGTTAGTGATATGTGAGTGGAGTCATAAAGGCAAGTTAATGTATGCGAGTGGATTCATAAAACAAGTAAGTGGATATGAGTGGAGTCATAAAACAAGTTAGTGGAATCATGTGGGTGATGCAAGGAATCTTCTAGTTGTGAAGTTTTTCTATATATTTGTATTAATATTAATTTATAAGAGACGAAAAAGAAAAGGAAGAAAAGCACACAAGTGATTGAGGATTTTTATATAAGTATTATTTTCCCAATTTTTTTTGTATTTATTATTTCTTCTATATAAAATTATAGCTTCTTGTTTATTTTGAGTTAACATACATCCTAAAGGTAAGATTTAGATCTATTTCCCTCAAATTGGTATCAGAGCTTCCTTCATAATTGTAGGTGCCTAAGAGTTTTTATCACAAAATATCACCTAGTGTGTACGTATCATGTGAAGTAGTGTGGGTTGTGTATCTATAATAGTTCAACATAGACTAGACAACCTTTTTGAACGTCCAAAAATAGTTATAGTTCATGCTATTAAGTATTGACTTAAAAAAATTTCACATAATATTGATGAATGTATGATAATATATTATGCACATGTTCTTTGAGTAGGGTATTATTGAAAAATGTAAATGGGAACCCAAAAGAGGTGGAGAGCATAGTGAAGAGAGGAGTGATTTGTGAAAGATTGTGGAGACATTGAGAGGATTTTCTTTTCATCCAATGATATGTGACAACAAAGGAAGAGGATATTGCTAGGAGAGTTGGATGGACCAATTAAAGAGCACTCTTTGAAAATATTGTTAAAAATTATTTAGGATGTGAATGATTCATACATGAATTCTTTCCAAAATTTCTAAAATAGCTACTTATAAATTTGAGGAATATCTTCCCAATCAAATTGAGATAGTCATTTCCCTTCTCGTTAAAAAAAAAGACACTTTATAATAAAAAACCCTAAGCTTATAAATATATGCTTTGTACAATGTAAACTTAACTAGATTATCCTCAAATAATAGTAAATTAATGATTCACTATTTGTGTTCTTCAAATTCAAATAATTATGGGCCAATCTCTATGCACTACTATATTTAATATACACTGAAAGACATCCAATGCTTCATATAAGATATATTAATAGAAATGGTAAATGGATAATCCATGCCAGTGAGGAGGATTATGTTCTTGATATGAGTTATGTTGAGATTGACATTATCCATTTATGGATATTAGAAGTCCTATACAAAATTAATGTAAAAGTATAATTCACTAATATGCTTTTACATCAACCTTGAAATCTAGGTTAATATAAGGAATAATAAGTCTAATATTCAAATATATACATAATAATATTAAATAAAAACTTATAAAAAAAATTATGAAATAGTGTGGGACATGTGCAATGCTCAAATTTAAATTATGCAATAAATAAAGTAGGAATGATAATGGTTGTTTTGGATGTAAATATGGTATATTTTTAAGGTGGTGCTATTTGTGTTAGCCAATTTTGCATCATGTTATTCAATTTTAGTTTTTGTAGTTAAACATTTTGATTTGTATTTTTGGAGCCCCAAAATTGTTTTTGTGGGGGAAGAGAACATTGTGTCAATGATTGCATAAAATTTGTGTCAATAATTTTGTCATGATTTATTCATCAAGTTTTTTTACATCATTAATTGGGGTTTATGGAATGACACACTTTTACTAAAATATATTAAAATAATGTGTTTCTTATCACATTTTACAATAAAAATTTATTATATCTGATTTTCATCGATTAATTATATAATAATGATGGTTTATGGTTCCTAATGTCATTTGAAGATGGTGGTAACAATGACAATGATTAAAATTTCAATAATTTATTAACTATTTCTCATTAATATAATATTATTATTTAAAGGAATTTAAAAAAACAATACTTATCATCCATAGATTACTTTTATATAAAAGTTGCATTTTTTTCATTTATAATTAATTAATAATAATAATATTAGAGTAATCATAATATAGGTGTTATGAAATGAATTTTATTATAAAATTCATCAAAAAACATTGTTTGAAAATACTAATCTAATTTATTGTCCTCCTCCAAATTATCATGATTATAGTCATTGACATTGTCATCATCCTTGTCCGAGTAATCACGATCTAAACAAATTCCTATTTGTTGATTTATATTTTTGTTGCAACTCTATCCTTACAACATATAGATTTTGATTAAAACATATCAAATAATATTTTGAAAATTTACATTTAAATTTATTTAATGTTTTTTTTTGAAATGTGAAGTATGAAACAAATCAATTAATAATTAAGTAATTATTTATAGGCCTTTTATTTCCTCTATTAATTTCATAGGGACTTCTCAGTGTTATGTCATTACCAATTTAATATGGTATTTTGGTATCTCTATAGATTAAAATTTTGTGTGTTGCAAATAGTAAAATAAAACTTTTTTTAACAATTACAAATAAATCAAGAAACAACAAATTGTATGTTTATAGTTGTACATAAAATTTTACATATATTTTTATGAAAATTTGATGTAGCACATATATTTTTATGAAAACATCTTTCTTCTTTGTGGGAATGCACTCAAATATATTATACCAAATAAGCATTAAAAATAAATATTATATTATGAAAAAAAACCAAAAAAGATAGAAAGATATGACATAAAAAACACTTACGAAATCCATTGAGACTCATTTTGGACATTTTTATCCTATGCATTGTGTAACTAGATTATTTTCAATACTTTTTTTTATTACCTTTAAATACCCACATAATATTTTAGTGTCATCCATTTTATTCTTGTGTAACTAGATTATTTTCAATCCATTGCCTTTAAATACCCTCCTTTTAATTATGTTTATCCACCTTAGCTTTATGTAAATACCAATATAAAGATACTTTCATCACTCTTTAGGTATTTGATTTTTTTCTTCTATATGTTGAACCCATTAACATTCTAAGGGTGGTGCCCATTATTTAGAGTGTTTTCTTATTTGGAACGTATTCCCCATTAAATGATACCATTTTATCATAAGAACTATTTTTTATCTTAGGGAAAATATGGCTAATCTAGGTAGGTTAAGTTATTATGATTGGAAATATGCATAATCACTTATCTAGTGTGAGATATAAAATTATAGCTTGTTTTATCTTTCAACACATCACCATGATCATTAAACCAAATAAATACATTTTTATCCCTTGTGAGCTTATACAGTAATTTGTAGAAACCATAGAGGGTTGTAATGGTTCATATTTATTGTTTGGTGGAGAATGAGGGTTATCATATATGTCTATGTCATCCACAAATCTAGAAATTTTTTTCCTTTTTTGGTACATAATAAATATGATCCTATTTATTAAAGGCTTATGGGTGTTTTTTATAAAAATAATAAAACTAGAACTTCACCCTTAAAAAAATACAAGCAAAATAACCAATAACTAAAAATGGCATATTATAATTATTTTCTATTTAATTATAGATAAATATTTATGAATAAAAATTCCCAACTCAAATAGCGAGATCCCATAGTATCATATTTAGAAGAAGAAAAAAATTAAAATTAAAAAAGGTTAGAAAAAGTAATTTACGAGTCATTCATCCTCTTTTTCATTTGCATCCTTGTCTTATTTTTTTATTTGATTCTCTTTTATATGGTTCTCATATTACATATAGGTATCCTTCTATTTCCCTTTCCATTATGTTTTCCTCTTACAAGTTTTTTTTGTTGTATCTTATATTATGCTTATATGAAAACATCTTGGATAAATACATATGGATCTAAAATAATCTAACAATATTTAGAAAAATAAAATAAAAATAATATTTTTGTTTTCAAAAAATGTTTACCCACCTAGCTACACCTTTTTAGGCTCAAATAGTTTTCATAAGTCAATGGATGCCTTAATATTATTTTAAACTTATATTAAATTTGTTGTGTCCTATGCTAGCACCATGGTAGACACACTGTGTTAGACATTTTTTGCGTCAAAATATATATTTTAGTTGGTATTATTTCAATTAAATTTGAATTTTAAATTTAATTAGATGTATGGAAATATGTACTATTCATAAGACATTATTTCCTCCATAATATCATAGGTTCTATTAAAAAAATAGAGCTCCCAAATGATATCCAATGTATGGATGTTCACCTATCATTGAAACATTATGTTAGAATTTGAAAGGAAGTTTTGAGCCATTATTACAACTACATAATGAATCTCGAGAACACCAAAGCATGATTTTTTGCACATAGGAAAAGAAAAATTTCTTGAGTGCAAGGATAATACTGTTAAACCTTGGTGTATTGCTTCATTCACGCTTGTAGATTATCAATGCAAAATAGACCATGTCATTATATTGAATTACCCATACTTGATGCCCATAATGTTGCCTTTTACAGAAATGATGATGGAAAAAAATGTAATTTTATATTGCTATCAATTATTCTAGGAAATAGTATCACCATCCATGCTATTGATTGATAAGAAACTGGATTTGAAGGAAAACAATCACGTCATCACTCATATATACTTCTTCCTATCATTTTTTTGAAACCTAGGATGCTAGTTGAAATATATGTTGGTAGTTACGACATTCAAGATGGGCTTGTCAATTGCTTGGATGAGACACTTAAAACTTAAACCATCATAATTTATATGGATGTAACATACATATTATGTGTTATTAAACCTATGCAAAACACATGCATGAATGGCATTGAACAATTCAAAGATAATTCCCAATACGACTTGTATGTGCACAAACAATAAACAGATCTCAAGGGCTCACAATGGATGGTGTTTCATTTGACCCTTATAGAATTACACAACATAGGTTAGCGTATACAGAATTATGGTGTGTAAAAGAGATTGAGTCATTGTACTTTTTATCTCCCTTAATAATGATAAAATTTCAATGTCAAGTAAAATATAGTTACAAAAATATTATGCCTATAAGTCAATGCAAAATAGAGAATATAAGAAAAATTACATGATTTAAATACTAGCAATCATATTATCATCTCATCATTGAATACAAGAAGTTTACAAGCACATCTACAAGATGTGTTCAATGATCATGACATCATGCAATTAGACATATTATGTTTGTAAGAGACAATAAAAATATCATATCAAAAAATTTACTAAAATATTTACATTACATTTAAATGCATCATGTTCATGGAATCATGATTTGCTTTTAAAAAGACATTTTTACTTCAACAACAATGAAATACAAAAGAAGCAATATTGAAGCAATGAAAGTAATTATCATAAATGATATCCACCAAAATGCAATTGTTAATTTGTATGTGACACCAAATGCAATAATTTTAGATGTATCTTAATTGTTATCGATGACTTATTCACAGGTGCACATAAAACACAAAATATAATTATATTAGGAAACTTCAATATTAACATTACAAAGCAACATATAAACTAATAAATACTCCAACAACACATGGTAACCCATAATATGTGATTTGTTCTAGAAAGGTAAGATGTATTGTTCACACCAATTATTTATCATGTATGGTCAAATTTTGAAATACAAAAACAACACATTTTTGAAGTAAATCTATATTGGAGGGATCATGACATTGTTTGCTTAGCCTTATGTAACACACATACATGTATACATTAATCTAAAATAAAAAAGATAAAAATCATGTAAGATCATCCTTTCAAAAATTTATTAATCATATTTTCCATATCAATATACATTTACATATACCTAAATATCTTACCACTCTCTTTATTATTCTAAATTCATTACACAATCACAACCAACATGAAGAGGAAGTCTAAAAGCATTGAAGATAATCAAAGACAAGAAGAAAAAATAAAAATGTAAGTACTAATAAAAGTGCACTTTTTTTCAAACTCCATCTCATTTTATACCTATATACTCTGACATCACAATTATTTTTCAGTGACACACTAAATTCGTTTGATTTACTGTCGATCTATGATCTGAATAACTATAAAATAAGAGATGTTTTTGAAGTCAATGCCCTTGTCACCTAAAAACATTACTACAATTTTGAGAGAATATTATAAGCAATTGCTAGGTGCAGATGTCAAAGGTAAAATGATTGTTACTCTTAATGTGCCTAACAACCTTATCCACATATATGAACAAAAATTTCACCATGGAAAAACAATACGTATTTCTCATTTTGCTATATCTCCCAAAATAAATTACAATCGTGGATATTGTAATACAATATTAATGATTAATGAATCCAATTTACTAGAGAGCATGCCACTTGTCTGTAAAGAATATAAGTTCATCCCCGATTCCATAATCCACCAACTAGTAATTAGTATCAATGTCTATGGAACTACCACAATCTCTAAAATTGCCACATGTGGCCAAAAATCTAAAATACAACTGATTTTGGAAATAAAAGATGGAAATACAAATGATGATGCTACAAAGATATGCTTATACTCTTGCATATACTTCACATTCTCAAATCTACATTATTACATTAGAAAATTTAAACTATTATCTTGACTTTGTAGCTTTAACTATATGGAACTTTTGAGCCTTTGTTCCTTGCAATTCAATTGTTGCATTTTCTTGGTAAATACAGCGCCAACGCTAAATTCTAGCCCAACGAGCTAGTGCAATGGCCCTTTCACAAAAGATTTAATTCTTTGCTCACCCGAAGCGTACAGCTTAATACCGGTTTTCATAGGTTTTTGTTGCACAACAATTCTTAGCCATATTCTTGATGTTAAAAATGATTTTAATTAGATATTTTATATAAACAAAGATAAACTATTTCGATCCTTTGAAATATAAAATTGATTACTATAATTATCCATATGTAGTTCAAAGCTAATTCTTAGAAAATCAAATATAAACAGAGCCCATATTAACTCTAATCACTTTACTTAACTCACATGACACCATTCATTATGAACACATATCGGAGCCAACCTATCACAAATTTGTTCCAAAAATTGTCTCCGTAATTTGAAATTGAGACCACTGGATTTCCAAATGATAAAAAGCAATAATTAGCGAAGTGTAGAATATGTTATCGAGTTGAACTGGCATGTTCGCTTCCACATGATGCAATGCGAATTTTTAGCAAATTAAAAAGTGTTCACATTTAAACCCAATCGTAAAGTGTTTCCACGACTAATTTTCGTTTCTTTTTAATGAACATAACGCCGTCGCTTTCCTTGATATGATCGTATGATTAAACATGTCTTAAACAAACAAATGGCCGTACACTGTTTTTCATTCACAAACTCGAGGGAGGATGAAATCCCGTCAAGTGACGTTGATATCCTCTGATCAGGCATGGTCTGTCTATATTATAGACACAAGAATTAGGTACGACCTCTCAAGGAATCGTTCTCAGACTGGATTGGCGGAGGAGAGTAGATAACATGTGTCCAACTTTGGCAACATGTAGAGGAGTTAACCAAATACGATTGAAGGAGGAAATCACTGCAGGACCTTCGACAGATTCCAGAGCCATCGATGTTGCGCTGGAATCTGCCTGGACCTCTGCTTCTCTTTGACATAGCGGCTCCATCCTTGAAGTTAGCAGGTAGTTCTAGCTGTTGTTTTAGTACGAATATCAAAACTGTCATATTTTCGCTGCATGGAAAAACTTGTATTTATAGGTCGATGGGGTTGTTTACTGCTGTTGTACCTCATTGTCAGGGGATTTATTGATGCATGGGATTCAGAGTAAGTGCTGTGAAGCGGAGTTGTGGGATTGGAAAACTATTCAAACTTTGTTCGGTCTTTTTGTGCTACCAGTTGTTCTTTACGGGTGTGAATTATGGGCCAGCAGCGCTACTATAGCACAATGGAAACAAATTGAAGGAATCCAAAAGCGTTTGATTACAAGCAAGATTAAAATCAAAAGCACGGTTCCATATGACATCATGCTAAGTGAAATGGGGGCTGTTCCTATCGAGGCACTTGCTATGGTTCGCCTTTTAAGCTATTTAAAAAGAATCGAAAAAATGGAAGAGGATAGATGGCCTAAAGTTGTTTTTAGTGATACACTATGTAAGCGAAAAAGGACATGGATGCAACAAAACATCACATGGATGAGTAAATGGAATATTCAATTCAATATGTGCCCCACAAATAATAAAGAAATAAAAGTCTTTGTTATGTAGAAATTTTACAAGAGAAATTGGGGAAGCGAGATCGGGAGGAAGAAACTATATTATATAAATGAGTTCAACCCCACTTGTGATCAACTCCAAAAAGCATACATAGGAGCCAACATTTCTTGGAGGGCTAAAATTCTTATTGCTCAGCGGAGAACCAACTCTCACCAACTTCGTTGTGAGACCGGGCGTTGGAAGAGGCCAAAGGAGGCTTGGGAAGAGAGAATTTGCAGATTTTGCAATTCTGGGAAAGTGGAACTGAACAGCGCTTTATTCTAGAATGTGAGGCCTACAAAGATAGCAAAGATAAATTTGCGGATACTATATGTGACAGTTCTTGGCATAACCTATTCAACGAAGAGCACATTGAGCAATTAGGGGGGCTCATCATCAGCCTACACAAGAAGCGAACAGTGCTACTTAAATCTGCTTGAGTTGTCTTGCTGTCCCATAGGCTATTTTTAATCTCGTGGACGTTAAAATTATTATTATTATTATTATTACACTTTCACGATCTTATCTCACACATGTATATTTACCCGCTGTCAAACACTACGGATCAATCCCTCAAACTTGGAAGATGAATCTGCCATGGAATATTCAAAGACAAATCAATCATTTCTGAATATTAACTATTGGCATAGCAGTTAGACTCCGCATATAAGCGGGTTATTTTACCGGTGTGGTGCACATACAGTAGTTGAGGACTTAGACCCATGTCAGTACTATTAATTAATTCATTCACTCCTGCTAAAATGTTAACCCAGAAATCAATGTTTAGCCGTTGTTTTTTTCAAGTTGCCAAACACCCCATTTTTAGTAGGAAATAAAGTTACTCCAATATTATATAATGAAGTGGAACAGAGGTAAAATCTATTCACAAATAAAGTTCAGTAAAATCCATTCACAGATACAGTTAAACAAAGAATTCAAAAAAAATTGAAGGTGGATTCTTCAACATTTGAAAAAATATTATAAGTATAAAATAATATTTATTTATTTTTAATGCTGTTATAATATATTCTTAGAATAGTTTTTTATTTATATAAATTAAAAAGAATAGTATATATTGAAATTATATCTTATTATCAGAAAAAAATCAATTAAACAAATTTATATATAATTTTAGTATAAGTCTATTTAATATATAAAACTAATTATAATTTATGTATAATTTTTATTTAAATAAATTATTAACTTAATCATATCTTCAAACTAATTATAATTAAATTATACAATTGTGATTAGTTATGAAGATAAATATATTTGACAAAAATATACAAAATTTATCATAACTAAAAATAAACATAATGTGTATGTTTATTTTATTTTGGTATAAATTACTAATTAAATTATATTTTTATTTTGCAGCAAACATATTTCATGTATTACGGATCCATATTTCTTTTTATTTTGGATGCACTTGTTAGAAGAAGCAATGACATCTCTTATTCGAATCCTCCAAATTAATCAAGTAATTTTTTCATATAGGTCATACAAATGATACTTCTATATGTAGAGTTTGAATCACTACCAAGGGAAGTATATAGGGAATGGTGGAGATTCCCAGGACAAAACACATTTTGTAATTTAATACATCAGCAAGTATGGGAAGAGCAACCATAATATCATGATATTTTATATCGATACCATTATAGAATGCCTTCCCCTTTTTTTCATCTATTTTTGTCAATAATAGAACCACTTATGCCAAGAAAAAATAGAGTTAAGTTTGTTTCAGAACTAGTACAATCTAAAAAGGAACTTTTTTTATTTTGCATTATCTTGTCCAAGAAACACTTATACATATAATATCAAAATTATGTTATGTATGGGAATCTACAGTAAGAAAGTATACCATGGTCATTGTAAATATTATCTTTCAAAAATAATAAAATGAGTATATAAGTATTCCATATGGTAGTGGGTTGCAAAAAATACTAAGTGATTTCTATAATTTAACTCTAATTCCCATGATATGTGGTGTAGTTAATGGCATACATATTAAATTATCATATTATCCCAAACAAAATTACACTCCTTTGAACTATGCAAACTGACATCATTTCTTGATGCAGATGCATTTTAGGGGTATTAACAAATTATTTTATTTTTTCGTATTTTTAAATTTTAAAATTATTATGTATGTAAAAAAATTAAAAATAATATAAATTAAAAGCTTAATCGGCTGCCAAATTGGTAATAGTTGTAGGAGTCTAAAATTTTCAAATTAGCAAGTTGTGTAGATAGTATTAAGATAATAAATAATCGTAGATAATTCATATCTAGAAGTCTAAGTTCGGTATTTATTTCACAATGAACCGATAATAAGTTCCATCCCAAATAAAATGGATGAAATATCAATATAAATTTTAAAAATTTATTATTTTCCCAGATTGGGTGTGTTTTTGAAAATTTAGAGTGTTTGAGATATTGAATAAAATAATAATTTTGTGGAAGTATATTTTTTTGGTGTGAACTTAGTGAGGATTAAAGAGAACCCCAGATCCTAGCCAATAGAATCACTCAAAAGCGAAGAAAAGTATTCTATTTATGAGAAAAATTGGGCAATGCTATATTTCCTAATTCTTGAATATTATTCAGCGCATAATCTATTTAGGTAATACATTTATTATTTATTATCTAATTTTTTATTACTCAATTTGAGTTGACATTTGAAGAAAAGTGATAATTAACGCATGGATATGGATGGGAGTTTCTGTTTGCATGATTAAGAGATTGGTGTTTTTTTAATAATAATAATAATAATAATAATAATAATAATAATAATAATAATAATAATAATAATAATAAGAAGTGGTGTCATCCTATTATTAAATAGACATGCATGATGTGTAAGTAATTCGGCAAAATATTTATGAACATCAAATATTTGATGGTGTCTCTTTATTTTGGAAAACATTGAAAGAAAGATTAAATGGTGGAAGTTGGTATTTTCTTGTATTTAATGCTACACCCTATATTTTAAATCTATTCAATTTATTTAAGTGGCTTAATGTAAATTGTTGTCTAAGACTATTTATAGATGAGTGGGGTGTTTTATTTTCTTCCATTGTTCGGATCCTCAAAAGTATGTAAAGTGACTTGAATGGGAAGCGTCATATGGACATGGAGAATTCTAAATCTAGTCTAATTTATGATTGACCACATCTCATTCTAAGACGTTCTTAGTATAAGGAAAAGTAAATTTAATCTTTTATATTATTTAATGGCTATGGTAAATGGTGTATTAATGATATATGGATCAAATTAAACTTGTTGGGTTTTAAATTTATATTTATGGATTGTTATTATTTTAAAAAAGGCATCATAAAGTGAAATGAGTCAATTCACCTAATTTATGTTTTATAAATTGATATTTGCCAAGGTTTTAATATTAAAAAACTCAAATCTCAATGCCATTCTCCATATTGCACATCCATGCAAGTTTTTTTTTAAAAAAAAATCATAATTAAAATCAAGAGGGATTTAAAGCTTTGCTTTGCATTTTCTAGATTAATTGTGAAGGTTTTAATTTTTTTTAGAGGTTCATCACAAATATTCACCTTTTTTCTAGAAAATAGTATGCAAAGTTTGATCTAAAAAAAATTATATTAAAGGAGTTATTCATTTTAATAAGTTGTGCATCAGTTTGTGGTATCAGATCAATAGGCTTTATAAAAGAGAAAGATCTGAAAGATTTTGAAATAAAATTATAAAGATGGTGATGAGAACAAGAGGTAGAGGAAGGAGGCAACCAAGACAAGTTATTGGACAAGTAGCAGTAATAGAAGAAATAAGAAATGTCATGACTAAATTGTAGGATCTAGAAATGGCTCAAAGAAGAGGCATTGATATATGTGAAATCAGTGATAGAGAAGAGGACCCACTAGAGGAAGAATTGGTGGAAGAGGAAGAAACAATAGAAGAAAGAATGATTCGAATCATTATGGGCGTGAGTGCAAATCCTAAGATAGAGGTTTCCATGTATGAGGGAAACCTGAATGTGAAAGAGTTCATTGATTGGATTAGTGCAATGGACAAATATATTGAATATGAAGGAGTTGATGATGATAAAAAAAAGTCAAATTTGTCATGACCATATTAAAGAGTCATGTATCCCTATGGTGGAACAGAATGCAGGAAGAAGGAAGAAGAAAAGAAAAATAAAAAATCAAGAGTTGGGACAGGATGGTTACCAAATTAAAAGGTAAATTCATGCCCAAAGATTGTCAAGTTAATCTTTTTATAAATTATAAAATTTAATATAGAAAGAAAGATTTGTAAAAAATATACTGAAGAATTTTATAGACTAACCATAAGAGCAAGGCATGTTAAAGATGACATAGAAAAGTTAGCAAGGTATACGAATGGCTTGAAATTTACCATTCAGGTTGAATTGAGTCTTCTCATTCCTAAGTCAATGGAAAATACATACTAGTATGCCTTAAAATTAGAAGAAAAATGAGCAAAGAGACAACATTAACATGTAAAGGATAGAGGTAAAAAATATAGAGGAAAAAGACAACAAGGAGGAAGAATTTAATTGCAGACACATCAAGGAAAATCCAATAATTCTCAAGCTAGCAGTAGCTTTCAAAGACAAGAATTTACCCCAAGAGGTAGGTATTGTTTCATAGGCATAACATCTTTTAATAAAGGTAGAGGGTTTGTTGGTAGATGTTTTAAGTGTGAAAAATTTGGACATAGGTATTTTGAATGCCTTAAAAATCCATGTACAAGTTAGGAAAATGTTCATCTTACCCAACCTGAAGATGCATAAAATGTAGGTTCAACTCATTATGAAGATGCTCTAGAGTCAAAAGAAATATTATTGATAAAGAGGTTTTTTTTGAAACCCACAAAATAAATCAAGGAACCACGTCAAAGGAAAACATTGATTAGAACCACCTACAAAATAAAAGGCAAATGTTGTTAGGTAATTATTGACAGTGGTAGCATTGAAAATTTGGTATCCACAAAAATGGTAAGTAAATTAAATTTGAAAAAAATGAGTCATCTAACTCTTTATAAAGTATCCTGTTTACATAAAGATCATCAAATTCTAGTTAATAAGCAATGTAAAGTAGAATTTCAAATAGGAAGTTATAAGGATGAAGTCATTTATGATATAATGCCTATGGATGTTTATCATGTTCTCTTAGGCAAGCCTTGGCAACATGATAGGAAATATACATGATGGTAGACAAAACACTTATATATTTGAAAAGGAAGGTAAGAAACACATTTTAAAACCTCTCAAAGAAGATGATGTAGTAGCAAAAAAAATTCAAATTTGAAGGTGTTAGTTATTAGTGGAAAAAAATTTCTTCAACAGATGAAACAAGAAGAGATAAGTTATGCTCTTATTAGTAAGCTAAAGACTGTAATCACTACTACTAACATAAATGAATTTTGTTTTTAAAATTTAGGATTTACTTAGTCAATTTATGGATATTATAATAGATAATTTATCTAATAAGTTGCCTCCTAAAAGAATTATTGACTATCATATAAACTTAATACCAAGGGATAACCTTTCAAATAAAGTAGTTTATAGGATGACTCCAAAAGAAAATGAGAAAATCAAAAGACAGGTTCAAGAATTATTAGATAAAAAATTGGTGAGAAAAAGCTTAAGTCTTTATGCATATCCAACTATACTTTCACTAAATAATGATGGAACTTGGTGGATGTACATAGATTCAAGGGATATAAACAAAATTACTATCAAGTATAGATTTATTTTACCAATAAAGATGATCTAATGGATTATTTGAGTGGTTTCAGATAATTTTCAAAGATAGATTTAAAAATTAGATATCATTAGATCATAATAAGAAAAAGAGATGAATGAAAAACATTTAAAATAAATGATAGCTTGTATGAATGGCTGATAATGCCATTTGGGTTAAGTACTCTAAGTACTTTTATGACGCTTATGAATGAAGTAATAAAGCCATTCATAAGTAATTTTTTTTAATTTTTTGTCTTGATGATTTTTTGGTCTTTAGTAAATCAAGAGATGAGCATCTTGAATATTTAAGATTAGTTTTGAAGAAATTACAGGAGGAAAGGTTAATAAGAAGTGTTTTTTTAAAACAAAGTTAATATATCTGAGTTTTTAGATTTCATAAGAAGGGTTAAAGATGGATAAAGATAAAGTAAAATCTATAGAAGAATGGCTCACATCCAAAAATCTATTTGAGGTAAGAAGTTTTCATGGCCTTGCTAGCTTTTACAGGAAGTTTATAAAAAAAATTAGCAATATTTGTGCTCCTATTATAGAAATAATTAAAGGAAACAATCAACCATTTAAATGGACTAAAGCAACTAATAAAAGCTTTCAAATGTTGAAAAGGAAAATCATATGGCAACCTGTATTGGCACTCCCTGATATTGGTAAGCTATTACAAGTAGAGTGTGATGCAAGCGAAACTGCCATAGGAGTTGTTCTAAGTCAGGGAAATAAACCCGTGGCATATTTTTTTGAGAAACTTAATGAGGCTAAAAAGAATTATTCAACATATGATTAGGAATTTTATGATATAGTATAGGTTTGAAGAAGTGGAAGCATTATTTAATGCCAAAATAATTTGTTTTATTTACTAATAACTATGCCTTGTAGCTTATTAGCACCTAAAATAAATTAAATCAAAGGCATGCTAAGTGGGTAGAATTTTTTAATTTTTTTTCGTTTTTTATTAAACATAAGAATGGTCAATATAATAAGGTTGATGATGCTTTGAGTAGAAGAAGTTTAGTTTTATAAAAAAATATAGGTGAATGCTGGAGGGTTTGATACATTAAAATAAATGTATGAAAGTGATGCAAGTTTTAAGGAAGCATATGAAGCTTGAAAAGATCCTACAAGTAGGGATAAAAGCTCTTGGATGGATTATATGTTACAAGAAGGAATGTTGTCTAAAAAAAAGAAGCTTTGTACTCCAAAAATATCTATGAGAGAAAATCTCATAAAAAAAAGCACAATGATAGACTTGTAGGACATTTTGGGTAGGATAAAAAATTGGCTCAAGTAAATGCTTTTAATTATTGGCTAGGTAAGTCAACTAATGTAAAGAAGTTTGTTAAAAATTATATAATATGTTAGCTTGCAAAAAGAAGAAGTTAGAACATAGATTTATATCAACCATTACGCTTTCCCAACAGAGCATGAGATTCTGTAAGTATGAATTTTGTTTTGGGTCTACCAAAAACACAGAAAGAGAATAATTATATTTTTGTAGTAGTAGATAGATTTTCAAAGATGACTCTTTTTATACCCTACTATAAAACCAATGACGCAACTCACATAGCTAACTTGTTTTTCAAAGTAGTAAGATTGCATGGATTACTTGACAATATTGTTTTAGATAGAGATACTAATTTTTTTAGGTATTTTGGAGGACTCTTTGGAATAATTTAGACATAAAATTGAATTTCAATTTTGCATACCATCCTTACATAGATGGACAAACTAAATTCGTTAGCAGGAGATTGGAAAATATTCTAAGAAGCTTGGTAAGTGATCATCCCAAATAGTGGGATCAAGTCTTAGCACAAGCTAAATTTGCTTATAATGATTCCTAAAATAGAAGTACTGGCATGATTCCTTTACAAATTCTATATGGTATGCATCCCTGAGGTATTTATGAATTGATAAATATAGGTAAATAGGAGAAAATAAGTGTTGAAGGAGAAGAATTTATAGTAAGAATGTAGGAACTTCAAGAACTGATAAAATAGAGGATATAAGTAAATTTAGAAAAATATAAATAGATAGCAAATTTAAAAATTAGAGAAGTACAATTTGAGGTAGGAGATCTTATACTTGCATATTTGAGAAAAAAAGATTCCCAATAGGGGAATATAATAAGTTGAAATTAAAGAAGATTTGACCTTGTAAAATTATTAGAAAGTTTTCAACAAATGTATATGAATTGGAGCTTCTAATAGATATTAGAATATCACCTATATTTAATTTTTCTGACATATATCCTTATAGGAAAGGTGATGAATAAGAAAATTTCATGGAAGTAACAATTACTAGAGAAATTGCTAGAATACCCTGAAACTATTATGGACAAAAAATTATCAAAAAAACCAAAAGCAAAGACTAATTCCATTATTTAATAAAATATAAAGATCATCCAGTTAAGAATTCAACTTGGATGTTAGCTTCAGAAGTCAACAAGTATGATGTTACAGTGGAACAACTCATGAACAATAAGACTTCATGAGTGATCACTTCTTCTACTCCGGTGGGTTGATGCAGATGCATTTTAGGGGTATTATCAAATTATTTTATTTTTTCATGCTTCTAAAATTTAAAATTATTATGTATGTAAAAAAATTAAAAAGGGTAAAAATTAAAAACTTAGTCGGGTGTTAGGTTGGCAATAGTTGTAGGAATCTAGAATGTTTGAATTAGCAAGTTGTGTAGATAGTATTAAGATAATAAATAATCTTAGATAATTCATATCTGGAAGTCTAAGTTTGGTATTTTTTATACAATGAACCGATAAGTTTCATCATAAACAAAAAGGATGAAAGATCAGTATAAATTTTTAAAATGTATTATTTTGTCAGATTGGACATGTTTTTTAAAAGTTTGAGTGTTTGAGATTTTGAATAATATAATATTTTTGTGGAATAATTGTTTTTGGTATGAAATTAGGGAGGATTAAAGAGGATAACCCTAGATCCTAGCCAAAAAAATCACTCAAAAGTGAAGAAAAGTATTCTATCTATGAGAAGAATTGGGCAATGTTATATTTCATATTTCTTGAATATTATTCTGTACATAATCTATTTAGGTAATAAAATTATTATTTATTCTCTAATTTATTATTACTCAATTTCAGTTGACAGTTGAAGAAAAGTGATAATCAGTGCATGGATATGGATGGGAGTTTTTGTTTACATGATTAAGAGATTGGTGCACTATAGTTGGTTTGGTGTTATATTATTATTATTATTCTCAATAATAAGTTACGCCAACCTATTATTAAATAGAAATGCATTCTATGTAATTAATTTCGCAAAAATTTCTATGAACAAAAAATATTTAATGGTGTCTCTTTGTTTTGAAAAATATTGAAAGAATTATTAAATAGTGGAAGTTGGTATTTTCTTGTATTTGATGCTACACCCTATAGTTTAAATTTGTTGAATTGATTTAAGTGGCTTGATGTAATTTTCTATCTAAGACTATTTATAGATGAGTGGGATGATTTATTTTCTTGTGTTGTTCAGATCCTCAAAAAGATGTAAAGCGACTTGAATGGGAAGCATCATATGAACATGGAGAATTCTAAATCTGGACTATTTTATGATTTAGTAGATCTTATTCGAAGACATTTTTAGTATATAGTGAAGTAAATTACATATTATGTATTCTTTAATGCCTATGGTAAATGGCATATTAATGATATATGGATCAAATTAAACCTGCTAGGTTTTAAATTTAGATATGTGGATTGTTATTGTTTTAAGAAAGGTGTCATAAGGTGAAATGAGTTGATTGGCCTAATTCATGTTTTATAAATTAATATCTGCCAAGCTTTTAATAGAAAAAACTCAAATCTCAACTCCATTCTCCACATTGCACATTCATGCAAGTTATTAAAAATCATAATTCAAATCAAATGAGATTTAAATATTTTCTTTGCATTTTATAGATTAACTATGGAGGTTTTAATTTTCTTTGGACGTTCCCCACAAATATTCACCTTTTGTCTAAAAAATGGAATCCAATGTTTGATCTAAAAAAATTATATTATAGGAGTTATTCATTTTAATAAGTTGTGCATCATTTCTATAATGTTTTGTTGTAAGGAATATGTGATGCACAAAAAATGTTTTTAGATGAGTGTGTCAATGCTCCTAGTGGTGCCCATGATGATGATAATTGGAATTATTCTACAATAAAAAGAAGAATAAAAAATAGAGAAGTATCAGCCTCACCAACATTAAAAATTAAAGTATTATCTATCCCCAATAACTAGGGGATTATGCATATCTTATCTCTCCCTACTTATTTAATCCATTTAATAACAAGCTTTCTTCAATGCATAAGCATTTTGACAAACACTTATCTGGAGGTTGTGTGAAAATTATGAATGCATTTGGTGTGTTGAAAGGGAGATGTAGATTTCTTCATGATGTAGGTGTAGAGTTGGATAAAGTGCCTAAGATTGTAGTGGCATGTTGTGTATTTCAAAATTTTTATAAATAAATAATGAAAATGAGCCCGAAATCCAAGTAGATTTACATACTAATTTTGATTCTCAAAAACATAGTATGAAAATGGAAAGAAACCAAGGAAAAGAACAAAGAGATATTATGTTTCATGAATGGGAAAGACATTACAATTCTAGTTTGAAACAATGATGTACATTTTTATTACGTAATATATACCATGTTATTATTATGGAATATATGATGCATTGCTATGTTTTTTTCATTTTAAAAATATAAATAATAAATAAATACCTGGGAAAAAATCCTTGCAATTTGGAGTTGTACATACGATATTTTATCCATTCATTTACTCTCTTATTCCATTTTTGCATGCTCAAGTTTTATCCTTTATTTTTCAATTTATTTCATTTTTTGAGTGAAATGATACATAGTTTTTTTCCATTCTCTCTCCAAAATATCCATTAGAGACTCTTTTTCTCTTTGCACATTTGCATTCAACTCCACATTTATTCAAATGAGTTTATGGATTTAATCCTTCAATGTTTTCAATGTTGATAGATGGGCTTTCTGATTTCCCTAGTCTTTTTTAGATGTAGATGTGTTTACATTGACCCATTCTTTTCCATTATACCCTCCCATAAGAATAATCACCTTTGGTGTTTTACCTATAATGTGATCCATATGACCGTAAAAACTCCATGTCAAATGTGTTTCCCCTATTATGTTTTTTATTTGTTTCTCCTTCTTGAAAGTCTGCTTCACCCTAATCAATTTATATTTGCATTGAATACCTTTGAATGATGTTCCACAAACAAGATCTAGAGCATCTACTACTTTATCCCATTGTTTCTTGCCTAGATTCCCATGGTTTATTTCTTCATACACCTCCTCAAATTTTAAAATCAATTCTTTCACCACAGATTTTGTCCAAAGCTCATCTTTGTATTCCTTCTTCAAGTCCTCATTTATTATCTCACTATCATGTGCTTGAATCAATGAAAATGTTTCTTCCATTTTTGAATCATCAACAATATATACAGTATTTATATATATTTTTGAATGTGGAATGATATGACCAAATTTCATTTTCCCTTATATTTTCTTGTGAATTTGGGATGTAATTTTTTCAGAGTTATACATAAATAAGTCCATTTTGTGGTGATTGTTTTGTGGCATTGAGAAACCCAGGTACTTCTCAAAACTTCTTAGAGTGGGTTTGAAACCCTAATATTCAAATTATGAAAATAAATTTGGATGTTTTCTGTGAAACAATGATTTTTCCATGCCCTAAAAAATTAATAATTATAATTAAATTATTTAAACTTTATTTGATTTTTTAAATAGCAATGTTAAACTAATTTTTTAGATATACAAAAAGACCATGAAAAAAATACAACTCCTCCTAAACCATGTAATTTATATAAATTAGAAAAATTAAAAATAAAATAAATAAATGTAAAATTGAAAAGTAAAATTCTAAACAAAATAAAATTAAAATCCACATTACTTGGGCTGAGCAAACAATTTTTTTACAATAATAATTAAAAAAAAGTTATATATATATATATATATCCTTTTTTCTCTATTTGTTTCGATAATGCATGTCTCTAATAGATATGCAAAAGGATATATTTTTTTATATATATATATAGATGAGATGAAGATATATATAAAAATATTATATTTATATTTTAGTTTATGGTTATTTTCATTTTATAGGTTTGAAAAAAAAAAAAAAAAAATTCATTACAACTATAAAATTTGAAAATATATATTAAAAAAAAAAAATCCTTTTGCATATCTATTAGAGACGTGCATTATCGAAACAAATAGAGAAATAAGGTTTAAAAAACCATTCACTTATCAACAATGCTTACATAGCCTATTAGCTTAGAATTACACAATGATTTTTTATTTATTTTTACTTGTATACTTCAAGAATGTGCAGCTGGCAGAATTTTATAAAAAGACTTCCTAAAAGGCTTTGTGAACAATTTAATACTTATTTAAAAAGGAATTTTCAGAACCAGATTTAAACTGAATGATCGTATTTAATTTTATTTGAAATCAGAATATAAAAACTTACATTATCCCTGTATTTCTTGAAGGCTCTGTGTTTACCCTGTATATACCCATGTTTGTTGTCGTCTTCAAAATGAATGCATATGTATTTCCAATATTTTATTGTGATTTTTTTTTTTCAATTGACTGATCTACAAAATTGATTTTATTTTATTTTTTTATTAAATATGACTTTGCGATAACTCAGATTTTCAAAATTCTAAGTATTAAATAATGTAGGAAGCTCAGATTTTCAGAATTCGAAGTATTAAATAATATACGAAAATAAAAGGGCATTGCCTAGGCCTGGGCTGTAGCTTAGTTCGCAAGGGTAATGCGTACAGATAACTCTTTTAGTTCATGCGCGGACCGTAAGAAAAATGTCTCCAGCGCGACTACTTAACAGTGACATGTTGTAATATGTATGTCACTAATTATTCATATTTATATATCGATATCTCCAGTTATTCATGTTTACAAATATAGGTATATTTAGAGTGAATTTTGTATTTGCATTCCCATTTAATCAAGGGTAAGTCCCTTAGCTAGTCTCAAATATGGAAATGGTGAAATCTCAAACTCAGTCTAAAGCTATGGAGACTACATTTATGCTTATAACTATTTGTCACTTCATGTACTCTATCATATGTCTTTCATTTTCTTGTTAAATTTTCATTTCAAGATTTTAACAAGAATTATTGTTTTTATTTTTTGGGTCCTATAGGATCATTGTGCACTGTGTGCGAAGATAAACATGGTCAAAGCTTTAAATTTTTTTTGGAGAGAAGTATTTATAAGAATATGAGATTGAAGTTGAGTGGTAGATAGTAAATTTAGAGTGTGCAACAAGTCAGAATACACTTATGGTTTCAAACACCATCGTCAAAGCTCTCCTATGTTCAATTTAAGAGGAAAAGGAGGAGGAAATGGTGATAAAATTTAAAGTCTACTTCACTACCCTTTTATCTAAAGATTTCAATTCATTTTTTATATGAATGTTGGCTCCAGATTATGTAGATGCAGATAATGATGGTGATAAGAAGACTCTCTCTACAAGAACTTACTTTACAACAGCTATGTGTGGATCATGTTATAGGAAAATAAGAAACACCCTTAGAGTATTCTAACAGACTAATATAGCCAATTCTATATTCTCCAATACTACATTTTCTACAATACTGATAAATTTTAATACTTCCAAGGATCTACCTACTTCTATTAACATGGTTGTTGAGGATTGTGTATGGAATCAACCCCTATATTATGAAGGTCAACCTCTTTAGTGTCATAGATGTTTTAATACTGGGCACTTGACCTCTGATTTTAGTAATCCCAACAAAAGGAAGGCATAACCTATGTTGTGCACAGATCCCCTCCCTGATCTTTTGACAGTGCTTTGAATATGATCACCTGAGAGCGAAACCTCAGACTCTAAAGAGAAAGATTCATCTGCATCAAATGAGGAATTGTATATCCCTTCGAATTCAATATAGGGCTTTTTGAATGGAAGAAATATAGTGGTGGAAGAGGCTAGGGCATAATCTATAAGCTTTCAGTCTAGAACCACCCTCCTTAAAGGGAAATATGAAGGGTTTTAGGACATTAGCTCATTAGAAGATTCTTTACCCTTCTATTTAGATTTGGTGCTAGAGGATAAGGAGGATCAAATGGTGTTACAAAATAAAAAACTGAACATACTAAGAAGGCATGTGATGTAACCAACATAACCATGTGCTCTCATAAAGGAGTGAATAAGGATGTTTCTTAAGGGGTTCTAATTCAATTGCTTTTTATGTTATTTTTGGATAACCTATCGGGTATGGTTCTTAATTAATTGGTAGTAGAATGGTTTCTTGATCAATGGTAGACATTTTTTTAATTTTTGGGTTTCACAATCCAATCAATATTTTGCAAAAGGTTTACGGTTGGTTTGTTGTGTGTTGTTTGCCTTGGTTTTGGATTTAGATATTTTTAGTTGATGTTGATTATTTTTATCTAGTTGTTTAGATCTTTAGTACAAGGCATTGGGGGATTTTCAAAACCCTCATATTTACACACACACACACACACACACACACACACACACACACACACACACACACATATTAGACACCTCTTCCCATGAAAAATCCTGCATTTTTATCACTCTTATTTGAGCCTTCATTCGCTTTACTCTTGTGAACTTCAAGTTCTCAACCTTACACACTGACTTTTAGGCTAACCATATGATTATGAAATATGTACTCCTAATACATGCATGTTCTCAACCCTTCCACCTAACCCTTTAGATATTCACACATGTAATGTTATTTTTAATGTTGATAAAACCTACAAAATGACATTAAATACGCAATAATTTTTTTTTTCACATTGCATGTAAGTAAATTCTGAAATAATTATTTTCTTTTCCAACTTACATATTTGATAAGGCATATTATACATAAATAATTATGGGTTTATGATAGTGTTTAAGACAAAATCTCTCCTAGTGTGTACATATCTAGTAAAGCATAATGGGCTGCATATCTATGATAGTTCGACATATACTCGACAACATTTTAGTAGATTTGGTACACAAACAATTAAAAAAAATGAAGATATTTTTTGACAACAACTCAATAATTACACTATCTAAGAATCATGTATTTAAAAAGAGGCATGAACATATAGACACCATATATCATTTCATCAAATAATTTTGTCAACAAGATAGATATATATTTGTAATTTTATAGATACGAAGATCAATATGCAAACATCTTCACTAATTTATTAGGAAAAGAAAGATTTGAGTATCTAAGAGATTGTTTGGGTGTCATAAAGTTTTAGATTCAAGCTTAAGGGGGAGTGTTGAAATATAAGTTTGACCCTACTAACATTAAGTATGTGTGACTGGAATATTAAACCATATTAGTGCACCATAAAGTATGTTAGTGAAATGATGTTAGTGGAATATTAGGTGCCAATAAAATATGTTAGTGGAATAATAGGTGGTAGTAAAATAAGTCAATTATATGTGATTGGAGTCATAAACGCAAGTTAGTGGATGTGAGTGGATTCATACATCAAGTTAGTGGATGTGAGTGGAGTCATGTGGATGATGCAAGGAATATTCTAGTTATGAAGTTTTTCTATATATTTGTATTAATCCTCATTTATAAGAGAAAAATGAAAGGGAAGAAAATCACATGAGCGATTAAGGATTTGTATAAAAGGATTATTTTATTAAGAATTTTAGTATTTCTTATTTCTTCCATACAACATTTTAGATTCTTTTTTTTATTTTGAGTTAACATACATCCTCAAGGTTATATTTAGATTTATTTCCCTCAAATTGGTATCAAAACTTCTTTCATAATTGTAGGTGCCTAAGAGTGTTTAGCAAAAAATCTCCCCTAGTATGTACATATCAAGTGATGTAGTGTGCACTGTATATCTACAACAGTTCAACATAGACTCAACAACATTTTTGAATGCCCAAAAGTAGTTACAGTTCACGTTGTTAAGTGTTGAATTAAAAGTGCCAAATAATATTGATTAATTTATTAAATAAATTGGAAATTGATTGATGTATTATAATATATTATTCACATGGTCTTTGAGTAGGGTATTATTGAAAAATAGAAATGGGAATGTAGAAGAAGTGGAGAGCATATTCAAGAGAGTGGTGGTTTTTGATAGATAATGAAGATGTCGAGGATTTCCTTTTCATCCAATGGCATGTGACACAGGTGAAGAGGATATTGTTAGGAGAGTTGGAGAGACCCATTAAAGAGAACTCTTTGAAAATATTGTTAAAACTCATTCATGATGTGAGCAATTCATAGTTGAATTATGTTTCATAATTACTAAAAGAGTTGTTTCTAAATTTGAGGAGTATTCTCCCAATCAAATTGAGCTAGTCATTGCCTTTGTCGTTAAACAAAGACACTTGCTAATAAAAAACCCTAACCTACTCAATATCTACTTTCTACAATGTAAACTTAACTATATTATCCTTAAATTATAGTAAACTAAATGGTTCACTAATTATTTTCCTCAAATTCAAATAATTGTGTGCCAATCTCTATGCACTATTATATTTGATATACAATGAAAGACATCCAATTCTTCATATAAGCTATATTAGTAAGAATGGTAAAGTGGCTAATCCATGCCAGTGATGAGGATTATTTTCTTGATATGAGTTGTGTCGAGGCTGACATTGTCCATTTATGGATATTAAAAATCATCCACAAAATTAATGTAAAAGTATAATTCACTAACATGATTTCACTTAAACCCTAAAATTATGGTTAATATAAGTAATAATAACTCTACTCATTCAAATACATATATAACAATGTTAAATAAAAACTAAAAACAAATCTATGACAAAACTAAAATAGTGTGGGGCATGTGCAATGCTCAAATATAAATTATGTAATAAATAAAGTAGGAATAGTACTGGTTGTTTCGGATGTAAATCTAGTAGATTTTTAAGATGATATTCTTTGTGTCACCCAAGTTTGCATCATGCTGTTCAATTTTATTGTTTGTAGTTAAACATTTTGAATTGTATTTTTGTGAAAAATTAAAAAAAAAAAAAAAAAAGGGGGAAAGAGGACATTACGTCAATGATTGCATATAATTTGTGTCACTAATTGTGTCATGATTTTTTTATCAAGTTGTTTTCATCATTAATTGGGGTTTACAGAATGAAACACTTGTATTAGAATATATAAAAATAATGTGTTTCTTATAACATTTTACATCATAAATTATATGAAAAAAATATATTTATTATATTTCATTTTCATTGATTACTTACACAATAATGATGGTTTTTTATTCCTAATGTAATTTCCATATGATGGCAATGATGACAATGATTAAAATTTAAATAATTTATTAACTATTTCTCATTAATATAATGTTCTTAAATAAGTGTTTTTAATGAATTTAAAAAATAATACTTATAATCCATATATTTCATTTATAGAAAAGTGCATAAAATTAAATTAAATTTACAATTGATTTATAATAATAATATTAGAGTGATCATAATATAAGTGTTATGAAATGAATTCTATTATAATATTAATAAAAATCATTATTTGAAAATAACAATCCCAAATATTGTCATCCTCCAAATCATCATCATCATCATCATCATCATCATCATCATCATCATCATCATCATCATCATCATCATCATCATCATCATCATCATCATCATCATCATCACCATCACCATCACCATCACCATCACCATCACTATCACCATCACCATCACCATCACCATCACCATCACCATCACCATCACCATCACCATCACCATCATCATCATCCTCAAAGTAGTCACGATCTAAACAAATTCCTATTTGTTGATTGATATTTTTTGTTTTAACTCTATCGTTACAACATATAGATTTTGATAAATAAATGTCAAATAAAATTTTGAAATTTTACATTTAAATTTATTTAATGTATTTTTTTTGAAATGTGAAGTATGAAAAAAATTCATTTAAGAAATAAGTAATTACTTATAGGCCTTTTATTTCCTCCACGAATTACATAGGGACTTCTCAATGCTTTATCATTACCACTTCAATATGGTCTTTTGGTACTCCATAGATTAGAATTTTGTTTTCTATAAATATTAAAATAAAACATTTATTAACAATTACAAATAAACCAAGAAACAACAAACTATGAGTGTATAGTTATGCATAAAATTTTACATATGTTTTAATGAAAATTTGGCATAGCCCATTTCTTTTGATGAAAACATCTTTCTTCTCTATGGGCATGCACTCAAATATATTTTACATTAATAAACAATAAAAATAAATATTATATTATGAAAAAACCCAAATAGATAGAAATATATGACATAAAAACACTTACTAAATCCATTGAGGCTCCTTTTGGACCTTTTTATCCCATGCATTATGTAACTAGATTATTTTCAATACTTTTATTTATTACCTTTAAATACCCACGTAATATTTTATTGTCATTCATTTTTTATTGTCATCCATTTTATTCTTGTGTAACTAGATTCTTTTCAATTCTTTTATTTATTTCCTTTATATACCCTCTTTTTTCTTATGTTTATCCACCTTAGCTTTGTGTAAAGATCAATATAAAGATACTTTCATTGCTCTTTAGGTATTTGCTTATTTTTATATATGTCAAATCCCTTAATAGGTGCTGCCCATTATTTAGAGTTTTTTAAAAAAAAAAAAAAAATGTATTCCCCATTAAACGATACTTTTTTATCATAGGGACTAGTTTTTATCTTAGCAAAAATCTAGCTAATTTAGGTAGGATAACTCATTATGATTGGAAATGTGCATAATCATTTATCTGATGTGAGATATAAAATTATAGCTTGCTTTATCTTTCCACACATCACCATGATCATTAAACCAAATAAGTACATTTTCTCCCCTGTGAACTTATGTGGTAGTTTGCAGAAACCATGGAGGGTTGTGATGATTCATATTTATTATTTTTGGAGATTGAGGGTTATCATATATCTCCATGTCATCCATAAACCTAGAAAATTTTGTCCTTTTTTGGCACATAATAAATATGATCCCATTTGTTAAAGGTTGATGGGTGTTTTTTAAATAAAAACAATAAAACTAAAGATTCACCCTTTAAAAAATACAATCAAAATAACCAATAAAAAAAATGGCATATTAAAAATATTTTTTATTTAAATCTAGATAACTATTTATGCAAAAAAATCTCAATTAAAATAGGGAGATCCCCATAATATCATATTTAGAAAAAAATACATAAAAATAACAAATGATTAGTGAAAGTAATTTACCAATAATTCATATTCCTTTTCATTTGCATCCTCATATTCTTTTGTTTATTTGATTCTTTTTCTATGGTTCTCATATCACATATAGTTTTCCTTCTTTTTCCCTTTCCATTAGTTTTTCGTCTTATAGGTTTTTTTTAAAAAAAAAAAAAAAAATCTCATATTATACTTATATGAGAAGGTCTAAGAGAAACACATATGGATCTAAAAAAATCAAACAATATTAATAAAAATCAAATAAAAATAATATTTTTGTTTTCAAATTTTTTTTCCCTATCATCCTACACTTTTCTACCCTAAAATAGTTGTGATAAGTCAATGGGTACCTTAATATTTTTTTAAACTTATAATGACATTGTTGTGTCATAGGCTAGCACCATGGTAAACACAATGTGTCATATATTTCTCACGTTAGAATATATACATTATTTGATATTATTTTAATTGAATTTAAATTTTAAACTTAATTAGTTGTATGAAAATATGTACTATACATATGACATTATTTCCTCCATAATACCATTGGTTCTATTCAAAAATATAGATCTCGGATGATAGCCAACATACGGATGTTCACCCGTGGTTGAAACATTATGTGAGAAGTTGAAAGGAAGTTTTGAGCCATTATTACAACTGTAAGATGAATCCAAAGAACACTAAAACATGATTTTTCACAAATAGGAAAAGTAAAATTTCATGAATGCAAGCATAATAATGTTCAAATATTGGTGTATTACTTCATTCATGCCTATAGATTGTCAATGCAAAATCAACGCCATCATTATGTTGAACTACCCATACTCGACACCCACAATGCTACCTTTTACAAAAAAGATGATGTAGAAAAACACAATGCTAGAATGCTATCAATTGTTCTAGAAAATAGTATCACCATCTATGCCATTGATCAATAAGAAACTAGATATGAAGGAAAATAATTATGGCATTGCTCATCTACACTTTTTCCTGTCATTCTCTTGAAACTTGAAATGCTAGTTGAAATATATGTTGGTATTTATGAAATTCAATATGGGCTTGTTAATGGCTTGAATAGGACATTTAAAATCCATTCCATTAGAAATGACATGGATGAAGTATGGACTAGATTCAATTATCAACTCCCCAATGCACACAATTAGCTTACTTATGTCATAATTCCATTCCACAGGATTGGACACATATCTTATATGTTTTTAAACCCTTAAAAAAACCCATGAAATAATGACACCCAACAATTTGAAAATAATTTCCAATACAACTTTCTTGTGCACAAATAATACACAAATCTCAAGGGATCAAAATGGATGGTTTGTATTTGACCCTTCTTGAATCACACACCATAGGCTAGTATATACAAAATTATCATGTGTAAAATAAATTGAGTCGTTGTTTTTGTTATCTCCTTTAATAATGACAAATTTCAATGTTAAATGAAAGATATCTACATAAATATTATGCCTATAAACCAATGTAAAATGGAAACTAGAAAAAAAATTATGTGATTTAAATACTAGTAATTATATTCTCATCTCTACACTAAATTTAAGAAGCTTACAAGGACATATGCAAGACATTTTTAGAGATCATGGCATCATGTAATCAGACATATTGTGTTTTTAATAGACACATTAAAAATATCATATCAAAAAATTTACTAGAACATTTCCATTGCATTTCAATGCATCATTTTCATAGAATCATGATTTTCATTTAAAAAACATTTTTACTTCAAAAATAATGAAATATAGGAGAAGCAATATTGAAGCAATGAAAGTAATTATCACAAATGATATCCACCAAAATGCAATTGTCAGTTTGTATACAACACCAAATCCAATAATCTCATACATCATAGTTGTTATCAATGGTGTATTCATAGGTGCACATAAAACATAAATTATAATTATATAAGGAAACTTTAAAATAACATATAAATTCATAAATACTCGAACAACACATGACAACCCATAATATGTGATTTGTTATAGAAATGAAAGATGTGTTATTCACACCAATTATTTATCAATATGGTCAAATGTTGAAATAGAAAAACACCACATTTTTTAAGCAAATTTCTATTTGAAGGATCATGACATTATTTGCTTAGCCTTATGTAACACACATCTACATTCGTCTAAAATAAAAAAGACAAAAATCATATAATAGCATCCTATCACAAATTTATTAATCATATTTTCCATATCAATATATATTTACATATACCTGAATATCTTACCACTCTCTTTATTCTTCTACTTTCATTACATAATCATAGGCAACATGAAGAGGAAATCTAAAAGCATTGAAGATAATCAAAGGCAAGTAGAAGAATAAAAAATGTAACCACTAATAACATTACACTTTTTTCCAAACTCCATCTCATTTTATACCTATATACACTAACATCACACTATTTTTGCAATGACACACTAAATTCATCTGATTTACTATCGATCTATGATATGGATAGCTTTAAAAGAAGAGATGTTTTTGAAGGTGATGTCATTGTCACCTACAAAACATTAATATAAAGATGACATAATAATCAATTTCTACGTGTAGATATCATAGATGTCAAATTCAAAATGACTGTTACTCTTAATGTGATTGGCAACTTTATCCACATACACGAACAAAAAATGTAGGCTAGAAAAGCAATATATATTTCCCATTTTGATATATATCCCAAAATAAATTACAAATATTTATATTATGATACAATAATATTGATCAATGAACCCAGTCTACTAGAAAGCATACAACTTGTCTATACAGAATATAAGTTCATATCAGATTTCATAATCCACTAGCTGGCAACTAGTATCAATGTCTATGCAACTGCCACAATCTCTAAAATTATCACATGTGGCTTAAAATATGGAATACAACTTATTTTGGAAATAAAATATGGAAATATGAAAGATGATGTTGTAAAGTTATGCTTCTACTCTTGCATATACTTCACATTCTCAAATCTGCATGATTACATTAAAAAAATTAAACTATTCTCTTGACTTTGCAGCTTTACCTCTATGGAACTTTTGAACCTCTATGCCTTACAATTTAACAAAAAATATAGGATAAATAATTTCTAATGTACTTTTTTAAAAATCTCATCACATGCCCTAGCCTTGAAAGTGCTTTCAAAATCACTTAATTAGCATTCATCACACCATTTAAAGTTGTAATGTTCATCCAAAAGTTGCATGTATTATTTCACATAAAATAGAGGTATGTTATATGATTTGAATAAAACTTAAGTTCATAATCTACAATTAATATTTCAATATGAAATTAAATTTGAAATATTAAATTTTAATACTACCAATCTTATTTTTTCTAGGTTAAAGGTTCCTTCACAATTGCCAATATATTTAAAGTCATTTTAGCTCACTTGTACTAACTACAGTTCCATAATTCAACCAACACAGCATGCCCATGCCATAATATTTAATCATTCTTCATTCCATTAAGAAAATCCATATGCATATCACCATTGATTGATTTTTAAACTACAAATTGTCAAACAATACTAATATATAATACAGTCTTTCAAGGCCACTATAGAAAACAATCCTTCATGCATTTACATAAATTTCACACAATCACTATTTCACTAACAAGGAAATCACTATCTACATGCTAAGAGGATTTTCATTGCAAGAAAAATTCACTCTTGATAAACAAAAATTCATTCTATATGTTGAGATATTGGACAAAAACTAAGGTATATAATATGTTTGTAAATTTTTTTCTTATTTTTTTAGATTTGAAACTACACACTACTAACTAATTTCTACTCATTGTCTCTCACTATGTAGATAAAAAATTCTTATGCCTATGGATAACTCACATCTAAGACTTGCAGTAATAAATATCTTCCTTGTCTACATGGATAAGATGAACAACTACTAATAATAATGCCTATGGAAAGCTTACATCTTAGAGTTATAGTATGTTTTATTTATGTTATGAATGTGAATGGATTTTGTGAATTTGGGTTAAACTTCAATGAATTTTGTTTTATCAATAAGTTTTAGTTATATATGTTTGAATAATTACTTAAGTATTACATTGTTTAAACATAATGAAATATTACACTATGCTAGTTAGGTATTTTGGTTCTATTAGATGCCTAGTTGTTGGTTAGTTGTAGTTTTATAACCATTTTATCATTATATTTATATCGATCTCTATTGGCATTTCAATATATCAAATTTTGAGTTTATTCTTTAGTCTAGTATCAGATCTTGAATGGTGAACTTGCACATGAAGTGTCAATCCTATGTGTAGAAGCTTGGGATGCAGTGACTGTGTGTAGAAGATCAGTGCAAACCCATGGAGAGAAAGGGCCACAGAAGTAGCCATAATGACAACAATAATAGTAGAAGACTGAGAAGCTAAAAGTGGTGGTGTTACATTTACAAAACCCACATGCACGATACTAATCATTACTAGTATAATGCCTTGGCTCAAGGCCAATCCAGTCAAGGAGGCTCTTCCAGTAAAGAAGATTTTAAGAAATCTAAGAGACATCCTCAAAAATGGAAGTAGAAAGGGCATGTAGCATCACAAAATCAAGAGGAGAATGCATCTAATGATGAAATAGTAGAAGAAATAGCATATAGAGCCCATGATGATCTTGTACTAGTCTCCCAAACCTTGATAGAAGTGAGAAAAGTTTGGTTAATAGAATCTGGTGCTATCAAGCACATGATTGCATGTAAGGAACTCTTTGATTCACTGACAACTCACCCAACTAGAGATTGATTTTGAATTGATGATGACAAAGAATATGTTGTAGAAGGAATTGGATGTGTCACCATTCCTCTCAGGATAAGATGCTGTGTTCTCACAAAGGTACTCTATGTCCTTGGTTTGACAACAAATCTCTTATCTATCAATTAACTATTGAATCATAAGATACAAGTAGAGTTTCTAGTCTAGGAAGGAATCAAATAATGTCTCATTTCATGAGAAGGTTAGGTTCTTACTAAAGACTTCTTAAAGGATCAATTCTTTGCCTTAGATGCAGTTTCAACCAGTGAAGTTGTACTCGCTGCCTCTATAGCAGAATCTACTGCACTCTGGCACTATCGCTATGTAAATCTATCTGATGGTTCCCTCTTCTAACTTACTTCTAAATCAATGGTACATGTAATTCCTCAGCTTTCCCATTCTTTATCAATATGTTCTAGTTGTTTTATGGGGAAAAAAACATGGGGTTCTATTTGAGCCAAGTTCCTCTCATGCCAAGGAATGTCTTGCTATTGTGCATACTAATCTATGTGGACCCCTACCAACATCCCTTTGAGGATTTAGGTACTTTCAGTTATTTATTGATGATTTTTCTCATAAGACTTAGGTGTTCTTTCTTAAAAAGAAAAGTGAAGCCCTTGCACATTTGAAGGTCTTCCATCAACATGTTGTTACATAGTCCAGGAAGTGACTTCAACTCCTCCACTCAGATCGAAGGGGAAATCACATCAAAATAATTTTTAAGATTTCTAAAGCAACACAACATTAAGCAGCACCTAACTGCTCCCTACATGCCTCAACAAAATGAAATAGTAGAATGATGCAATCACTTAGTCATGGAGATGGCTCATTGCATGCTATCCACTACAAAGTTGGCAGCATAATTTTGGGTAGAAGTAGTACAGACGCCTGTCCATCTTCTCAATAGAGTACCAATAAATATCTTTCTAGACAAGACACCTAAAGAGGTATGGAGTGGTGGTAAACCATCTATTTCTCATTTTTGAGTATTTGGTTGTACTTTTTATATGCATGTTCCAAATAAAAAGAGGAAGAATATCAAACTAAAGACCCTCCAGTGTATTTTCTTGGGGTATAGAACTACCTCCAAAGCATACCATCTCATGGATCTTGAGATGAAGAAGATTTATGAAAGTCATGATGTGGTCTGTGATGAGTCATCATTTGACTCATTGGCATAGAAGGAGATAAACCATACCACCTTTCACAGACTATTCCCATAGTTAGATGATGAGCATGAAGAAGGTGAGATGCAAGAAGGAGAATTATTCATTGATCTTGGTAATCTACAAGGCATTCCTTCATCAAATCAGCAACCACAATGCTATCCTAAATGGCTATATTCCATAGTCAAGGACTCACACCTGAGCTCTCCTCTAGACACATCATTAGGAGTTTGAACAAGAAGACAGGTGAGATATGAAGTTAATCTGGAACTCATGAGTTCAGTGTCTAACAACACTAAACCAGAGATAGTTTGAGATGCCTTAATTCAACCCCAGTGGAAGAAAGCTATGGATGTAGAATATGATGCCCTCATCAAGAATGGGATGTGGGAACTTGTTGATTTACCTATAGGGAAGAAATCCATTGGCTATAAATGGATATCTAAAAAAAAAGTACAAGGTAAATGGATCCATCAAAAAAAAAAAATCATGACTTATTGTAAAGGGTTATGCTCAATAAGAAGGCATTAATTATGAGGAGACCTTTGCACCCACTATGAAGATCAAGACCATTAGAATTGTTTGTGCACTAGCAGCATATTATGAATGGAAAATTTAGTAGATGGATGTCAAGAGTAATTTTATGAATGGTGATCTAAAATAAGTATACATGACCCAACCAAAAGGTTTCATCGATGAGAAACATCAACAAAAGGTATGTTGTCTAATTAAGTTTCTTTATGGACTTAAGCAAGCACCTTCAGCATGGTATATAAAAATAGATGATCACCTAATGTAGCATGGTTTCATTCATATCCCCTCTGATTCTAATTTGTATATTAAAAAGGTTGGTATAGATATAGTCATTCTTGTCTTGTATGTGGATGATCTTGTGATCACTAGTAGCTCAAATGATCTTTTTGATGTAGGAAAGAATGAACTGAAGAAATCTTTCGATTTGACTGATTTGGGGATACAACATTATTGTCTTGGCTTGGAGATATGGTATAAATAGAATCACATATTTATCTCCCAAATGAATTACGCCAAGACACTTCTAGAAAAGTATAGAATGTCAAATTTTAAACCTCTTTCAACACCAATGGAGAAAGGTTTACAACTCTCTCGATTCCAAAATTTCCCTCAAGTGGATGCAAATATATATAGATAGCTTATTGGGAGTCTCATCTAATTGACCTACACCAAACTAGATATATGTTTTGTTGTGAGCTATCTTTCTAGATTTATGCAGGAGTCAAAGAAATGTCACTAGATTTTAGTAAAACATGTTTTGAGATATGTTTGAGGTACACTTTAGTATTATCTAGAATACAAGAAGAATAGTTAGTTCTTCTTGCAAGGGTACATCAAATTGAACTTTGATAGATCTGTTGATGATAGAAAATCTATTTCAAGATACATTTTTCATCTCAAATATAGACCCATTTTGTGGATTAAAAAAAAGCAATCAGTAGTTGCTATCTCATTCATGGAAGTAGAGTATTGCACCACTCGAGGAGCTATGTGCAAAGCTATATGGATACATCACATTTTGTCTGATATAGAGATTATTGAAGATCAATCACCAATTCTATTCAATGACAATCAAGGTGTTTTGAAGCTTGTGAAGAATCCAGTATTTCATGAATGAACCAAACACATTGAGGTTCAGTGTCATTACATCAGAGAATAAGTTTTAAACCACCATATTTAGCTCCAATACTGCCTGATGGATTTATAGATAGTATATATAGTGACCAAGTTTCTTGGCAAGGTGAAATTTGATC
The DNA here is from genome assembly GCA_037957365.1 of Torreya grandis. Classification (NCBI taxonomy): domain Eukaryota; kingdom Viridiplantae; phylum Streptophyta; class Pinopsida; order Cupressales; family Taxaceae; genus Torreya; species Torreya grandis. The sequence goes on along the minus strand of JARHVA010000053.1, from coordinate 1,843,125 downwards.
TATTTTTGGGGTACATTTATAAAAACAATGTAATAAAGGGGGGAATGTTGGTGTAATTCCTTAAGTATTACATTTTTTAAGCGTAATGAACTGTTACAATATGGTAGTTAGGTATTTTGGTTCTGTTAGATGCCTAACTATCAATGAGTTATAGTTTTATAACCATTTTATCATTATATTTATATCAGTTTCTGTTGGCATTTCAATATATCAAGGTTTCAGTTTATTCTTCACTATATCTTATTACTCAAGTACTCACATCTCAGAATTATACTATGGTTTATTTCTATTACCAAATAGTACCATTACTTTTTAATTATATTGTTTTATATTTGTTAATGAAAGAAATTGTTTTTCATATTTTAAAACTTTATTTCTATTACCAAATACTTGCTTTGGTGGATATTCATTCCCTATTTTGAAGCTCATATTATGGTAAAAATAAGAGTACACTTTCAAAGGTGAATTGATGTATTATTTGTGCTTGGTGAAACACCAATCATTATATAGAACAAAATATGTTTTCTTGAATTTATGATTCTTTGTAACCTACACAACGTCTTCAAAACCAATAACCAATGATATTGTCACCTATATTTTATATTTGGCTCTATTAAAATGATATTTTAATAGTCTATATTGATTAATTGTCATATTTTATTTATCATTTCAATTTATTTTTTTGTTTATCATTTATATCAATGTTTAGTTCTAGCTTCAACTCATAAACTTGTTTTAAAACTGACATTTTATCATAGTGATACTAAAAAGAATTGCATTTTTCTATTTCATATTTTTACTTTGATTTTAATAATACAAAGATCAAATAAAATATAATATGTGACAAAAATATAAGGACTAGTCATTAAACACTACTTATTTTATAAAAGCACAAGTTGCATACCAATTAGATTTCCATCTAATAAAAAGAAATAATAATTGAAGTCTAAAATATGTGGGAAACCTACAATGTCTAGGCTTTCAAATAATGAAATGCAAAATTTTAGAATTGAAAAGTGTTCAAACTTAAACCTAATCATAGTTCTATTTTCATTCAATTTGAGGATGTTAGTTAGCCAAAGAAAAAATTATTAAAAGATATTTAGATGGTATGAAAGATATTTTAAAAGTTCACAATATCATATTGAAGGTGGTGATGTTGGGATGCTGATGTCACCAATTATTGAAAGTGTGTTGTTGCGATGCTGATGTCACCAATTATTCATGTTCATGTTTATAAATATCTATGTTTAGAGTGAATGTTGCATTAACATTGAGTGAATCTTTATAATTATCTAGTCTCAAATATGGAGATGGTGAAATCTGAAAATTAATCTAAAGCTGTGAAGAATGTGCTTGCCATGAAAGTTAGGCATGGAGATTCTAGTTATGCTTATAACTCTTCGTTAGTTCAGGTATTACTCATTTATTATCTATTTTCCATTTTATTCTTATATTTTCATCTTAATATTTTAACAAGAAGTACACTTTATTTTTTTCTTCCACATGACCATTGTGAGTTCTATGTGAAGATAAAGATGATCAAGGACCAATTCTGGAGTGAGGCATTTATGAGAATATGAGATTGAAGTTGAGTGGTAGAGGTATGAAATTTAGAATAGAAAATTTAGGCTGTGTGACTGAGAAGAATACTCTTATGGTGGTAGACACCATTGTCAAATATCTCCAATGTTCAATTCAGGGGGAGGAAGAAGAGATGGTGCCAAAATTTCAAGTCTACTTCACTGATATTCCATCCAATGATTTCATTTCACTGTTATGAATGTTAGCTTCAAATTATGCAGATGTAGTTAATGGTGGTGATAAGAAGTCTCTCGCTAAATAAATTTGTTAGAGTCTTATGTGAGAGTCACTTATTGACCAAGCACCAGGATCACCTACAAAACCTAAGATATACCTTCCACAAGAGAAAAAAACAAAGAATAATAATTTGCATAATAAGGATACAATTAATAAAAATGGATTAATTACAATAGTATGGTGAAGAGGAATATAAAAAAGAGTAGGGGGAGTTAACTGATAGGAGAAATCACTATGAAACTAAGTTTAACTCACTATAGAACTTAAAAAAGAACTCACAATGGTACTCAACTGAACTCCAAGTGGAACTCACTATATAACTTACCTTCTCACCCTCTTAACCTCTTATCACACCTAAGAAAGCTAAAGCTACAAGTGTAGGAATTATCCATTTAATAAGTAAATGAAATCTTTAATATCCTACACCAACACCCACCCCCTTAAGCGTAGCTTAGGTGGGTGAAAAATAAAAGATGGGTCCTAGCAATAAGGTCTAATGAGGTACCCACATACAATGCAACTCTCAATAAGTGAAGTAAAAGGAGAAAACCCACTAGAAAAAAAAACTCCCCTCTAAAAGAGAGAAAATACAACAAGTACATGAACATGTGATGGAATGACTCACACTAACAACCCTCAAGAACTGAATCCATCATAAAAGTACAATCATGAATACCCCCACCCATAAGAGAGGATGTAGAGAGAAGGTATGGTTACCCCACCCCTCCCATCCCCCCCAAAAAGTGAGAAGGATAAAACCCCATGCGAGGAAATGCTCCCTCCCAAAATAGAGATGAGAAGAGAGACCATGCAGTCACTCTTCAAGATGACTCCCGTAGTGTTGGAAGATGCTCGACATAGAATTAAGATGAAGACCCATGAATGTCGAACAACATTCCTGCCCTTGAGAAGAAATAGAACTACATATGTGTGCATGATGTCTTCCCATTCTGGATAAGAAAATACAAGAAGGATAAATGTCTTTGAACTCCACACATGATCCAAAGACAATAATGATGCTCTTAAAAACTGCTCAAATGTCTCCAATCCACTACAAAATTATTATTGAATAGGAGGATGAAGAACAATCTCTAAAGAAGATGATGGTGATGTATCTCCATCGAAGCTATCATCAAATAGAAGATAAATGTCCTCAATGTGGTCCTCCAAATCTAATAGATGAGACTCTAAAAATAACAATGATATATCTTGTAGATATGTGTCCCAATGAGCTATCTTTGGAAGATTGATAATGCCCTGCTACAAAGAATCTAATGTAGTAACAAGTAATAAAGATGTGATCTTGATAAGAGGACAAGGAGAAGCAAGATAAGTCTCTGTGTCATTAGAACGATCAAGTCTTGTCAAATATGCAAGTTCCTCAACTGTATTATTATCAAAAGGTATACAATCTACATCATCAAAGGGTATGTGGTAATCCATAGCAAGATCATTTGGGAATGGAGAGATATGTGGGTCTCCATAGATCTCCTAAATTCTAGTCGAAAGAGTGTGTGGGCACTCAATATGTGAGATAGACCACATAATGTCAAAATCAACACTAGAAGCAATCAATCCTAAAATATGATCAATTTAATTTTTCCATGTATATTTCTTACTAGGTGTGTTTGGTTCAGGTATGAGTCCATAAAGATAAGGCAAAAGATTAAGCCACCTGAGATGTGTCAAGATGCCCTTTCGCCAAGACTCATAATTATTCTTACCGAATGTCACCATAGAAGGGTGAATATCAAAACCCATGATATCTTCTAAAATAAATCAGATTGAGATCAAGAATATGAATATGTATTGATGTTGATAAATGAAGCCTAACAAAATAAATAATAGTTCTCCAAGTGTCAAAATATCCAGAATATAAAATAGAAGCCATAAAATTGACAAATTGAATAAATAATACATGGGACTAAATCTGAAAAATATGCATATATCGTTGTGTATAACTGCTCAATACCTTTCCAACACCACAAGAATCACAAAAATTGGAGATTGTGGTAAAAAGATGCAAGCTTAGAGGCCAAAAATGTGATTTAGACTTCAAATAGTAATAAATTGTACTAGACGTAAAATATGAAAAAAAATACCCAAACCACGAAATTTTTCTTGAAACTAGCTTTCCGACGCCTATTTGTTTTGAAAAATTTGACTCCGTTTGCTTAAGATATGTTTGATTTATTAAAACTGCTCTTTTAGGGCAAGGAGGCAAAAAAAAAGCACTGTGCAAGCCCTTGCATGCCCATATGACCAGTTGATGAGTCTCTAGGAGTTGGCAGCTAGGGCTCTAGTCACTCAAATGACCAAGATCTAATACCTTGGGGGTTGGCACTTATAATCTAAGTGATGGTCACCCATGCAATTAGGGCATAAGCATTGCGGGCTAGCCCTCAAAAAATAAAAAAATCCCTTTTTTATTAATGAAAAAATTAAAAAAAACTCAGTGGTACCTGAGCACAAAAATCAAGATGGCATGAAAATCGAGATGGCACACAAATCAAGGTAGCTCCAAAATCAAAATCAGCTTGGATAACAATGGTAAGGAAATCAAAGTGTTGCACAGCCGCACGGAATTCGTACATATACGGATTTGACAATGCTGAATTTCTTGAAACCCCAAAAAAAATACCCAAAAAAATTCTATCACTAAAATATTAATTGCCTTATGTGAAAATAGGGTTTTTTGGGCCTTCTGAGCACAATCTAGAGGTCCGTTTTTCTCAAATATGCATCTTGCAAAAGCTCTTTCCCAAAATTTTCTCAGATCTGAGAAGTGGCTTGCAGATTTGGAACTCTGATACCATGTATAAATTTGCTAGAATCTCATGTGAGAGTTACTAATTGACTCAAGCACCAGGATCAATTGAAAAACCTAAGATATACCTTCAACAAGAGAAAAAAACAAAGAAGAATAATTTGCACAATAAGTATGCAATTAATGAAAATAGATTAATTACAATAGCATAGTGAAGAGGAATATAAAGAAAGAGTAGGGGGAGTTAACTGATAGGACAACTCACTGTAGAACATAAAAAAGAACTCATAGTGACACTCAGCTAAACTTCAAGTGGAACTCACCTTCTCACCCTCTTAACCTTTTATCGCACCTAAGTAAACTAAAGCTACAAGTGTAAGAATTATCCATATAATAAGTACATGAAATAATTAATATTGTACACCAACACTCGCTAAAAGATCTTACTTTGCAGCAGCTGTGTGTGGATCATATTTCAGATGCCTCTTCCCACGAAAAAGCTTGCATTTCTGTCACTCTTCTTTGAGCCTCCATTGGCTTTCACGGGTGAGTACCTAGTACTTAACATTTGTCAGATGCCTTTTCCCATGGAAAAGCCTGCGTTCCTGTCATTTTTCTTTTAGTCTTCTTTGGCTCACTCCTGCGATCTGACCACTGGGATGTCCACGCGTTTAATGTTATTGGTACTGTTGTTAAAACCAACTTTTTTTTGACATTATGTATAAATGATGTTTAAACCGATTATTTTCTATAATTGCAGGTGCTTGAGAGTGTTGAGCAGAAAAGCTCTCTTGGTGTGTACGTATCCAGTGAGGCAGAGGGGGCTGCGTATCTTCAACAGTTCGACACAGATTTGACAGCATTTTTGAGCGCCCAGGCAGGAGAGATGGTTGGTGGGAGATGCATGTTCATAGCTCTGGTGGGTCGTAATGCAGGCGTCCACATGATGCAGGAGCAAGGAACTTTAGGAGATATTGCTCGTCACTTACAATATGCATTTGAGGAGCTGGTCAATGACGTATGTATTGCTGTGCACTTAATGTCAAAACTGTTCTAACTTAAACTTGCATGTTTGATAAGCCCGGCCACATAATATTGATTAATTTCTTGAATAAACTTGCAGGGTATTATTGAAAAAAAGAAATGGGAATCCTTCAACATGCCTTACTTCGGTCCCAATCCAGAGGAGGTGGAGAGCATAGTGAGGAGAGAGGGGTCGTTTGCGATAGAGAGTGTGAAGACGTTGGGAGGATTTCCTTTGCATCCAATGACACATGTGACGATAGGGGAAGAGAAGATGCTTGGGAGAGCTGTAGAGAACCATTACAGGGCACTGTTTGAAAATATTGTTGAAGCTCACTTGGGATGTGAGCATCTTGCAGGTGAATTCTTCTCAAGAATTGCTAGAAGAGCAGCTGCTAAGTTTGACGAGTATCTCCCCAATCAAATTGAGTTGATCGTTCCCCTTCTTGTTAAAAAAGGAGCACACAATAACACCTGCTAATAAACAGAGCCATACCTGCTCAATATCTGCTTAGTACCATGTAAACTCAGCTAGATTATCTTCAAATAATAGTAAACTGAACGGTTCACTGATGTGTGCCTCAAATTCACAGATTTCAATCTCTAGTTACCACTATATTGCGAGGCTAAAAGCCATACCATGCATAGGCTTCCGTTAACCGTATAAAAATGTTTGTGGACAACCTGAGAATGGTATAGTTTGTGAGGATACAGATCCATCCACAATATCATTATTTGTCTCTAATTTTATTTTTAACATAGTTAGGCTCTTCTCGATATGACCTGCCATCCGCAAGGCCAACCTTATTCATTGTCCTTTGTAGTTCACGTGGAGAGATTTTTTTTACATATAACCCATCAATTGTTCTCAACACACACGCCCCCATTAAATTGTGCAGACGCACAACCGACATCTAGCTTGCATGCATCTGTCTATTTTACAATACATATTCATCCTTTAAATAGTGTTTATAAGAACAAGGGTGCCATGTGCCAAGTTCCTATCGAAGTTAGTAGATTTTGTTGTTTATTGTTGATTGAGATGTCTCAAAAGCAAATGGATGTAAAATATGTTCATACCTTGAACAAGAAACATAAATAGGTTGATTGATTAATTCTCAATGTAAAATTTAATATAAATAGTTGTATAGAAGTTGATGTAAAAAGATTGTTGTATTCACATGTATTTTAGCTTTGGATGGGCTTGACATGCTCTGATGATGACGAAGCAGATGTCAATTTTGATTTTGCTGCATTGAATGCTATGTGGCCTTCTCCATCTATTTTGATGTTTCTCATGATGTAAAAAGAAGCTTTAGAATATTCTATAAAATAATTATTTATAGTTTTTGACTTTGACATTTTCATTGAATGCGTAGGATTAAGAGATTTAACAAAGAGGGGCCAAGTGTCGAGATTACGTTGAACATACTCAAATGCAAACAAAATAAAATTGTCTAAGTACTTCGAAAGCAATGGATAAGTGAAGTCAATGTTGTGGCAATCCTGGGAAATAAAAAATAAACTACCAAAAATAGAGTATATTTATAAGCTTACACATAGCATGCATGTTTACAATATAGTCATAAAAAATAACAATTTTGTCAAAAGAATACTTTCTCACAAGAAATAGCACAACTAAAGATAAAATGAGGTTACAAGTGACCATGTAATTACAAATATTGCCTCATGATGTGGTAGTGGAGATGGATGGAACTTGCATGCTTTCAACCAAAACTATAGTTACAATAGTAACTTGAGTTATACTTGGAATAGGCAGTGCTTATATAGACATGCCAACTTGAGTTGTGACAAAAGTTACCACTAAATTGCCTTGGGGAGGTGATATGGAAGCGCTTGGTGTTGAAGTTGGCTACTTTGCTACCTCTATCTATAGGTACAAGGCATGGCTAGCCTAAAAATAAATATTAATAGTCTTAAAATCCAGTGAAATCACTTGAACAATTGCCAAATTTTGTTCATCATCCTCTTGAGAATGATCAATGCCACTTTGACCTCTACGTAAATGGTTTATGTGGTAGCAACCTTCTCTCTAGCAAAATTTATTAACTGTATCTAATCTCCTTATTGGTTCTATAAATAGTCCCTTTAATCTCTACTCTAAAGCTATTAGTTGTAACCCAGAGAAGATTCTCAAAAAAGGACTTGTGAACTAGCTACCCAAGGGGGTTGATTACTCTAGTAACCCTCATGTATTTCAAAATTGAGATAGTTTGTCTTTCATGATTTTTAAATTGTTGTACTAATGCTAAAAGAGATAGCTTGACAATTAATAAATTTTGTAGTTGTACTAAAAAGGTTTATGTGGTAGTAACCTTGTCTTTCATGATGGATGTTGATTACTCTATTGATGCCATTCAACCAAGCTATCTCTTTTCGTAGCCACATGATTTTGGACCCATGTAGTATCCAATGTTGTTATTAAATTCAAGTGGGCATATGCCCTATTTCTTGTAGCTTGGCTCAAAAAATGGAACTTGGCCACCATTATCTTCATTTTATTCACTAATTAATATATGTCTCCACATTTAGGTTGGGACTCAACCCTTGTAGAGCTTATCAATATAATTGTCATACAGCTTCTTGGTTGCACCCTATACATGGTCAATGATTTCCTTCGGGGGTTGAACAATGATCCTCTTTTGAGACTTCTGAATAGTCTGATCATAACTTTCGAACATTTGATTTGTTACTACTCTCGTGGTATCCACAAAAATGTAGGGGTATTCCTTCTATAGGTTTAAGTCTGAGGGTTTAGTTTTCCTTCTTTTTGATAGAGAGAATATGTCTTCTCTCTACTCCAACTCAACCTTTTCCCCTTATGCCACCTTTGTTTTCATCTTTACCTTTCTTAAGGTGTTTGATTTTCTTTCAAAATGGAATTTGATCATTGGTTTCTCTACAATCAACAAATCCTACCTTCCTACGTCTTCTTGTTGTAACCTTTGAATCTATGAAAGGACATTTAATGATATTAGTTGTTATCTTTTCATTATTTTTGTAGGAGTAGAAGTATGAGATTGCCCTGGAGGAAGCATTGATTTAGGGGAATATTCCCCAATTTAGGAAAAGGAAGTATAATCTCCTCCAACTAGTCACTTTATTCTATGTCAAAGCATTTATGATATACTTGGCCTTCCCAAACTCTTTGTGTATTATAAGTATAGAAGAATCTATGTGGAAGCATGGCTAATGGACATGTTTTGTTTTGTATATGTCCTAGGGGGATTAGCCTATGTATCAAAAATAGAAGTGTACACTAGACTCTCAAAATACACTTTCCCAATGAGTATGTCACTTGGGTGTTAAGTAAAGTTTGTAGATAATTAGTAACTAATGTATATACAACTTCAGTCATGGTGTCAGTAGTATTAGGGCTCTTATGAGGCTGACTTGGAGGTGGGAAATCCCAAATCACTAGAGAGTGGATTATGGTTGAATAAATTAGCATTGTTGATACATGTGCCTTATTTTTTGGGCTCAAAGAATGTAAATAATGAGAAACAATCCCTATAATACCTGTTGTAGTGGTAGAAGTTATAGTAGCCAAAGAATAAGAAGCCTATGCACTTACATTTAGGGGAGGTAGTTGGGGAAGCTACTATTGTTGCAACTAAAGTATTTTGAATTAGAGAACATGGAGATGTGGTTGGTGATGGACCATATGCTGAGGTTTGTGGTTTTGAATTTACCTCACCCTCCTTGTCTCCTTATATATCTGATAATAGCTTAATGGGATCTCCTTTAATCTCTCCTAATATCTTAGTTCCTCTAGACTAAGCATCATATTAAATCATCTATTCATATTTAGGATCACTCTCTAGTTTCACTAATAGATTCTAATCATTTTATTTTTTGTCCCAAACACCCACTATTCCTCACTAGCCCACTTTTTCTCTTCTTCATCACTATCTAGTACATCAACATATTTTGACCTTTGCAAACCTCTTATTCTCTCCTTTTTTTGACTAATATCTCTTCAAGTCCTCCCTCTATTGGTACATTCTATGGTAAGACTAGGGGAGTCTTAGGCTTCCTCTTGTAGATAATAGGTGACTTAGTAAAAATGGAAGCATGCCCTAAAGAAAGTGGTGTGGCAGATGATAGGGTTACTAGGTAATAAGTGGAGATGAATTGAGATTATAAATAGGTGTTGGGGTGTGCTGGAAGGTATATATGTTTGCCCAAGTGATTAGGGTAGTGCTGATCATTTGTATGAGCTAGTGATGAATAAGGAGAAACAATAGAAACTAAAGAAATCAAGGTAGGAAGATATACTTATTACATAGTGGTGAGTGGAGGAAAAGGCATCATAAAAAATAATATAATTATCCCAATATAACTTGTTGGACCCTATGTGTTGGTTTTAGGCCAAGGAAGAGTAAGAATGATAGTATGTGGAGGTGAGTCTTAGCTAACCTGCTACATATCTTCCACATCTACTTGTCTATATAGACCAGATTGATCCTACCTATTTATTCTTACTCTAGGAGGAGAGTTTTGAATGGGTGTAGAAACTAATTGTTCACTTTTAATTCTCTTGGCATCCTCCTTAGTAATTTTTAGGTCATTTGGATGCACTAGGATACAATCATAAACATATTTATTTTGTTCATCCTTGTATAAACCTTAGTGTCAACCCAGGTATTCATGAATACAACATCATGTTTATAGATTTTATGGCCATAATTAAGTCTCACATTTTTATGATACCTCTTTAGGTGTTCTTTGATAGTTCTCTTGGGATCCCAATGCGTCCCACATTTTAAAAGTGGTCCCACCTTGTTTAGATTATATACATCCAATGTTAAGGGGGGTTATGGGTACAGTAGCTTGCTTATTATCCCTCAATTAGACATATACACTATCAACCAATTGGGTTGCAATCTCTTGTTCTACTACCTTAACTATGTTAGGTATAATGGGTGTGTTTTGGTGCCCTATATCTTGATTATAATACATTAAAGATATAGCCAATAGTCACCTATCTTCCTAATAGTCCTCCTGATGGGGTCTAATAGCTTGGGCATGTTTTTCCCATAGATAGCTTGATACACCATCAGATAAAATGTCTATGTTATACTTTGCATTTTTTTCTTAAAATTTTAAATGCGTAAGACATTAAATTATTCACAAATTTTGTTCTTGGGTTACTTTGTGGATGGTTCCCAAGGCTCCTCATAGCTTGGATGCACAATTCTAATTATAGAATGTACCAAGTAAGACATCATGTAAAATTTACCATTTGGTAGACTTCTTAGGTTAGTGATTCTATTAATCAAATTGACGCTAATAATTTAGCCTAAGGTAATGATTTTGTTGAAGGTAAGGATGATGTCAAGCAATGGGATCCAATTTTCATTGACATAGGAAATGTGGGGGAAACTATATGCCCTGTTTAACAATCCCATAGTAATCCATACTCCAGGCCTAAAGGTGACTATAGGAATTATAGAGATAGGGCCTTGAATCGTAAAGCTACTTGGGTCATTTTCCCTCTATTGTAATTTAATGGAAACATCATTGGAAAGCAACTAAGAATCAACCAGAGCTTTGCTATAATCTATTTCATGGATAATGAGCCTATAATAGTTTTCAAATACATTCCTACCAATGTATGCTACTGGATTGTTAATATGTCAAAAGTGGAATATCTTACTAGAAATTTTACCATTCACAATTAAATCAAATACCAAGTCAATGTAGGGCATTACCTATAGTTTGGTTGCAACATTATGAAGCCTTACTGCCTTGATTACTAAAAGGTCATCCTTGGATTTGTATGTGAAGATTGATAATTGGTCTTCCACCCTGTAAGGTTCCACCATATCGACCACTTCCAAATTTTTTTATTAATTCTTGAGTCATGATTAAGAATAGTTGAATCAAACACTGTATATTTATACTTAATTTGTGTAGTAATAGAGTATGTAGATGGAGTTAGAATGTGAGATGTGGATGCTGTTACAACTTAGACAAGAAAACTCTAGTTCTCTATAAATTTGAATGTCTTTTGGTTTTAGTAGAGCTCAAATTTGCATTTGCGTTATGTAGATAGAATCCAATGTGGTTGAATCATGCCTTTCAAACTACCTATATTACCTTTAGATTCAGTTGGATTTTAAAATTGAATGCATTAAGTTTACTAGGTCATGTGAATTAATGGTAGTAATGGATTTTGCTCCCTTCTATTTTTTTTTTCATGTTTTAATTTTGCTTCTCCATAATGCCAATTTCTATGACTTTTCCTACCATGTGGATTTTTCTCCTTACCTTTGGGTGCTTTGTTATCTTGGTTTTAAAAAATGTCATTTTTTAGGCCTTCAAAATTGGTATCTAACATCTTTACTATTATCATATAACTTGAGGACACATGGCTTTATATCATTGCTCTATAGGTGCTTGGTTCATGTTGATTGTTATTTTTTATCATGGTTGTAGGCGACTGGGATTATGACATTTTTTAGGATCTTAGGGATATGCTAGCCCAACACTTCAACTTTGTGCATGTGTGTGTATTAGACAATGGTTTAACAAGATCATGATACTTATCATGATCCACTTTCCTAGAGCATCTATATGATAGAATTTTGATGTGTTAGTCTTTAGGCAAGCAGGATCATGACACATGGATTGTTGTCATTGATCTGCTTGCCCAAAAGACTTTTTAATTCTTTGAAGTGATTTGATCATAGCAGGTTAAATGGGATAAATACATGTGTCATGAACCTAGTGACCTACTATCCTAGATCTTCCATAATATGAAACTTTTATGTCATTATTATTTTTTATCATGGTTGTGGGTAAATGAGATTATGACATTTGGTAGGATCTTGGGGATCTACTAGCCTGATGCTTCACCTTTGTGCTTGCATATGTGTAATATGGTGGGTTAACATGATGGTTAAACTTGTCATGATCTCAATGATCCACTTATTTCAGGCATCCATATGATAGAATTTTGATGTGTCAATCTTCGAGTGAGCAAGATCCTTACACATGGTTATTTATCATTACTTTGCTTTCCTAGTATAATTTGTAATTATTTGAAGTGATTTGATCATAATGGGTTAATGGGATAAGTACACATGTCATGATCCTAGTGACCCATTAGGTTTTAACTTATGTAATATGAAACTGTGATGTGCCAATCTCTAGGTGAGTGGGATTGTCACACTTGTCAATATTTAGAAGACCCATTTTCTTGGGAGAATCTATAATATTTCTAAGCACTCAAATGGCCACAAATTAGTGGTTGAGAAACATATATTATAATATTTAATAAATGTAATGAAGTGGTGATGTGTCTTGCCACTAGGTGCTTCATGTGAGTGGGTAAATGCCACATGGTAGACTTGACTAAGCTAGTAGATGTTTGGGTGCAAAATAGGAAAAATTCTAAGTGTGGAGCCACCTACACGAGATAAAACACAAATAAAGAACAAACTTGTAAAAAGAACACATTAGCCTGGTTAGATGTTAGTATTGGAAACCTAATATATATAAGATTTTGAATAAACACATAAGCTTTGTTAGCTGTTAGAGTTGAAAAACTGACATACACATACATAAGCTCCTTTTTAATTAGAATAAAACCACAAGTGAAAGATGAAACATTATTTTTGCTTAAGCGTAGTTTTGATTTACTTTTCATTGATATAACTTTGAAGTGTGGGTTTAGACTTTGGAAACAACCTTAGGCTAATACATGTAGATTTAAAATAAAAGCCTCCTAAGGTTAAAACTAACCTTGAAATAAAGATTCTTTGATTAAAATGGGTCCCTGTTTGAATTTTTTTTAAATGGCATACAATAGTTTACTCTTTCAGGCCATTTTACCTTAAGTTTATATAGGTTCTATAGTTATTTCAATAGATTTTTGGTTTCTTTTATTAAATAATTTGATCTATTTTTTCCTTCATTTATAATAATTGATTAAATATTTACATAGCTTTATTTTTCATCTTAGTCAATTTCTTTGAAATGGAAAAATATGGCTTCATGTGCAATGAAAATTACAAAATCTTTGCTAAATTTGCATCTGGGACTTGACCATTGTTATTTGAACTATTTATACATTCCTTTTGAATGACTTAGCTATTGTTTTTTATTGACTATGCATTTATCATCATTTTAATTTAGTTAGTTTTGCACTGAGATTAGCTTATTTGGCTTTATATCAGGTCTTTTTATATGTATTTTTAAAATTTATTTATGCATATACGAGATATTTTTTGTTTTGTGTTTACTCAAATTTGCTTGTTAGACTAATGTATTTATCATTACCTTAGTTCTTTGTTTCTTGTCTAAATTGGTAGTTCATGTGGATAAGCTTGGAGGATGTTATAGTTTGTCTTTGAAACGCAAGGTCTGGTGGCCCTAAATGATGGCAAGTGTGACAATTCTAGATTCCTAGAATCCTAGAGGGCCTACCAATAGAATAAAGATCTAAAGACCCAAGATGGTGATAAGTTTCACTATATCAGAGTCCCAAAAACCTAGAGCATGAAACAATTGGACATTCTTCAATTAATTTAAAGAGATGGTACAAACATGGAGTAATGTTTGTGTAGTAGAACAACAAGGTTCAAAGATTAAATGCCATATACGTAGCATATATAGACAAATAACATAACAATAAAGTGAAAAATTAGGGTTAAATGGAGGGAAATTGATACATAGATGGTTCTAAACCAATAAATAAGCGACAGGTAGTTTTGATCTTAGCTATATAAATTTATAGGAATACCTAAGTGTAGAGATCATATAGAATATGTAAAATACAAAATTCAAACTTATGACAATTGTGAGAAATATAATATGCCAAATCAAAACTTAAAGTTGTGGGTGATTATAAAGACCATTTTACATTGTTAAACCATTTATTTTGAGATACAAATTAGAGATTGACAAATAAATGAATAGTGTGGGAAATATTTTGAATGATGTATCAAATACATGGAAATTTACTATATAATAATTTTCCAAAAAAATAAGTGTATATTTAGTTTGAAAGGTGCCTCCGGTTTTGGTTGTGCACATATACAAGGAACTTGGATAAAAAAATAATTTAATGCATTTGGACAATTTAATATTTATTTGAAGTATATGATATCTATTGAAATGTACAAGAAAAGATAATAATTAAATGTAATATCAAGTAACAGATTAAAATTATTGTGTATAGGTACATATAGGAATTTAATATAATCTTAAGTGAACTATTATGTTCACTATCTCATGCAAATTGCAATGTACAAGCATAGCTAGGAATTAAATCTAATCTCAAGTAAAATATTAGGTTTGATATGGGAAATAAATGTTTTTTTTAACAAAGAAAGGGAAATCTATTAAATAAAAAAATTATAATCATCTTGGCTAGTCATTGTTTAGGTATTTTTGTTACCTGTGGGTTATAGAAGCTATTCAGTTTTCCTGACAGTTAATTGGTGCTAGGTGAATAGATTATCTTTTGAATAATTTAATATATTAAATGTTTATTGATTTTATTTCCATAGATTTTTTTTATCACTGCATTTGAATTTTAGGTTGCATGTAAAGATTGTTTTTTCTTCACCAAAGAAAATTGACTCAAGAAAGCAACTATTATGTATATATTTTTCTATTAGTTATGAATAATTGAACAACCTTACTTTAATCTCTTGATCTATGCCTATGTTTCCTTTCTAAATAAATTGTTGGTATAGCATGTTAGCAGGCGTGTGTGTGTGTGTGTGTGTGTGTGTTTGTTTAATATTTTCATAATGAGGTTTGTGGTTTTCTACTGGCTAGTTTTAGAAGTAACTTATTTTTATTTAAGTTATTTTTTAAAATACCTTTTTTTTAGACCATTCATTTGATTTTTTCCAATTCTTGGTTTTGGTAATCATGTTCTAAAAAATTTAAAAAACAAACAAACATAGAATTAGAAATAGAAGCAAGTCAATAATCAATAATGACTTTATCCAATGCCTATGAAATGGATTATGCTCAACAACATGTACAAAAATGGTGATGCTTGAATCATTTTTTTTTCTATTGGTTGTGAAATATTTTTTTTTTGAAGAAACAACAAAAGACTATTTTTTGACTTATAATCTTGTCATTATGCTACTAAAAAAAAGAAAAAATCTTTCATGACATGAATAGCAATAATCATTGCATAAATAATATTTGATATTTATGTTGGTAAATTCATTAGTGATTTTGAAGGAGATATTTTGACATTTGTAGACCTACTCATATTACAAATCCTATTCCCTAATCAAGGCAGAGATATTGAAAAATTATTTGGTCAATGTGTTTGGATAGATGATAATAACAAATTAATCCAAAAATTATAAACATACATTACTCTACGTAAATGTATTTGGGTCTCAAAATCATTGATCAAGGAAAAATCAAAATATGAAAGAGGAGATGATGCCCTTTGAATTGTGTTGACTACAAAATCAAGTATGGAAAACATACCTCTGGTTTGAAAAAATAATAAACACATTCTTGACAGTGAAATTGTTGATATCATATTATCAGAGGATTCATTTTCATTAGGCTGATTTGGAGCCTTGATAACAAGTTATCAACAATAATATTACCAATTTAACTTGAATTTAAGGATGGAGAAGCAAAATATAATATTATACTTGTGAATATATATTCATTTACACTTTGATTTTATTTGTCATCATGTTTTTATTCATTTACTAATTACCTATAAATTTTTTTTTGGATTCAACTTAGTGAAGAACATCAACAAGTTTTCCATGTAGTACGAGACCAATTGGTGTCCAAGAAATAACCTATGTATATTTTTAAAAATGTCATACATAAAGGGACAAAAGGTTATCAAACACTACGAACAATTTTTGCTTCATTTTTTGAACCATTTCTTGATGAAAACACCAAAAAATATTTATAGACAATCATTACAACAAACATTCAGGCAAGCATTGTTTTTTCCCATCATTTTTTTTCTTTTTATAGTAAATAAGAAAAACTTATAATTGTGTTTTTTTTATGCTTGAACAAGTTAAGGAAAAAAATAGATAATAACAACATTTCTAGGTCACAATATAACTAAAACCAAAAAACATATATTCATCTTTGTTTCATCCAATATGCGATTTTTTAAGTGGATCTTGAGCATGATGGTTCTTTACATTATCTAACATGTACACAAGATTCAAGACATTCTTTTATTCATGAACTAACATGTAATTTTTATATAAGAGATGGGAAGATTGAATGCATTTTGAACATACATTTTTTGGAGACTTTACTACCAAAGTTAATAGCAATATCCTTTGAGAAATATAAAAAAGTCATCTCAGTAACTATGTTCTTGTTACATAAATTTCAATTGAATTGTAATTTCACAACTATAATGGATGGCATATTTTATGTTATTGAACAATATTGAAGCCTATTTATAAATCAATGAGTTTCTCATAATCTTTACTTGTATATATGTTTTAAAAGCTAAAAATGCTTTTTTTGAGCTTCAGTGACAAATGTATTTTTTTTTCTTTTTTTCACTACAATATATGATAAATCTTACAAAATGTGGCATAATAGTTTTTTTATATTATCAACATGCATGGAAGGAATTTCTACTACCAACATTGTATATAATATCACTATAACATTTGTATTTTTTAAAAATTTGTAGCCAATACTTGTTTTTGGCTGACACAGTTGATACATAGAAATATTAAACTAAGACATTTTGACATTTCACATAATAAATTTTTGTATTGACATGAATATGAAAAAAAATTAATAACAAAATGTGTGATCTATGTTATTGTATAGCTTTAATTTTTTATTTCAATTTATTTGTAGTCATGTTATTTCAAAAGTCTTTACAAGATTATGTATGTGTTTCATATAAACTCAGGTAATAATTTTTTTTTAGTTTTTCTTTTCAAGACTTAGACCCAACATATGTACTCAATCCTTTCATTTTTTCATCATTACATACACCCTTGTTTTGGAATTATATTTATTTTGTCACTTCAATCTCTTATCATTTTATGTTGAACTTTTATAATATATTTACAACTGAAAGAATGAACTTATATCTTTGATTTGAAAGAATATTAATATATATTACAATTTGGTGTTTGTCTTGATTAAATAATATAGTCTTATCCCTTATTATTATTATTATTAAAATAAAAAGGGGTAAAAATAATATTAATAATAAAAGAGCATTACAAGAAGAACGGGGGGCAGAAACCCCCAAAAGAAAGCAACAAAAATTGAAAAATTAGGCACACGCCCAACTAGACAATATTATGAACCTCCCTATCAGCCTCCAGAATTCTTTCCAAATCAGAATGCAATAGTGGGGGGAGAGACCCCCAATCCTCAATGTGTCCACCATCCAAATGGTCAGACACCCATTTAGCCAAAAAAAATCATGGCCCTGTTCTATTCACACAGAATATGAGCAATAGTAACACTATCCATAAGCAAGCAAATCTTTAAAATCTGTTGCACAATCAGAGATAGATGCCAATTGACGTCCACCACTTTCTTCTTGATGAGCAAGTTAATCAAGACTTGAGAGTCTGATTTGCAGATAATCCTATGCCAACCTAACACCTGGGCCTTCTCAAGGGCATAAAGAATGGCCTAGCCTTACGTCATGTTAATGGTTTACAGCCCCTTAGGAACCACATAATAGAAAATCACCGTACCTTCAAAATCTCTTCTTATCCCTCAAGTGCCTATAGGTCCTAGATTACCTCTTGAGGAACCATCTGTATTGATCTTGAGAATCCCACTAGGGGGGCTGCCACTGACCAATCTTGAGAATTTGCTCCTTGAACTGCTTACTCCTCCTGACACACATAGACTTACCAGTTAACTGCTAGAATCCAAGTCACGCCACCACCTGAGCATCTTGTTTAGTCAAAGGAAGGCAGATCACACTCTTTGCTTGGATGGTTTCCTGGATCATCCCCATCACTTTCTAGCATACTTGTTGTACCATGACTCTCACCCCCCAAAAAAATTGCCTATTTCGCTCAAGCCAGATCTACCAGAACAAAAAAATGGGGCCACCCAACCATATGTCCTGCAGGAAGGGCATCCTTGAGGGGGGTTCTCCCAAACCATTCCATAAATTGACCATAGATTTAGCATGAAGATATGGGCGCTACCAAACATCCCACCAATAATGCCAGAGTTGCGAAGCAAAGGGACATCATAAAAAAAGGTGTGCAAAATCCTCCTCGACCGCTCCGCACATAACACATATATAAAGGCCTTGGAAACCTCACTTCCAGAGATTGTCTCAGGTCAAGCGCCTATTCTAGGCCAGCATCCAAGCAAAACAATTGCATTTAGGCCATGTGAAATTATTCCAGATCTATCTCCACCAATGCACTTCGCCCCTGCCCAATCTCTGAAGAAGTAAACCCTGATATCTTGATGAAACTATGTATGCTCCCTTGGGATTGGGAGACTAAGCTAGCTCATCCTCCTCTTAAACAGGACTACAGTGGCGTATGGGAAGGATGCACAACAGCTCCTCATTCTCTTCCTACATCCCATTAACAAGCCAAGTTTTAGGAGCTTTCTAGTGAGTGACCTCCACCTGTCCTTGAGTAATATAAGCTTTGAAGTCACTCACCCGAGACTAGCCAGCATCAAGGAATCTCTGACAAAGGTTTAACAAATTTGGAAACTAAGAAATGATGGGAGGATATCCATCCCAAGAGTTAGACCAAAAGAGAGCCTTGGATCCCTATTTACAAATCTAGAATAAGCCATTCTTGATGAGAGCAGCCCCTTTTTTGAGAGTACCCCATATTGCTGAACCTTTCCCAATAAGTGGATAGTGAAGAATGTCCCTATGAATGGTTCTGGAGTAGTACTTCTGTGAGAGAATTCTGGCCCAAGCTTTGTCTTGTTCGGTGCACCATTGCCAATAAAGTTTGGCTGCCAAAGCAATACCATTTAAGTTTGTCTACTTCAGACCGAGCCCGCCATATTGTTTGGGGCTGCAGATAATCTGTCATCTAATAAGGCTCCATTTCATGGAGTTCAGACTACCAGCCCATAAGAATTTTTTGGTAACCAAATCATACTCCTTAACGAATCCCATCAGGGCAACCTGGAGCATACACTTGTAAATGGGTAAAGCCTACACCATAGATTGGATAAGTTGAACCCGACCAGCAAAGGATAACCACCTGTGTGTCCAATGGTTCACTTTCACCCAAAATTTCTCCAAAATAGTCTGCCAAGATTCTTTAGATGTATAGCCAGTCGAGATAGGGATACCCAAGTAAATCAAGGGGGGAGTCCTAATTTGAAAATGAAGAGTCCTCGCGATTCACTATTGAATAAGGCCTAGAGTATTGAAGAAGTAGATGGATGACTTATCTTCATTTACCTTTTTACCTGAGGCCATAAGATAAACATCTAACACCCTGCATAAATTAGCAACTTCAGTCATTGTGGCCATGCCCATAAGGGCAATGTCATCAACAAATTACAGGTGTGATTGGGTCGGTAATTCCCCTCCCCATCGCCATCCTTGGATATCTCCTTCTTCTCTGTTCCTACTGATCAACTACCTAAAACCTTTAGCAAGGAGAAGAAAAAGGTACAGAGATAGAGGATCACCTTGTTGTAGCCCTCTTGTAGCACCAAAAAGCTCCGTGTGT
Source organism: Torreya grandis (assembly GCA_037957365.1). Taxonomy (NCBI): domain Eukaryota; kingdom Viridiplantae; phylum Streptophyta; class Pinopsida; order Cupressales; family Taxaceae; genus Torreya; species Torreya grandis. Next base: position 1,822,815 of record JARHVA010000053.1, on the reverse strand, counting down.
TCTCCATTGATAAGCACTGAGAAGGAGGTTGAGGAAATACAACTCATGGCCCATTGAGTCCATTCATTCGAAAATCCAAAAGCACAAAGAAGCTTCTGCAGGAATGACCATCTGACCCTATCAAAGGCTTTGGCCATGTCCAATTTAATGAACATCGCCTTATCTTTTGAGCTAGCCATGGAGTGAATGGACTCAACAACAATAACAATACCATCCAAGATTTACCTGCCTTCCACAAAACCACTTTGATATTCTGAGATCACATCACTCAGCCCTCTTTTTAACCTATCTACAATGATTTTAGAAATAATTTTGTAAACCACATTGCAAAGGGAAATAGGGTGAAATTGGCTTAGCCTATCAGCACCTTCGCATTTGGGTATGAGAGCGAGATAGGTCGCATTAGTAGCCTTAAGCATTTGCTTATTCTACTGAGATTCTTGGACAAAAGCTAAAAGGTCAAGTTTGATGATATCCCAGAACTCTTAATAGAATTCAATTAGGAAGCCATCAAGTCCAGTCGCTTTCCCTTTTTTCATCTGAACAATGGTTTCCTCAAGGTCTCCAAGTGTGATTGGTTTCATTAAATTTTCATTCATTTACGCGTCACCAATGATGGAATGTAGAAGAGAACCTGAGCTTCTTCTAAATATTCCCCATTAGCATCTTCCCTGAAGAGAGTAGAGAAGTATTACACTACCTCCTCTGAAATTATCAAAAATGAGTTAAGCCACTCACCTCTTTCATTGACCAGGGCTGAAATAGAATTGCCATGTCTCTTGGCTTTGGACGAGTTGAAGAAAAAGGATGTATTTCTATCCCCATCCTAAAGCCATTCAGCTTGAGATTTCTGCTTCCAAAATATTTCCTCCCATAGCTTGCATTCCTCCAGGTCTTTCACAGCCTGTGTTTCTTCTTGCAATAAGTCTTCAATAAGTCTTTCTTCCCTTATTATTCTCATGATACCATCAAGCAAGGTTTGTGTAGCATCCTTAGCATGGAAAATGATCCCAAAACTTTGGTGATTCCATCGCTTGAGCTTGTACTTCACATATTTCAAAGTTTTGGCAAAAATGTACATCACTGTACCATGGGTAGGCCTACCCCAATGCCACCAATTGGCAACACACTCATGTAGATATTGATCACGTAGCCACATGAGTTGAAATCTGAAGAAAGGAGAGTGCGGGTGAAGCTGTGAGACACCATTAAGCTTGATGGGCCAATGGTCTGATCCTCTCCAGTCCAAAATTTTAGACCTCATAGACCACATACCTCCAACCCAAAAGATGAAACCAAAAAATAGTCAAGTCTCTCAGCAATGCAATATTTCCCACTCTTGCAGTTGTTCTAGGTGAACAGTCCATTATTGGGCCTGACATCAACTAAATTCAAGATTTCAATGTAATTGTGCATTAGCAAAGTAGATGGGTCCAGGCTTGCCATGTCACCACTCTTTTCAGTCAAATCAAGAATAGCATTAAAATCACTTGCCATTATCCAAGGGTGGAAGGGGGTCAGGCTACAGACAAAACTTATGTGGCCCCTTAAGGATTTTTTACCCCACCAATCATTGGGAACATAGATGTTGGAGAAAAGAATGACTTCCCCCATCTCAAAGCTAAAAGCAATCATAGTCATGGAGTACTTAGAAGTTAGCCAGCCTATGAGGCCAAACTTGCATGGGTTCCACAGACAAGCAAGAACTCCTGAGTATCTGATAACACCAATGCATTGACATTCTCCTTGCCACCACAACTTGGGTGCAAGTCTGAACATGTCTTCAATTGAAAGCTTTTTCTCCTACAAGAAAAGGACATCTGACCTATGACATTTAATCAGGTTGTGAACAACATTTTGTTTGGGGCTGTTGTTCAAACCCCTTACATTCCAAGATATTATAATCATTTTAGAGAGATCAAAAAGTATGCATCTAGAGTCTTTACTGACCCTGACTCTACCAAAGTCTCTCCCATTAGCTTGATCTTTTCTTGGTCCTTTTTTCTACCAGGCTTGCCAGATTTCTCTCCCCCTCCTTTCTTAAGGTCTTTTTGCTGTATCCCAAGACGAGGAAAAGATTTGCTGCTTCTTACTGCCCCTGGATCCCCAGTTTTCCTAGTAAGGGGCATATTTCTATCTTCTTTGAGGGGAGCAACTAAGGAAGTCTTCCTTCCAAAATTATTAGCTGCTGGTCCATATCCATATGACAATCTCCAGCATCCAGTGTTTCAGTTAAAGCCCTTGAAGCATTGGTCTCCTAAGCTGGTCCCTCAATCCCCTGGTCAAAGATCATCAACCTGAGATTCACCTCTTGCTGATTGAGGTCATCCAATATTTCAAATCTATTAAGTGATTCATCTAATTGTCTTTCCTTTAGGGGCCATTTTTGGCCTCTATTTCTATATCAACCTTTAAATGGCATAAAATTGTCAGTATCAAGTTTCTCACCTGGAATTGGACCCCTTTCCTTGTCAGTACCAGAAGGAGTGTGAATAGATTGAGATGGCTGAGGTGCAGTAGATTTTGAGGTGGGGCACCATCACTACAAATGCCCAGAAGCATGACATAGATGACAGCGGAAAGGGAGGGTTTCATAATCCAGCTATTGTACCCAAGTGAAAGGGCCCACACTCATTTCAATAGCACCTAGTAATGGCTTACTAAGATCTATTTCCACACAAATGCAGGTATAAGTCATTACCTTTTTCCCTAAGAGTGACATTGAGGATCCTACTGGCCTTCCCAACAAGGATGCAAGCAAATGGAGGGTGTCTTCATGGCAGCATTCCACCAAAAAGCAGGGCAGACGCACCCACACCAGGACATAGTTTGGTAGTTCCTCTAAAGATATGAAACCAGCATGCTAGGGCTTGATAAATAGACCCACTTGATTATGGAAGTAAGGACCTCCAATAAAAACTCACTGACAATCTGTTATACAGGTAAAAGTGACCATGAAATAGCTATTGGCCAAGAATGTAATATACATATCTCCTTCTAGTGCCCACATCCTCTGAGCCCATGCTTCCAGGAATAGCAGCGACGTCCTAAGCCCTAAAAACTTGTAGTACAAGGAGTGATGGGAATAGTATTCAATGTCTTCAGCAATCATTTCCATTGGTATGGCCAACTTGGGCCTCTCCTTGCATCTTTCCAAACAGCCATTGACTTTGGGAATACGCATAATTGGTTGCTCAAGAGCAGCAAAAGATCCTAGACCATGTAAAAGTTGAGCCTTCCCACTATTGCTCGCTTCCTGGGATGCCTGCTGCAGTCCAAGTGCTTCCCTGTAGCTGTGCCCTGCCTTCTGTCCTGCCGTGCCCTGCCCTATCGCGCCCTCCTGCTCGCCTTCATCCATCGCGCTGATCCCCGTTGTCAATGGATGTCAATTCATCAACATCACTTGTGTAGTTCATCTTATCCCTTATTATTTATTTGTTATAATTTATCTAGATATTTTTTCCCCATTTTTACAGATTTCTAAGAATGATATGTTTTCATAGTGACTGATTTATAAAAAGATTAGTGTACATGTTTAGAAAAACTTAACATGTATCTATCTTGTATAGAAAAAAGGCAATGTTTTTATTTATATATAAAAAAAAAAATCTATATTTGGTTTCAAAATGATAGATATGGGGGGATGATTTAATGATTTTGAAGTAATTAAGAGGCTTTATTAGTTCCTTGTCTAGAGTTATACACTATTTGAAATTTGCTTATATAAAACACTTTATAATCCATTTTTAAAGTTGTTATCTCTTGTTTAGAAATTAATTATATGGTTAAATATTTTTTATTCTTATAGGCTATATTGTCTCTTAACATCTAGCATTGATTGTGATCCTTGAAGTTATGGTGTAGATCTTTATTTCTAAAAATATGGTACATACTCACATTCACAAAAAAAATAACAATGAAATGAAGTAATTATTTCATTGCCTTACTATGAAAACAATTGTTACAACGTTAAAGTAAAGTATTTCTAAATGTGCTACTACATAAATGCCACATCTTTCTAAGTTTTGATCATCAGAATAAAATCAAACTACTTCAACCAATAGCTTAATGGTAATTGCACATGATATTCTAGTTTTGTTTATGATTGCATGAAAAATCAATTGTATGTATTACTAATTTTGATTATTATGAATAAAACAAACTTCAATGTAAATTACACATGATCTTCAAGTATGACACAAGATCTTTATTACACACATAAGAGTTGAACTAGTTTTTGATATTATGTTTATTAGATTAAAGGCATGACCAACATAAATCACTATAACTAAGAAAAACTTCAAATAATAAATATGAAAATAAATACATGAAAATAAAATGATAATCACTTCAAATATGTTGGGTTTAACATGCTCCATATGAATAATTTAATATGGGGACTTTTTGAGTCCAAGACACCCCATCTTCAATTCTTGAGATGGGGACCATTTTGTTTTAGTTTGGTCTTTGGTTTGGAGGTTCCTAGATGCAATGTTTTATTTTTTGAGTGTTTCATACATATTAGTCATATAAAAATTAAAGCCTTTTCATTATCCAAGGTCACCTCAAAATTAATTTAGGTGATATTTATCAAATAATGTTAGGATACCAATGTATATATGTCATGTAATAAGCATTTCATTCATACACATAAGTTTTAAATAATATTTATTTCTAAATTTCTTATTGATGGATACATTATAATCAACATTTGAATTATTAGTGACTTATGGGGTTTTTGTCCCATTCATTTATTATCCTAAATTTGAAGTTCTTTACATTTGTGGGAGGTGCTGTTATATGCCTTTATTTATGAGGGATGCCGCATTTTTTCCCACAAACTTGTCATCTGACACAACTGATCTAGTGAGGATTAAAGCTGGGGGTACAATGTGTGTTTGTTTCTAATGGAGTGACTTGCCCAAATCACTATCAATGAGCCTTTACTCTATTTTCCAATGGTCGAGTGTATGAATATTATATATCCCACTATGAAACCTTTATCAAATAGTTTTCTTAAGTGTTAAAATTGCTTCATAATTGTAGAGGCACTCCTATAAATTAACATATATCTTTTCTAGTGTAAAAATTATAAAGTTGGTTGAACATGGTTCACACATTGTAATACATAAATTATCGCATGTATTATTTATAAAAATAACATAACAAAGTATTTTATACTTATTTCTTATTGATTTATAAGGTTGGTTATAATTATAACTTTGGTCTTCGAGGTAAATTCCATAACTTGTGGATATTAAATGAGATTAATTTCCTCTAAGGGTTGATATATTTATTTAGTTACTGAATTTATTTTAAAACTTTTAACATTCCTTTACATTATCGTGGTTTATCTCAATTGATAATAATAATAATAATAATAATAATAATAATAATAATAATAATAATAATAATAATAATAATAATAATAATAATAATAATACAGCTATCTATGTGCGGTCTTCAAGATTAACACATTGTAACATGTCTACATTGTTTACAACTATAATATCCCTTTTTATTTTATGTTAATGAATGTTCTTTGGTGATGTTTAGTATTATAATTTTTCATTTAATTTTCCAAGATGTATTTTATTTTTCCAACATGCATATACATAAACTATTATTTTAAATTTTGGGGTATTGAATATTTGAATTTTGTCTTAATTATTGATGGGCATGTGAACTGAGTTTTTGTGGAAAATAACCATGATTTCTATCTCACATAATTATGGTGACTTACATAATTACATATTAAGATAAAAAATTATCTTTTCACTAACAACATACACTTTTAGAATTGAATTATATATTTTTTGGAATAAAAAACATACCATTTTATTATTAGAGCACATATAGATAGTTTTTATCATAAATATATAGTTCTGACCATGAACATACATTATCATACCTAAACCATAATATAACCTATCATTATTTTACATTACATGTCAATAACACACAATCCTCAAAGTGGGTATCGATAATGGTAGTGACCTAGTGATATTGATAGTGTTACTGGTAAGGTATCCTCTTTATTGTCTACTCAAATTTTGTATTTATAAGTTAGAAATGTATTTTTCATCACAAGGAAAGTGTCATATTTTAAATACTACATTGACTCACTTTCCTAGGTCTCAAGTATGAATATTAATTATGTGATATGATTTTAGGATTCCATATTTTATGAGTATTGGTTCATAATAAATAATCTTTCATGAATATGAATGGTCTACTCAATACTCATTTAGGTGATCCTCATAAGGGTGAAGCATTGGGACTTCTCAGGTAGTCACCCACTTTGGGGTACTACTCTAGCTCAAGTGTACTTAATCATGGAGTACCACTATTATTATCGAGCCATTGTGTAAATTAATATGGAATCCTCAAACCATCCTAATGGAACCTATATGGTCACCATGTGATGTCTTCCTACCTAAGAGAGGTTGAGATGATCTTTAAATCTCATACAACATGGTCCATCCGTCATTTCTATCTATTTATCTATAATATTTGTTTTGGTTGTCTCTTTAGGTCCTTTAATGCAATTGGAAGGCTAATAGACCTAGTCACTACCATGTGTTCTTAGGCCCAACACTATTATAATGTTACCAATGCAATCCCTCTCTCATGTGACTCATATTAAAATCTATAGATGACTCGATACAATCATAAAATCATGCAACACACCCATGAGTATATAGTCTTCATTTCCTTCATTGAATTCACTATGTGATGAAGTCTATATGAAGAAGACATGATTCTTATGTCGATGACCATAAGAGATAAATTAAGATAAAGATATATTTATGAAATCATGTTATGTCTCCCATATAGGATAAAATTATACTTTAATCTTATTGCATCTATCCCATATTATCCTATGGTAATAGTCATGTGATATCCTCTCCATTGACCCACTATATGTTTTCATTATAACATGTTTACCTTTATGGGAATCCTAATGATGCACTATACAATGTACATCCTCTAGGGTGACTTTCATAACCTATTAGTAGTAAGAAAACATGTGTCAATTTTTTTCATTTCCCATCTAATACAACCTATGCCATGCATAGAAAAAGCATTTCTATTTGAAAAATTAAAATGTTTACCATGAAAAGGAAAAAACTAAACTATAACCAAAATCCAAGAACATAACATAAGAAAATCATGATCTAAAAATTCAATGGATGTACGTATAATATTACAAATGTCATTAATAAAATCCTATTATTTTCGAACAAATTAGAATCCTTGGTGGTTGACAAAATGTCAAATATTGTTTGAGTATTTATTTGCATGCCGTAATGATGTTAAGACTAGAGTGAAGTTTGTAAATAGAATTGTTTCAGACTAGTCAATCACTTCAGATCATTAGATTATTAAACGGTCTCAAAGTAGAAAATAATTTAAAATTCTAAAACCATCAACCAAAGGAAATCTTTCATCTATCAACTATAAACCAACCTTGTCTTAGTAGTAAAAAGTCATAATATTTAATAAATAGAAACTATTAATTATTTTCTAAATTAACAAGAGTATAAAATTGTGTATAACACATGAAACACTATTAATCCTAGACACAGAGGCTTGCAATGAATTTGAATATTAGCATTAATCTGTAGAGCAATATTTTTAAAAATTTTCACAACTTTAAACGTAACAAATTCTCTTGAAGTATTTAAAATATATATACCTATATCGATCAATAAAAATTTACATTTTACACATTCATGATATTTGTAGTATAAAAAATATAACTTCTAATTTATGTTACGTAGCCAAAAAAAAAGCATAATTTAAATGAAAGTTTATGTGAAGAACAAATCTAGATCCACTACCATGCAAAAATCATATTTCCCTAGAAATCATGATCTATGGAATTGAATTTTTGAAAGATTATTATTTCACACTGAAATCCACCCTTATTAGTGAGGCAAGCATCACCAATGTAGACTATAATGTCAATTACTTGCAACAAGGTTAGAAGACTGCAATAAAAAAACAAATCCCATCAAAATATTCATCTTGAAAAAAATTCTCCTTCCAAAAATAAACAAGAAGCAAAAGAATAAAATAAATTTAAAATCTTGTCACTCCATCTAGATTGGCTTGAATATGAATTACTATACCTTTGACAAACATGTTTCTACTTTTATTGTCTAAAATAATTATAGAATGAATAAGCTTGTGCCATTAATATCCAAAACTAATCACTTGATACTGGACTAGGCCCACATCAATTTATGAATAAAAAAGGTATTTATGAAATATCTAAGATTATAAATATTGTTAGACTTACTAAAATTTACTCACGCAATGTAAAAATGAATTTTTAAAGTTGATATCCTGCTTTCATAAACCTCTCTTCAAATATCATGCTTACTTAAAAATATTTTACATTTAAATTGAAGTATATATTTATGTGCAATTTATAAGGACAGTCATAGTCATAAAATAGATTAACAAAATCTTGATTATTTGGCAATATAATTAAGAACATTAAATATATTCCATGCATTTAAGATTTGAACCTGAGACTTTGTTATCAGTTTAATACTGTAGATAAACCTATTAAGGTGACATTTTGCCTTTGGTTTTTTTGGACTGGACTCTCAAACCTTTAAATGCCACATATAATCATATAAAAACATAATGTATGTCTTTTAATGCTAGTCCATAGGCTGGCAATGAAAGTTACAACCAACATATTACTTTAGATTTATATGACTAGATAAACCTGTACCAGACCATACAAATAGAAAAGCTTAAAATAAATGGGATGGTGATGTAATTACAACCATTATATGAATGTAATAAATAAAATTATTTACCTAAAAAATTTCATATAAATTTTTAAAATATTCTCAAATAACACCCATGATAATATTCCAAATTTATATGTAAAAATTAAAAAATATATAACTACTAAAATTATATATATATTTTTAAATATTGGCTAAAGCGAAAATGACTAATTGAAAAGTGAAAACATTAATGCAAGAACTAATAAGAGAAGATCATCTATTTTAATATGGGATTTTCTTCATATATATATATATATATATATATATATATATATATATATATATATAATGTATATTTGTCAAAGTCTAAGAGTTGTTTATATATATATATATATATATATATATAATCATTGATGTCGCACCATGCATGGGATTAATAGATAACCATTTTGGTTTCATTCCCTAGTGGTCAATGGGTTTTGCCTAGTATTAATGGGTAGTCATGAATTTATCTCCCAAACCAACACAACATTCAAAACCCGTGACTTAATGGTGAAATTACACATATCATAGAATTTGTGCTAATTTTAATGTGGATGATTTTTTATCCTCTTCATACCATTATTGGAATAAATATAAAACATGATATGCTTGATGACTTCCAATTCAACCATTTCTACTACATTGACCATTTGATTCAAACAAGGTGGATCAAAAACTATCATTAATTTCATTTCGATAGAATTTCAATTGAAAAACCTTTTTAATTTATCTATATCACATTTTTAAATGATGTTGAAGAAGAAGATATGGCATAAATCTACAACATAAGGTCAATACCAAATGCATCTCCAAGATATATGTGGTCTCTAGCAGTTACCATAAGTGTATCATTTTTGATGTAAGAAGTGTCATCCCTAGTATTATCTAAGATATCACTCTTAAAAAAAAATTAATTAAAATAAATGATTATGTGTATTATAAATTTTTGAGGTTATTTTGTTAATTAATATGTCTTTTTCTTGGAGACCATTATAATTTATAGTTTATAGGGTACAAATAAATATTATCAATTTCAACTAATTTAACTACATTTTCTAGATAAGACATCAATTAAAAATCATTTATTAGTTACAAAAAAAAAATATCAACAATGGTCAACTTAATCACACACTCTAATTAATAAAGTTATCACAGATCCACAAAAAGGACATGTGCCCTAATCATTGCATGTTTAAAAATAATATGTAATTAATTCAATTCTCCATCATTCAATAGAAAGTATTAAGAAAAAATAATGGTAATTTGAAACCTTAATTGTTTAGGCTACATAATGTGCTTATTGAAAATGATCCTCTTATACAATAATCTTTATATCTTCATCTATTTCAACTTCCTAATACAAAATAAAGTTAAGGATTACCTTCTATGTGATCCTTGATAGAAATAAAAAAGACTTCAAACACTAATTTAACATACCATTTCATTTATTCTTTGTTTACTTTATTTTTTTATCCCTTTTTAATTTCCAACGAAATCAGATCCTACCTGTCAAAAATTTGTTCCAAAACTTTGTAATGGAATGCTTTGCCACCCTGTCCAAAAATCGTCTCCGTACTTTAAAATTTAGACCATTAGATTTCCAAATGATAGAAAGTAATAATAAGTGAAGTGTAAAATATGTTATTGAGGTGAAATGGCATGTTCGCTTCCACATAATGCAATGCAAATTTTTAGGAAGTGTACTTAGTAAATTAAAAAGTGTTCAAACTTAACCCTAGTCATAAACAATGCCCTCACTTTCCTTAAGGTTTCCATGACTTTTCATTTCTTTTTAATGAAGGCAACACCCTCATTTTATTTTATGATCATATGATTAGATATGTCTTAAACAAACAAATGGTTGTACATTGTTGTTCATTCACAAACTCCAAAATCTAGGGGGGATGAATTCATAATAGTGCGTAGTAAAATAAATTAAATGTTGTTGTACCTCAAATTCTAGATAATTCTTATTCTTATCTTCATGTATGTGCTAGATAATTGTCAGGTGATCTATTGATGTATGGGATACACTTTCATGATCTTGTCTCACACATGTATATTTACCCACTGACAAACACCAGGGATCAACCCCTCAAAATTGGAATATTCTAAGAAGATGAATTTGCCATGGAATATTTAAAGGCAAATCATTTTTGAATATATCTATTGGCATAGCAATTAGACTCTGCACATGAGCTAATATAGAGCTTGAGGAAAGAGCACAATATGTTATTTTATTAGTGTAGTGCATATGAAGTAATTAGACTCCATTGAGGAAAGGGCACAATATATTGATGTAGGCATGTTATTTTACTAGTGTGGTGCACATGTAGTAATTATACACCGCACATGAGCTAACATGGAGCTTGAGGAAAGGGCACAATATACTGATGTAAGTGAGTTATTTTACTAATGTGGTGCAAATACAATAGTTGAGACCTTATATCCATGTCAGTATTATTAATTAATTAATTCACTCATGCTAAAATGTTAATCGAGAAATATATGTTTGGCCATTATTTTTTTAAAGTTACAAATATTTAATTGAAACACCCCATTTTTTAGTAGGAACTAAAGTTACTCCAATATTGTATAATGAAGTGGAATATAGGTAAAATCAATTCACAAATACAGTTAAGTAAAATCCCATTCACAAAGATAGTTAAATAAAGAATTCAAGAAAATTAAAAGTAAAGAATAATATTTATTTATTTATTATTTTGTTATAATATATTTTTTAGAATAGTTTATATTTATATATGTTACAAATAATAATGTATATATTGAAATTTTATCTTATTATCATAAAAAAAATCAATTGAATAAATTTATATATAATTTTAGTATAAGTCTATTTAATATATAAAATTAATTATAATTTATGTATATTTTTTTAAATAAATTACTAATTAAATTATATATTCAAACTAATTATGATTGAATTATACAATTTTGATTAGTTATATATATATATATATATATATATATATATATATATATATATATAAAGTAAAATAAACATACACATTATGTTTATTTTTAGCCATGATATATATTTATTTTTAGCCATGATATATATATATATATATATATATATATATATATCATGGCTAAAAATAAACATGTGTATATTTATTTTACTTTTGGTATAAACTAATAATTAAATTATATCTTTATTTTGAAACAAACATCTTTCATGTATTATAGATCTAAAGTTCTTTTTATTTTGAATGGATTTGTTAAAGGAAGCAATGATGTCTCCTTTTTATTTTAATCCACCAAATTCATCAAGTGATTTTTTCATATATTTCATGAAAATTATACTTCTATATATAGAGTTTGAATCACTATCAAGGGAGGTATGTAGGGAATGGTGGAGCATTCCAAGACAAAAAACATTTTTTAATCTAATACAAAAAGTATGGGAAGAACAACTACAATATCACGATATTTTATATCGACATCACTATATAATATACTTCACTCTTTTTCATCTACTTTTGTCAAAAATAGAACCACATATGCCAATAAAAATAGAATTAAGTTTGTTAGAGAACTGATACAATCTAAAAAAGCACTTTGTTTTGATTTGCTTCATACTATCTAAGGAACTCTTATAAATATAATAGCAAAATTGTATAGTGTAGGGGAATCTACAATAAGAAAGTATACCATGGTCATTGTCAATATTATCATCCAAAAATTATAAAATGAGTATATAAGTTTTCCATATGGTAGTATGTTGGAAAAAATACTAGGTGATTTCCATAATTTAACTCTAATTCCCATGATATACTGATGCAAGTGGGTTATTTTACCAGTATGGTGTGTATACAGTAGTTAGACTTTGTATATCAACTAACATGGAGCTTGAGGAAAGGGCACAATATGCTGATGTAAGCAGGTTATTTTACTAGTGTGATGCACATACAGTAGTTAGAACTTAGATCCATGTCAGTACTATTAATTAATTAATTAATTCATGCCAAAATGTTAATCGAGATATCTATGTTTGTCCATTATTTTTTTCAAGTTATGAGAATTAAATTAAAACACACCATTTTTTAGTAGGAACTAAAGTTACTCCAATATTATATAATGAAGTAGAATAGAGGTAAAATACACTCACAAATACAGTTAATTAAAATCCCATTCACATATATAGTTAAATTAAGAATTTAAGAAAATTTTGAAGGAGGATTTTCAAAATTTGAAAAAAAATTCAAAGTATAGAATAAATTTATTTATTTTTGACTTTGTTATAATATATTTTTAGAATAGTTTATATTTATATAAGTTACAAAGAATTATGTATATGTTAAAATTTTATCTTATTATCATTAAAAAAAATCAATTAATTAAATTTATATATAATTTTAGTATACGTCTATCTAATATATAAAATTAATTATAATTTATGTATAATTTTTTAAAATAAATTATTAATTAAATTATATCCTAAATCTAATTATAATTAAATTACACAATTTTGATTAGTTATTAACATAAATATATTTGACAAAAATATATAAAATTTATCATGTCTAAAAATAAACATAATGTGTATGTTTATTTTACCTTTAGTATAAATTACTAACTAAATTATATCTTTATTTTGAAAAAAACAAATTTCATGTATTTTGGATCCAAAGTTCATTTTATTTTGGATGGATTTGTTAAAGGAGGCAATGACATCTCCTTTTTATTTGATTCCACCAAATTCATCAAGTAATTTTTTCATATATTTCATGCAAATAATTCTTCTATATATAGACTTTGAATCACTATCAAGGGAAGTATATAGGGAATGGTGGATATTATCAAGACAAAACATGTTTTGTAATTTAATACAACATGTATGAGGAGAACAACTACAATATCATGATATTTTATATCGATGTCACTATATAATATATTTCCCTCTTTTTCATTTACTTCTATCAAAAACAGAACCACATATGATAATAAAAAATAGGATTAAGTTTGTTAGAGAACTAGTACAATCTAAAAAAGCACTTTTTTCAATTTGCATCATCTTGTCTAACGAACGCTTATACACATAATAGTAAAATTGTATTGTGTAAGGGAATCTAGAATAAGAAAGTATACCATGGTCATTGTCAATATTATCCTCCACAATTTATAAAATGAGTATATAAGTATTCCATATGGTAGTAGGCTGGAAAAAATATTAAGTGCTTTCTATACTTTAACTATAATTCCCATGATATGTGGTGCAGTTGATGGCACATATTAAATTATCATATTGTCCAAAACAAAATTATACTCCTATGAAATATGCAAATTGACATCATTTTTAGAGTGTTTTATTCTAAATAATATGTGACACACAAAAAATATTTTAGGATGTATGTGTAAATGCTCCTAGTGGTGCTCATGATGCTAATCATTAGAATTATTCTACAATAAAAAAAAGAGTACAAAATATATAAGTATTAGCATCACCAAATTTCCAAATTTAAGGAAGTGTTATCTATCCCCAATTAATAGGGGATTCTACATATCCTATCTCTCCCTACTTATTAAATCTATTTAATAACAAGCTTTCTCCAATACATGATCTTTATGACAAACATTTATCTAGAGACTATGTGTAATTGAGAATGCATTTAGTGTGTTGAAAGGGGGATGGAGATTTCTTCATGATGTAGGAGTAGAGTTGGATTAAGTGCCTAAGATTGTAGTGGCATGTTGTGTGCTTCAAAAAAAATTATAAATAAATATTGAGAATGAGCTTGAAATCCAAGTAAATTTACATATAATTCTAATTCTCAACAAAATAGTTCAACAATGGAAAGAGACCAAAGAAAATTATAAAGAGATATTATGTTTTGCGATTGGGAAAGATGCTATAATTCTAGTTTGGAGCAATGATGTATATTTTTATTACCTAATATATAAAATGTTATTATTATGGACTATATGATGCATTGCTATGTTTTTTTTATTTAAAAAAAAAAAATTAAGTAAATAAATACTTCGGAAAAAACCTTTGTCATTTAGAGTTGTACATCCAATATTTTTTCATTCATTTAATCTCTTGTTATATTTTTTCATGCTCAAGTTTTATCCTTTCTTGTTAAATTTCTTTCATTGTTTGAGTGAAATGATACATACTCTTTTCCATTCTCTCTCACAAATCTTCATTGGAGGATCTTTTTCTCTTTATATGTTTGCATTCAACTCCACTTGTATTCAAAGGAGTTTGTTGATTTAATCCTTCAACATTTTCAATGTTGATAGAGGGACTTTATGATTTTCCTTCCATGTATTTTTCAAATTTAGATATGTTTACATTAAGCTATTCTTTTCCATTATACCCTCTCATAAGACCAATCATCTTGGGTGTTTTTCCTATAATGCAATATATATCTTCATAAAACCTCCATGTTGAAGGTGTTACCCCTATTATATTTTCTATTTGTTTCTCCATCTTGAATGTCTTATTCAACCATTCCATTTGTGTTTTTAATAAATACTTATGAATGATGTTCCACAAACAAGATTTAAAGCATTTGCTACTTTATCTCATTATTTCTTGCCTAGATTTCTATGGTTTATTTCTTCATACACCTCAAATTTTAAAATCAATTATTTCACTGCATGTTTTCACCAAAGTTCCTCTTTGTATTCTCTTTTCAATGCCTCATTTTTTCCCTCACTTTCATGTGCATGAGTTTATGAAATTATTTCTTCTATTTTTGAATCATCAACATCATCAACAATATATGTAGTATTTATATCTATTTGTGAATGTGGAATTGAATGACCAAATTTCAATGTTTCCCTTATATTTTCTTATGAATTTTAGACGTGATTTTTTTCAAAGTTATACATAAAGAAGTCCATTTTATGGTAATTTTTTTGTGGTGTTGAGAAACCTATGCACTCTTCAAAGCTTCTTGGAGTAGGTTTGAGACAAAGGTATTGAAATTATGAAAATAGGTTTAGATGGTTTCCATAAAATGATGATTTTTCCATGCCTTGCAAAATTACTAATTATTACAATCATTTACATTATTTAACTAAATTCTAAAACTAATTCAAATACATTACATTTCCTATTTTTTTGATATATAAAAAGACCCTAAAAAAAATACATCAACTACTAAACAATGTAATTTATAAAAATTATAAAAATAGAAAAAAAATTAAATAAATGTGAAATTGAAAAATAAAATTAAAATCCACATTACTGGAGCTAATCAAACCAAAAATATTTACAATAATAATTAAGAAAAAGGTAATATATATATTCCTATCCAACAACTGATGAAGAAATGCTTTAAATTATTATATTTATATCTTATTTTATGATTATTTTCATTTTATAAGTGTCAATTATTTTTCATAGCAACTATAAAAACTTGAAAATATATATACCAAAAAAAATATCCTTTTGTGTATTTAAAGGAGACATATGAGTTATTGAAAAAAATAGAGAAAAAGGGGTGGAAAAACCCAATTACTTACAAAATGCATATTTTTTTTAATATTATTTATAAAAAAAAAAAAAAAAACCTAACCTGATGTATCCCTAGAAATCTTAGACTCAAAAAATGATTTTTTTAACTTGTATACTTCAAAAATGTATAGCTGATAGAATTTTATATATTTAAAAAGACTTATGAACAATTTTATATTTATTTAAAAATTATTTTTTAGAACCATATTTAAATTGGATGATCAAAATTGAATTTATTTGAAATAATAATATAAAAACTTACATTATCCCAGTATTTCTTGAAGGCTTTCTGTTCAGCTTGTATAAACCCCTGTTCATTGTTGTTACCTTTAAAATTAATGTATATGTATTTCTAAGTTTTTATTGTGATTTTTTTTTTGGTTTTGTTGAAGTTGTTTGATCCAAAAAAATTGATTTTATTTTACTTTTCATTAAATATGACTGTACGATAGGTTATATTTTTGTAATTAAAAGTATTAAATAATGTAAAAATCTCAAACTTTTAGAATTTGAATTATTAAATAATGTATGAAAATAGAAGAGCATTACCTGGGCTTGGGCTATAGCTTATTTCACAAGGGGAGCATGTATGGATATATTTTTTAGGTTATGTGTGGACCCTAAGTGAAACATCTCCAAGGTAACTACTTTAAAGTGACATGTTTTAATATTGATGTCACCAATTATTATGTTTACAAATATAGGTATATTTAGAGTGAATTTTGTTTTTACTTTCCCATTGAGTGAAGGATAAGTCCCTTATCTAGTCTCAAATATGAAGATGATCAAATATGAAACTCAATTTAAAACTATCAAGATTATAATTATGCTTTTAACTCTTTGTCTCTTCATGTACTCTATTTTTTATTTTCCACTTTATCATTAAATTTTCATCTCAAGGTTTTAATAAGAATTATTATTTTTATTTTTGGGTCCTACATGAGCATTGTCAGCTATGTGTGAAGATAAAGATGGTCAAAGCAAAAAAAACTTTTGGAGAGAAGTATTTATAATAATATGAGATTGAAGTTGAGTGGTAGATATAGATCTAGGGTGTGTGACAAGTCAAAATAAAATTATAGATACAAACATAATCGTCAAATCTCTCCTATGTTCAATTTAAGTGGAGTAGGAAATAGTGATAAAATTTAAAGTTTGTTTCACTACCCTTCTACCTAAAGATTTCAATTCACTGTTTATATGAATATTGGCTCTAGATTATGCATATGCAAGTAAAGATGGTGATAAGAAGCCTCTCTCTACAAGAGATTACTTTACAAAATCTGTGTGTGGATCATGTTATAGGATAATAAGAAACACAATTAGAATATTCCAAGAGATTGACATGGCCAGTTCTATGTTTCCCATACTACATTTTCTATAATATTGGTAAGTTTCAATACTTCTAATGATATACTTACTTCTATTGACCTGGTTGCTAAGGATCATGTATGGAATCAACCCCTAAATTATGAAGGTCAACCTATTTGTTGTCATAGATGCTTCAATATTGGGCACTTAAACTCATATTGTAGCAATCCCAACAAAACGAAGGCTTAATTTATGTGGTGGATGGATTCCCTCATTGAACTTATGACAATATCTAGAATAGGATCACCAGAGAGTAAAGCCTCAGACTCTAAAGAGGAAGCTTCATCTACATCCAGTGAGGACCTTTTTATCCCTTCAATGTCATCAGAGGGCTTTTTGAATGGAAGAAACATAGTGCTGAAAGAGGTTAGGTCAGAGCCTATAAGCATTAAGTCTAGAGCCATCCTCATTAAAGGAAAATATAAAGAGTTTCAACACATTAGCTCATTATAAGTTTCTTTACCCTTCCATTCAAATTTTGGGGTAGAGGATAAAGAGGATTAGATGTTGAAAAATTAAAAAATGGACATCTTAATAAGGCAGCTAATATAACCAACATAACCATGTACTCTCATAAAGGAGTGAATAAGGGTGTTTTTTAGGGGATTCTAATTTAGTTGCTTATTATGTTATTTTTTGATAGCCTATCGGGTATGGTAGTTATTGTTTACATGGTAGTAGAATGGTTTGTTGAGCAGTGGTAGACATTTTACTGATATTTGGGTGTCATAGGTTAATGAATATTTTGTATAAGGTTTATGGCTAGTTTGTTATGTGTTGTATGCCTTGATTTTGGCTTTATATTTTTTTTGTTGATGTTGCTTTGTTTTATATGGCTATTTAGAGCTTTAGTACAAGGTATTGGGGGCTTTTCAAAACCTTCTTTTGTGTGTGTGTGTGTGTGTGTGTGTGTGTGTGTGTCTATATATATATATATATATATATATATATATATATATATATATATATATATATATATATATATATATATATATAGACACCTCATGAAAAATCTTGTATTTTTGTCACTCTTATTTGAGCCTTCATTTGCTTTACTCTTTCAACCTTCATGTTATCAACCATGCCACCTAACCATATGGCTACCCACATGCTTATGAAGGCTCTACTCCTGATAGATGCCTATTCTCAGCCCTACCACCTAACCCTTGGGATACCCACACACATAATGTTATTTGTAAAGTTGATAAAACCTTTTAAAAAATGACATTAAGTACACAATAATTTCATTTTCACATTACATATAAGTAAATTCCAAACTAATTATTTTATTTTCTAACTTGAATATTTGATAAGGCCTATTATACATGAATAATTTTAGGTTCTAGATAGCATTGAAGGTAAAATTTCTCCTAGTGTGTACATATCTAGTGAATCGTAGTGACTTGCATATCTACAATATTTTGACATACACTCAACAATATTTTAGTAGATTTAGTACACAAATAAGGGAAAACAACAAAGATATTAGATAATTTGGGAAAACAACAAATATATGTATTTCACAAGCCATGTGTTTCATATAAATTCAGGTAATAACCTTTTTTTGATTTTTTCTTTTCGAGATTTAGACCCAACATATTTTCTCAATCCTTTCATTTTTTCATAATTGAATACAACGTTATTTTCAAATCATATTTTTTTCACTTCAATCTCTTATCATTTTATACTTGTACTTTTATAATATATTTACAATTAAAAGAATGAACTTCTATCTTTGATTTACAAGTCCATTAATATATATTAAAATTTGGTGTTTGTCTTGATTAAATAATATAGTATTATCCCTTGTTATTTATTTGTTATAATTTATCTAAATATGATACTACATAAATGCTACGTCTTTCTAAGTTTGATCATCAGAATAAAATCAAACTACTTCAATCAGTATCTCAATGGTAATTGCACATGATATTCTAGTTTTATTTATGGTTTCATGAATAATCAATTGTAATTATTACTAATTTTGATTATTATGAAGTAGAAAAACTTTGATGTAAATTTCACATGATCATCGAGTATGACACAAGTTTTGTATTACATACATCAAACTTAAACTAGTTTATTACATTATGTTTATTGGATTAAAATCATGACCAATGTGAAGCTCTGTAACTAAGAAAAAACTCAAACAATAAATATGAAAAGTAATACATGAAAATAAAATGATAACCACTTCAAATATGTTGGGTTTAATATGCTCCATATGTATAATTTCATATGGGACCTGTTTAGTCCAACAAACCCCATCTTCAAATCCTGAGATGGGGGCCATCTTATTTTAGTTTGGTATCTAGTTTAGAGGTTGATAGATGTGAAATTATATTTTTTGAGTGATTCATTCATATTTAAAATATAAAAATTAAATCCTTTTCATTATCAAAGGTCACCTTAAAATTAATTTAGGTGATATGTATCAAACAATGTTAGGATACCAATGTATATATGTCACGTAATAAGCATTTTATTCATACATAAGTTTTAAATAATATTTATTTCTAAATTTATTTTTGATGGATACATTATAATCAATATTTGAACTATCAGTGGTTAGTGGGGTTTGTTCTTCCATTCATTTCTTCTCCTTCATTTCACGTGATTTACAGGCATGGGAGGTGATGTAAGATTCCTTTATTTATGAGGGATGGAACATTTCTTCCTGCAAACTTGTCATCTTACTTAATTGATCTAGTGAGGATTGAATTTTGGGGTGTAGTGTGTGTTTATTTATAATGGAGTGACATGTCCAAATCACTATCAGTGAGCCTATGCTCCATGTCTCAGTTGATAAGAGGGATATTTTATTTGAATGGAGTGTGAGTGAGACTAGGTTAAAAAATCATTGTGTTGCAATCTGCGCCTATCATGATGGTGCTCAAAGAATTTATGGGCCTAGTATATATTGAAACACCCTATAGGGTAAAGTATGCTTCCTTATTTATCAGTAATCTTCTCCATGCCATATAAAATAAGGAATTGGTCAAGGTGGTGACTGGGAGGTTGATTAAGCCTTGGTTCAAGATTGGATAGAAGGAATTAATTGTAGCATGTCTAGCCAAGAGCATGAAGAAGCCACCCCTCATTAGATGGGAGTTTTATGACATCATTCCCCTATCTATATTATATGATATCAAGGAAAGGTTTTTTTAAGTTGTATCCCATATAAACATGTTTCAAGGTCTTCTAAACTCTACCACCCATTCTAGAAGAATAGTCTTAATGTTAGATGTAAATTCTCTTCATGCTCTATTACCATCTCTCTCATCCATCCTAGGAATTCGTCAGTCTCTAAGGGTGTTTGTTATAGCCTAGTTCCTGGAATAAATGTTTTTTTTGGGGGGTACCCCATACCATCACTAAATTATCTCATGACCATAGTTCATAATGGAATGAATAACACTTGCACTTGGTTTGTTTCTTCTGAGGCAAGCGGTCGGCTTGAATCCAACCTATGTGCTCTTAGCTTGGGTGGTCACATGGTACCCTAGGATGAGGATAACACTATCATGGATCACCTTTGGAAATAAACCTAGTTGATTGATGGTGAGCATTCAGATGCTACCCTACATATATATTTAATTCACTTTGGTATTTTTCTAGCTTGGTCTTTTACTCCTTTCGATTATTTTTTGGGGTCGTTGTTCCTACTAGTTAGTCTTACTTTGTTTTTACTAGTCATCAGGGCAGATTGATGTAATATGTTTTAGTTATTTTTGTGGTGGACTATTGACAATTTTTATTGAACTCTCCCCCTTCTCATGGTTCTTCCCAAGTCACGGGTCTTTTTAAATTACTTAGTCATTTAATATAATGAGTGAGGAACCCTTAACCCTCAATTATCTATCAAAAAAGAAATGTATTTTCATATAAATTTATAATATAAACTTAGCACAACAATAAATAATATATAGGGATTAATTCTACTTAGTTATAGTGTGAGTGTTTTTTATTCATATTAAATCTATATTATTCTTGATTTGGTAGGGAATAACCATATGTTGGTAAGCTTTAATGATTTGTCAAGTTATTAAAAAATAAATTTAAAAACATATAACCTTTGTTTTATGAAATATATTGGGCTCATTTAAAAAATTTACAAGTGGTATAAGATAAGTATTTGATAATAAGTATTTGTATTTCTATCAAAATTGTTTTGATAATAAAAAAGATGTTAAAATAAAATACTGTTAATTTTTGAAATAAAGGTTATCTTTCAATTTAAATAGGCTAGTTTAAAAATTATTAATAGGTAATCTATAAGATCTACCTAATTGTCAATGAATATTAAATTTGTAATGATAATTGATTTGGCATCCTACGCATTGTCACATAAACTAACTCATCACAAAGAACATGGATATCTTCAATATTTAATCATAGAGAGAACATTTTTATCTAGTGAAATTTCTTAAAAATAGTTATGACATTGTTTAAAGGTTATGGTAATATAGTCTATGGTGTTGAGTGGGTCCAAATAATATTGAGTAAGTGTTAGCACTAATATCTAAGTAAAAATCCTCCATCTAAGCCTATGTTAAAGTTATATAACAATCTTCATTGAAGTAGTTTCAAAAAATCTTTAGTAAACTTAATGGAAACCTAGAGTTCAAGTTTGAGATCGTGGTTAGATCCTCATAAAATATTTTAATCCATTTCACAACATTTTTGTGCCATTATTATGGATCTATCTTACATTCAACATGGACTAGATGCACTAGTTGAATTTTAGCAAACATGAAAATTCAAATAAAAAATATCATAAAATTAAAATGCCAATGAAATCTTCCACTATTTTATTGCATTTTAATATCATATTTTCTAGATGATATAAAGAGCTAAAATTTGGCTTTGTTCCAAAGGCTATATTTAAAGTAGGCCAAAACCTTGAATTAAATAACTTATCCTAATATGATATGATCACTTCAAGTATACTATGGAATCTTACAAATTCTTTCACAAAGCATTTCATAAATATGGATGCATCATCTATTAAATTAGTGGCAATAAAGTGGCCAACTTTTGTTGTTTTGTCAACCGCCACTAAGATTGTATCATGCTTGTTATGTGATTTTGGTAGCCCTATAATAAAATTAAGTGAGAATACATCCTATTTATCACTTATAATATCATGAGGTTATAACAACCCTCTTAAATGGTAATGCTCAGATTTGACCCACTGACATTCCAAGAATTTTACTATAAATTCAAATCATGCATCATTACAGGCCAAAAATAGAGCTTTTTAACTCATGCATCATTTTTGTAACCCCTAGATGAACATAATAAGGTGTTGGATTCACTTTAGTATGTATATACTTTTTCAAGTCACCCAACTCATAGATATAAATTCTACCTGTATGCCTTATCAGACCATCTATTACAACATAAAATTCATCAAATATTTTTATTATAGGCTCATCAACCAAACCTAATCTTACATCGTGGTAGAATACATTAGAAAGCTATTATTCTAAAACAACACTTCTAAATTTTTTCTTATAACACCGATAAGGTATCAAGGTACATGCATTTTCCAAGTGCATCAACCATATGATTCTCCTTACCTTTGACATAAGATATATTCATGTCAAAATTGCTCAAAAATTCTAGCCACCTATGTTGGCATGCATTTATATCTTCTAGAGAGAGTAAATAATCAAAACTTTAATGATCAAATTTCACTCAAAAGAACTTTCCTAGCAGGAAATGTTTCCATTTTTGAGTGAATGAATAATGGCAGTAAGTTCCATATTATGTTTAGGCTAGTTATTTTCATGTTCTTTCAACATTCATGACTCATAATCACAACCTTACCATCTTGAGTCAAGATACCTTCATATCCTTCTTTAGAAGCATCAGCCCAAACTTCAAAGTTACCATTTGGGTCTGGTATGATAAGAATAGGAGCTATCATAAGCAACCTTCTCATCTTAATAAATGTTTCCTCACAATAATGAATTCACACAAAAAAATTCCCTTGCACTATAAGGAAGTGATGGGATAGGCCACACTAGAAAAATTTTAAACAAAATATTGGTAATAACTAGCCAAACCCATGATGTTACACACTTCATGCACATTGGAAGGAGTAGGCCAATCTTGAATAGCTCTAATTTTAGTAGGGTCACTAATAATGCCTTCCTTAAAAATAATGTGTCCTAAATAATGAATTTTTGACTCATAAAATGCACATTTTGATAATTTTCCATAAAGATTATGTTGTCTTAGTCTTTACAAGAATATACAAAGGTGTTGGTCATGTTTAGCCTCATTTTTGGAATAAATAATAATATAATCAATAAAAACTAGCATAAACTTATCCAAAAAATCTCTAAATATGATGTTCATAAGATTCATGAAAGTTACAGGTACATTGGTTAAGTTGAAAGGCATAACTATGAACTCATAATGTCCATTACAAGTTCTAAAGAAAATTTTATGTATGTCTTCTTCCTTGATTCTCAATTCATAGTAACCAGATCTTAAGTCAATCTTAGAAAAAACTGCAACATCTTTCATTTGGTCAAATAAGCCATCAATTCTAGGCAAAGGATAGTGGTTTTTTATTTTTACCTTATTTAACATGCGATAATCAATGCAAATCCTTAGAGTACCATATTTCTTATTCACAAAGACTATCAAAGCACCCCAAAGAGAGACACTTGGCTAGATACTTCCATTATCTAAAAGTTCTTCTATATGAGCTTTCAATTCTTATAAATTAGCCACATTCATGTGGTAGGGTGTCTTACAAGCAGGGATAGATCTGGGTATGATGTCAATAGAAAATTTAAATTCTCACTTGGGTGGTAACCTAGGTAGTTTTTCAAAAAAAAGATCCTTAAACTCCCTTAGATTAGTAAAATCTACATGTTCTAGCTCTTTTTCACTAGATATTTCTTGTGGTTAAACTGCATAGAGTTTGTATCCCTTCCTAACATCTTTTTTTAGCTGTAAGCCTGAAAGTGTTTTATGTCTCCTAGACCCTTGCATATATTACAATTCTATAATTTGGCTTAGGTCATTAGTGCATTACACTCTTTTTCCCACACAATCAAGTGTGACTTGATGTTGATGCAGCTAATCCATCCCAAGAATGAGATCATAAAACCCTAAAGATGTGAGAAAAATATTCACCTTGATCTTAAAGACACCAAGATCTATTTTTTCTTGTTCCAAGCACTCAAAAATAGGAACTTTCAAAATCATTTAATTAACATTCATCACACCATTGAAAGTTGTAAATTTCATCCAAGAGTTGCCTTTATTATTGTACATAACATCAAAGGTATGTTATATGATATAACTAACAATTAAGTTTATAATATACATTTAATATTTCAACATGTAATTAAATTTGAGATATTAACTTTTAATATTGTCAATCTTATTTTTTCTAGGTCGAAGGTTCCTTGACAATTGCCAATATATATTTAAAGTCATTTTAGCTCACTTGTAACAACTATAGTTTCATAATTCAACCAGCATAACAGGCCCACACCACAACCTTTAATTGTCCTTCATGCCATTAAGAAACTCCATATGCATATCACCATTGATTTATTTGTAATCTAAAAATTGTAAAACATACTAATATACAATATAGTCTTTCAGGGCCACTATTGAAAACAATCCTTCATGCATTCACACAAATTTCACACAATCACTATTTTGCTGACAAGGCGAGCACTATCTACTTGCTATGAGGATTTTCATTGAAAATAAAATTTACACTTGATAAACAAAAAGTCATTCTATATGTTGAGATATTGAACAAAAACTAAGGTATGGAATATATTTCTAATTTTTTTTCAAATTTGAAACTACACACTACTAACTAATTTCTACTCATTGTCTCTCATTATGTAGATAAACACTTCTTATGCCTATGGATAACCCACATCTAAGACTTACAAGAATAAATACCTCCCTTGCCTACACAGATAAGATGAACAACTACTAATAGTATTTACTATTAAAAACTTACATCTCATAGTTATACTATGTTTAATTTATGTTACGAATGTGAATGGCTTTTGTAAATATAGCTTAAACTTGAATGCATTTTATTTTAACAATAATGTTTAGTTTTATATCTTACTAATCAAGGACCCACACTCAAACTTGTACTATGGTTTATTTCTATTACCAAATATTGCCATCACTTTGTAATTATATTATTCTATATTTGTTAACAAAAGAAATTGATTTTCATATTTTGTAACTTTATTTCTATTACCAAATACTTTATTTGGTGGATATTCATTCCCTATGTTGAAGCTCATATTATGGTATAGTTGGGAGTATAATTTCAAAGGTGAATTGATCTATTATTTGTGCTTGGGGTAACACCATTCATTATATAGAACAAAATATTTTTTCTTGAATTTATGATTCTTTGTGACCTACACAACATCTTCAAAACCAATAACCAATGCTATCATCACTTGCATCTTTTATTTAGATCTATTAAAATGATATTTTAATAATATATATTGATTAATTATCATATTTTATTCATTAGTTCAATTTATTTTTTTGTTTATCATTTATATCAATGTTTAGTTCTAGCTTCAATTCATAAACTTGTTTCAAAACTGACATTTTATCATAGTGATTATTAAAAAAAATTGCGTTTATCTATTTCATATTATTACTTTGATTGTAATAATACAAAGATCAAATACATTATAGTATGTGACACAAATATAAAGACTATTCATTATATGGCCCTTGTTACTCCCAAATAGTATACTAAAGGAATCAATTTGTTTTAACTTTTGATTAAACTCACCCTATTCTACCAATCATAAATCATTATTTTTTGTGTATTGAAAAATTTGGAAGTTTATAATAGTGAAGCTATACATTTATTAACAAAAAAAAAGTGAAAAAGTGTATTTATTTATGTTTTCATTTGTTAAAATTATATGCACATTATTAAGGGAAAAAGTGCTAATGTCATACCCACTCATTGAAATAAATGCAATCATATTTTTAATATTTAAATAATAAAATTTATCTACCAAAATCATTAAAATACACATTAAAATATTAAATTAAATTGACACATGCCCCTCCAGTAAGTTGGAAATTGAGGCAAGCAATATGGATGTTAAAATTTTGGTACACGGGAGCTGCGTGTGAAAGAGAATCCACAGTCCACCATGAGACTGATAGCGAGACTAATAAGAGACATGTGCAACATAGATCTCTATAACATGGATAACCATAAGCTAAGGTCAGCCCAAATAATGATGAATTTACAGCCCCACTCCCCAGTCCATTTGATTATACCAAAGGGTGAGCAAAGAAAGCCCTTTCCATCCAATGTAGTGAGGAAGATGTGCTTGTGCTCACCCAATAGTCATCCCAGTGTATTTCATTATAATATCCATAGAAATTACCCCCTTATTTTTGTTCTTCTTCATCGTTGTTGTCGTGTATGCATATAAATTCATAGCTACACATGTGGAGATCAGTGATGTAGAATTCATTGGTGAGAATCGACAACATGGAAGGAGGAAAATGGGTAAAGAAAGCCCTTACTAAACTCATCCACCCTTCCAACCACCAAGTGCATGGGATAATGTCTTTTCATCCACAGCCCAGTAGGTTCTACCACATGACTAGGGTGGAAAACAAGCATATTTTTTAAAGATTGGGGCCTTTCCTATTTTACAAATCTCATGATTCAACTAATTAGTTAAACTTTTGAAGAATACTCCAGTAATGGAAGATGGATGTTAAAACAAGTTATCATATCATGATATTTGATTGTGTTGGATGTACGGGTGAAACCAAAGCCAACACCTCTGACCCTCAACCAAGGAAAAAATATTAATATTTTTTCGTAAAAGATTGTAATTAACTTCAATTCTATTTATTAATTTTCATTCGTGGTTGTCGATATTTTGAAGATAAACATGATTATGTGTGAAATAGGGAAATATATAAAGGATTTTTTTGTAGATCATGGTAAAATACAAATTCATAGATGATTATGTGCAATTATGAAACCCTAGCATAGATGATGCTCATGGATGCTTCTTTTCTATTAGAGCTTCTCAGAACCCTAAATAGAAAAGATCAATTTGATACCTCTACCTATATGAATTTCAAACCCCTTTTTGATGAAAATAGACTTAAGTTCATTGGATTTACATTACACATAGACATTGTGAAGCTATAAAATCAAATTCCCCTATTTGTCCTCACCAAAATACTAGAATTTGAGACCAAATATTTGAAAGAAGCACAAACCAGACTCTTCTTCTTGCTCTTTGACATGGCTTACACATTTTTCCCTTTTAAATATTTGTAGATCTCATTATATGAACTATATACCTCATTTATAGGTATAGAACATTTTTCTGGGTTTCTTGCATGGTTTAATCCTCTCTTTTTTCTCTGGGACACGACCTCCTCCTCTACCTTCTTCACTGATGGTACAAATTCAAAATCTATTAAATTATGTTCTTCCATTTTTTGTCAAGGTTATGTGCATAAATATAATTATTACTAAGTTTTAAGTTGAAAACTTGTACATATTTTGTGCATTCAATTTCTTGATGCATTTGTAATTATGAGCCACTGATTTTATGTATGACATGTAATTACATTGCATGTTAATACCTCCCCTCATTAGCTCTGTGTTTCATTTAAAGATTTGTACTTTCAAGCAAAGATATTGTGCAACTTTTATATTTAGTAAAAGCGTTTACAGTTGGTTGGTTTGTCAATGGAAATTAGTAAGATCTCTAAGTGTGAATGTAGCTTAGGTGGGTGGAAAATAAAAGATGGGTCTTGGAAATAAGGCCTAATGAGGTACCCACATACAATGCAACTCTCAATAAGTGAAGTAAAAGGATAAAACCCACTGGAAAGAAAAACTCCCCTCCAAAAGAGAGAAAATACAATAAGTACATGAACATGTGATGGAATGACTCACACTAATACCCCCAAGAATTGAATCCATCATAAAAGTACAAGCATGAATACCCCCACCCATAAGAGAGGATGTAGAGAGAAGGTCTGGTTACCCCGCCCTCCCGTCCCCCCAAAAAAGTGAGAAGGATGAAACCCATGTGAGGAATTGCTCCCTCCCAAAATAGAGATGAGAAGAGAGACCATGCAGTCACTCCTCAAGATGACTCCCATAGTGTTGGAAGATGCTCGACATAGAATTAAGATGAAGACCCATGAATTTTGAACAACATTCCTGCCCTTGAGAAGAAATAGAAATACATATGTGTGCATGATGTCCTCCCATTCTGGATAATAAAATACAAGAAGGATAAATGTCTTTGACCTCCGCACATGATCCAAAGACAATAATGATGCTCTTGAAAACTGCTCAAATGTCTCCAATCCACTACAAAATTGTGATTGAATAGAAGGATGAAGAATAATCTCTGAAGAACATGATGGTGATGTAACTCCATCGAAGCTATCATCAAATTAGAGATAAATGTCCTCAATGTGGTCCTCCAAATCTAATAGATGAGACTCTACAAATAACAATGATATATCTGGTAGATATGTGTCCCAATGAGCTATCTCTAGAAGATTGATAATGCCCTACTACAAAGAATCTAATGTAGTAACAAGTAATAAAGATGTGATCTCGATAAGAGGAGAAGGAGAAACAAGATAAGTCTTTGTGTCATCTGAATGATCAAGCCCTGTCAAATATGCAAGCTCCTCAACTGTATTATTATCAAAAGGTATACAATATGCATCATCAAAGGGTATGTGGTAATCCATAACAAGATCATTTGGGAATGGAGAGATATGTGGGTCTCCATAGATCTCCTAAATGCTAGTCGAAAGAGTGTGTGGGCACTCAATATGTGAGATAGACCACATAATGTCAAAATCAACACTCGAAGCAATCAATCCTAAAATATGATCAATATAATTTTTCCATGTATATTTCTTACTAGGTGTGTTTGGTTCAGGTATGAGTCCATAAAGATAAGGCAAAAGATTAAGCCACCTGAGATGTGTCAGGATGCCCTTTCGCTGAGACTCATAATTATTCTTACCCAATGTTACCATAGAAGGGTGAATATCAAAACCCATGGTATCTTCTAAAATAAATCAGATTGAGATCAAGAATCTAAATATGTATTGATGCTGATAAATGAAGCCCAACAAAATAAATAAAACTTCTCCAGGTGTCAAATGGTCAAGAATATCAAATAGAAGCCATAAAATTGACAAATTGAATAAATAATACATGGGGCTAAATCTGAAAAATATGCATATATCATTGTGTATAACTGCTCAATACCTTTCCAACACCACAAGAATCGCAAAAATTGGAGATTGTGGTAAAAAGATGCAAGCTTAGAGGCCAAAAATGTGATTTAGACTTAAAATAGCAATAAATTGTACTAGATGTAAAATATGAAAAAAAATACCCAACCACAAAATTTTTCTCAAAACTAGCTTTCTGACGCCTATTTGTTTTCAAAAATTTGACTCCATTTGCTTAAGATATGTCTGATTTATTAAAACTACTCCTTTAGGGCAAGGAGGCCAAAAAAAAGCACTGTGCAAGCCCCTGGATGCCCATATGACCAGTTGATGAGTCTCTAGGAGTTGGCAGCTAGGGCTCCAGTCACTCATATGACCAAGATCTAATACCTTGGGGGTTGGCACGTATAATCTAAGTGATGGTCACCCATGCGATTAGGGCATAAGCATTGGGGGCTAGCCCTCAAAAAATAAAAAATAAAATCCCTTTTTTATTAATGAATAAATTTAAAAAAAACTCAGTGGTACCTGAGCACAAAAATCAAGATGGCATGAAAATCGAGATGGCACACAAATCAAGGTAGCTCCAAAATCAAAATCAGCTTGGATAACAATGGTAAGGAAATCAAAGTGTTGCACAACCATACGGAATTCGTACATATACGGATTTCACAGCGCTGAATTTCTTGAAACCCCAAAAAAAATACCCAAAAAAATTCTATCACTAAAATATAAATTGCCTTATTTGAAAATAGGAGTTTTTGAGCCTTCTGAGCACAATCGAGAGGTCTGTTTTTCTCAAATATGCATCTTGCAAAAGCTCTTTCCTAAAATTTTCTCAGATTTGAGAAGTGGCTTGTATATCTAGAACTCTGATACCATGTATAAATTTGCTAGAATCTCATGTGAGAGTTACTAATTGACTCAAGCCCCAGTATCAATTGAAAAACCTAAGATATACCTTCAACAAGAGAAAAAAACAAAGAAGAATAATTTGCACAATAAGTATGCAATTAATGAAAATAGATTAATTACAATAGCATAGTGAAGAGGAATATAAAGAAAGAGTAGGGGGAGTTAACTGATAGGACAACTCACTGTAGAACTTAAAAAAGAACTCATAGTGGCACTCAGCTAAACTTCAAGTGGAACTCACCTTCTCACCCTCTTAACCTTTTATCGCACCTAAGTAAACTAAAGCTACAAGTATAGGAATTATCCATATAATAAGTAAATGAAATAATTAATATTATACACCAACACTCGCTAAAAGATCTGCCTTTGCAGCAGCTGTGTGGATCATATTTCAGATGCCTCTTCCCATGAAAAAGCTTGCATTTCTGTCACTCTTCTTTGAGCCTCCATTGGCTTTCACGGGTGAGTACCTAGTACTTAACATTTGTCAGATGCCTGTTCCCATGGAAAAGCCTGCGTTCCTGTCATTCTTCTTTTAGTCTTCATTGGCTCACTCCTGCGACCTGACCACTGGGATGTCCACGCGTTTAATGTTATTGGTACTGTTGTTAAAACCTAACTTTTTTTTGACATTATGTATAAATGATGTTTAAACCGATTATTTTCTATAATTGCAGGTGCTTGAGAGTGTTGAGCAGAAAAGCTCTCTTGGTGTGTACGTATCCAGTGAGGCAGAGGGGGCTGCGTATCTTCAACAGTTCGACACAGATTTGACAGCATTTTTGAGCGCCCAGGCAGAAGAGATGGTTGGTGGGGGATGCATGTTCATAGCTCTGGTGGGTCGTAATACAGGCGCCCACATAATGCAGGAGCAAGGAACTTTAGGAGATATTGCTCGTCACTTACAATATGCGTTTGAGGAGCTGGTCAATGACGTATGTATTGCTGTGCACTTAATGTCAAAACTGTTCTAACTTAAACTTGCATGTTTGATAAGCCCGGCCACATAATATTGATTAATTTCTTGAATAAACTTGCAGGGTATTATTGAAAAAGAGAAATGGGAATCCTTCAACATGCCTTACTTCGGTCCCAATCCAGAGGAGGTGGAGAGCATAGTGAGGAGAGAGGGGTCGTTTGCGATAGAGAGTGTGACGACGTTGGGAGGATTTCCTTTGCATCCAATGACACAGGTGACGAGAGGGGAAGAGAAGATGCTTGGGAGAGCTGTAGGGAACCATTACAGGGCACTGTTTGAGAATATTGTTGAAGCTCACTTGGGATGTGAGCATCTTGCAGATGAATTCTTCTCAAGAATTGCTAGAAGAGCAGCTGCTAAGTTTGAGGAGTATCTCCCCAATCAAATTGAGTTGATCGTTGCCCTTCTCGTTAAAAAAGGAGCACACAATAACACCTGCTAATAAACAGAGCCATACCTGCTCAATATCTGCTTATTACTATGTAAACTCAGCTAGATTATCTTCAAATAATAGTAAACTGAACGGTTCACTGATGTGTGCCTCAAATTCACAGATTTCAATCTCTAGTTACCACTATATTGCGAGGCTAAAAGCCATACCATGCATAGGCTTCCGTTAACCGTATAAAAATGTTTGTGGACAACCTGAGAATGGTATAGTTTGTGAGGATACAGATCCATCCACAATATCATTATTTGTCTCTAATTTTGTTTTTAACATAATTAGACTCTTCTCGATATGACCCGCCATCCGCAAGGCCAACCTTATTCATTGTCCTTTGTAGTTCACGTGGAGAGATTTTTTTTTTACATATAACCCATCAATTGTTCTCAACACACACACCCCCATTAAATTGTGCAGACCCACAACCCACATCTAGCTTGCATGCATCTGTCTATTTTACAATACTTATTCATCCTTTAAAAAAAAAAGTGTTTATAAGAACAAGGGTGCCATGTGCCAAGTTCCTATCGAAGCTAGTAGATTTTGTTGTTTATTGTTGATTGAGATGTCTCAAAAGCAAATGGATGTAAAATATGTTCATACCTTGAACAAGAAACATAAATAGGTTGATTGATTAATTCTGAATGTAAAATTTGATATAAATAGTTGTATAGAAGTTGATGTAAAAAGATTGTTGTATTCACATGTATTTTAGCTTTGGATGGGCTTGACATGCTTTGATGATGACGAAGCAGATGTCAATTTTGATTTTGCTGCATTGAATGCTATGTGGCCTTCTCCATCTATTTTGATGTTTCACATGATGTAAAAAGAAGCATTAGAATATTATATAAAATAATTATTTATAGTTTTTGACTTTGACATTTTCATTGAATGCGTAGGATTAAGAGATTTAATGAAGAGGGGCCAAGTGTCGAGATTACATTGAACATACTCAAATGCAAACAAAAGAAAATTGTTAAATTACTTTGAAAGCAATGGATAAGTGAAGTCAATGTTGTGGCAATCCTGGGAAATAAAAATAAACTACCAAAAAAAGAGTATATTTATAAGCTTACACATAGCATGCATGTTTACAATATAGTCATCAGAAATAACAATTTTGTCAAAAGAATACTTTCTCACAAGAAATAGCGCAACTAAAGATAAAATTAGGTTACAAGTGAACATGTAATTACAAATATTGCCTCATGATGTGGTAGTGGAGATGGATGGAACTTGCATGCTTGCAACCAAAACTATAGTTACAATAGTAACTTGAGTTATACTTTGAATAGGCAGTGCTTATATAGACATGCCAACTTAAGTTGTGACAAAAGTTACCACTAAATTGCCTTGGGGAGGTGATATGGAAGCGCTTGGTGTTGAAGTTGGCTTCTTTGCTACCTCTATCTATAGGTACAAGGCATGGCTAGCCTAAAAATAAATATTAATAGTCTTAAAATCCAGCAAAATCACTTGAACAATTGTCAAATTTTGTTCATCATCCTCTTGAGAATGCTCAATGCCACTTTGATCTCTACATAAATGGTTTATGTGGTAGTAACCTTCTCTCTAGAAAAATTTACTAACTATATCTAATCTCCTTATTGGTTCTATAAATAGTCCCTTAAATCTCTACTCTAAAGCTATTAGTTGTAACCCAGAGAAGATTCTCAAAAAAGGGCTTGCGAACCAGCTACACAAGGGGGTTGATTACTTTAGTAACCCTCATGTATTTCAAAATTGAGATAGTTTATCTTTCATGATTTTTAAATTGTTGTACTAATGCTAGAAGAGATAGCTTGACAATTAATAAATTTTGTAGTTGTACTAAAAAGGTTTCTGTGGTAGTAACCTTGTCTTTCATGATGGATGTTGATTACTCTATTGATGTCATTCAGTCAAGCTATCTCTTTTAGTAGACACATGATTTTGGACCCATGTAGTATCCAGTGTTGTTATTAAATTCAAGTGGGCATATGCCCTATTTCTTGTAGCTTGGCTCAAAAAATGGAACTTGGCCACCATTATCTTCATTTTATTCACTAATTAATATATGTCTCCACATTTAGGTTGGGACTCAGCCCTTGTAGAGCTTATCAATAGAATTGTCATACAGCTTCTTGATTGCACCCTATACATGGTCAATGATTTCCTTCGAGGGTTGAATAATGATCCTCTTTTGAGACTTCTGAATAGTCTGATCATAACTTTTAAACATTTGATTTGTTACTCCTCTCGTGGTATCCACAAAAATGTAGGTGTCTTCCTTGTATAGGTTTAAGTCTGAGAGTTTAGTTTTCCTTCTTTTTGATAGAGAGAATATGTCTTCTCTCTACTCCAACTCAACCTTTTCCCCTTATGCCACCTTTGTTTTCATTTTTACCTTTCTTAAGGTGTTTGCTTTTCTTTCAAAATGGAATTTGACCATTGGTTTCTCTACAATCAACAAATCCTACCTTCCTATGTCTTCTTGTTGTAACCTTTGAATCTATGAAAGGACATTTAATGCAATCAGTTGTTATCTTTTCATTATTTTTGTAGGAGTAGAAGTATGAGATTGCCCTGGAGGAAGCATTGATTTAGGGGAATATTCCCCAATTAAGGAAAAGGAAGTATAATCTCCTCCAACTAGTAACTTTATTCTATGTCAAAGCATCTATGATATACTTGGCCTTCCCAAACTCTTTGTGTATTACAAGTATAGAATAATCTATGTGGAAGCATGGGTAATGGACATGTTTTGTTTTGTATGTGTCCTAGGGGGATTAGCCTATGTATCAAAAATAGAAGTGGACACTAGACTCTCAAAATACACTTTCCCAATGAGTATGTCACTTGGGTGTTAAGTAAAGTTTGTAGATAATTAGTAACTAATGTATATATAGCTTTTGTCATGGTGTCAGTAGTCTTAGGGCTCTTATGAGGCTGACTTAGAGATGGGAAATCCCAAATCACTGAAGATTCGATTATGGTTGAATAAATTAGCATTGTTGATACATGTGGCTTATTTTTTGGGCTCAAAGAATGTAAATAATGAGAAGCAATCCCTATAATACATGTTGTAGTGGTATAAGTTATAGTAGCCAAAGAATAAAAACCTATGCACTTACATTTAGGGGAGAGGTAGTTGGGGAAGCTACTATTGTTGCAACTGAAGTATTTTGAATTAGAGAACATGGAGATGTGGTTGGTGATGGACCATATGCTGAGGTTTGTGACTTTGAATTTACCTCACACTCCTTGGCTCCTTATATATCTGATAATAGCTTAATGGGAGCTCCTTTAATCTCTCCTAATATCTTAGTTCCTCTAGACTAAGCATCATATTCAATCATCTATTCATATTTAGGACCACTCTCTAGTTTCACTAATAGATTCTAATCATTTTATTTTTTGTCCCAAACACCCACTACTCCTCACTAGCCCACTTTTTCTCTTCTTCATCACTATCTAGTACATCAACATGTTTTGACCTTTGCAAACCTCTTATTCTCTCCTTTTTTTAACTAATATCTCTTCAAGTCCTCCCTCTATTGGTACATTCTATGGTAAGACAAGGGGAGTCTTAGGCTTCCTCTTGTAGATAATAAGTGACTTAGTAAAAATGGAAGCATGCCCTAAAGGAAGTGGTGTGGCAGATGATGGGGTTACTAGGTAATAAGTCGAGATGAATTGAGATTAGCAATAGGTGTTGGGGTGTGCTGGAAGGTATATATGTTTGCCCAAGTGATTAGGGAAGTGCTGATCATTTGTATGAGCTAGTGATGAATAAGGAGAAATAATAGAAACTAAAGAAATCAAGGTAGGAAGATGTACTTATTACATAGTGGTGAGTGGAGGAATAGGCATCATAAAAAATAATCTAATTATCCCAATATAACTTGTTGGACCCTATGTGTTGGTTTTAGGCTAAGGAAGAGTAAGAATGATAGTATGTGGAGGTGAGTCTTAGTTAACCTGCTACATATCTTCCACATCTACTTGTCTATATAGACCAGATTGATCCTACCTATTTATTCCTACTCTGGGAGGAGAGTTGTGAATGGGTGTAGAAACTCATTGTTCACTTTTAATTCTCTTGGCATCCTCCTTAGTAATTTTTATGTCATTTGGATGTACAAGGGTACAATCATAAACATATTTACTTTGTTCATCCTTGTATAAACCTTAGTGTCAACCCAGGTATTCATGAATACAACATCATGTTTATAGGATTTATTGCCATAATTAAGTCTCACATTTTTATGATACCTCTTTAGGTGTTCTTTGATAGTTCTCTTGGGATCCCAATGTGTAAATTTTGGCCATTTAAACCCATAATACACACTAATTTTACCCACATTTTAAAAGTGATCCCACCTTGTATATATTGTATTCATCCAATGTTAAGGGGGGTTATGGGTATAGTAGCTTGCTTATTATCCATCAATTAGACATATACACTATCAACCAATTGGGTTGCAATCTCTTGTTCTACTACCTTAACTATGTTAGGTATAATGGGTGTGTTTTTTTGCCCTATATCTTGACTATAATACATTAAAGATATAGCCTATAGTCACCTATCTTCCTAATAGTCCTCCTGATGGGGTCTAATAGCTTGTGCATGTTTTTCCCATAGATAGCTTGATACACCATCAGATAAAATGTCTATGTTATACTTTGCATTTTTTTCTTAAAATTTTAAATGCATAGGACATTAAATTATTCACAAATTTTGCTCTTGGGTTACTTTGTGGATGGTTCCCAAGGCTCCTCATAGCTTGGATGCACAATTCTAATTATAGAATGTACTAAGTAAGACATCATGTAAAATTTACCATCTGGTAGACTTCTTAGGTTAGTGATTCTATTAATCAAATTGACGCTAATAATTTAGCCTAAGGTAATGATTTTGTTGATAGTCAAGATGATGTCAAGCAATGGGATCCAATTTTCATTGACATAGGAAATGTGGGGGAAACTATATGCCCTGTTTAATAATCCCATAGTAATCCATACTCCAGGCCTAAAGGTGACTATAGGAATTATAGAGATAGGGCCTTATATCGTAAAGCTACTTGGGTCATTTTCCCTCTATTGTAATTTAGTAGAAACATCATTGGAAAGTAGCTAAGAATCAACCATGGCTTTGCTATAATCTATTTCAGGGATAATGAGCCTATAATAGTTTTCAAATACATTCCTACCAATGTATGCTACTGGATTGTTATTGTGTCAAAAGTGGAATATCTTACTAGAAATTTTACCATTCACAATTAAATCAAATACCAAGTCAATTTAGGGCATTACCTATAGTTTGATTACAACATTATGTAGCCTTACTACCTTGATTACTAAAAGGTCATCCTTGGATTTGTGTGTGAAGATTGATAATTGGTCTTCCACCCTGTAAGGTTCCACCATATCAACCACTTCCAAAATTGTATAACAATACTTGAGTCATGATTAAGAGTAGTTGAATCAAACATTGTATATTTATACTCGATTAGTGTAGTAATAGAGTATGTAGATGGAGGAGGAATGTGAGATGTGGATGCCATTACAACTTAGACAAGAAAACTCTAGTTCTCTATAAATTTGAATGTCTTTTGGTTTTAGTAGAGCTCAAATTTGCATTTGCGCTATGTAGATAGAATCCAATATGGTTGAATCATGCCTTTCAAACTGCTTATATTACCTTTAGATTCAGTTGGATTTTAAAATTAAATGCATTAATTTTACTAGTTCATGTGAATTAATGGTAGTAATGGATTTTGATCCCTTCTATTTTTGTTTTTCATGTTTTAATTTTGCTTCTCTATGATGCCAATTTCTATGACTTTTCCTACCATGTGGATTTTTCTCCTTACTTCTGGGTTCTTTGTTATCTTGGTTTTAACAAATGTCATTTTTTAGGCCTTCAAAATTGGTATCTAACATCTTTACTATTATCATATAACTTGAGGACACATGGCTTTATATCATTGCTCTACATGTGCTTGATTTATGTTGATTGTTATTTGTTATCATGGTTGTAGGTGACTGGGATTATGACATTTGTTAGGATCTTAGGGATATGCTAGCCCAACAATTTACCTTTGTGCATGTGTGTGTATTAGACAATGGGTTAACAAGATCATGATACTTATCATGATCCACTTTCTTATAGCATCTATATGATAGAATTTTGATGTGTTAGTATTTAGGCAAGCAAGATCATGACACATGGATTGTTGTCATTGATCTGCTTGCCCAAAAGACTTTTTAATTCTTTGAAGTGATTTGATCATAGCAGGCTAAATGGGATGAGGACATGTGTCATTAACCTAGTGACCTACTATCCTAGATCTTCCATAATATGAAACTTTTATGTCATTATTCTTTTTTATCATGGTTATGGGTAAATGAGATTATGACATTTGGTAGGATCTTGGGGATCTACTTGCCCGATGCTTCAGCTTTGTGCTTGTATATGTGTAATACGGCGGGTTAACATGATGGTTAAACTTGTCATGATCTCAATGATCCACTTATTTCAGGCATCCATATGATATAATTTTGATGTGTCAATCTTCGAGTGAGCAAGATCCTTACACATGGATAGTTATCATTACTTTACTTGCCTAGTAAAAAATTTGAATTTTTTAAAGTGATTTGATCATAATGGGTTAATGGAATGAGTACACATGTCATGATCCTAGTGATCCATTAGGTCTTAACTTATGTAATATGAAACTATGATGTGTCAATCTCTAGGTGAGTGGGATTGTCACACTTGTCAATATTTAGAAGACCCATTTTCTTGGGAGAATCTATAATATTTCTAAGCACTCAAATTGCCACAAATTAGTGGGTGAGAAACATATATTATAATATTTAATAAATGGAATGAAGTGGTGATGTGTCTTGTCACTAGGTGCTCCAGGTGAGTGGGTAAATGCCACATGATAGAGTTGACTAAGCTAGTAGATGTTTGGGTGAAAAATAGGAAAAATTCTAAGTGTGGATCCACCTACACAAGATAAAACACAAATAAAGAACAAACTTGGAAAAAAAACACATTAGCCTAGTTAGATGTTAGTATTGGAAACCTAATATATATAAGATTTTGAATAAACACATAAGCTTTGTTAGTTGTTAGAGTTGAAAAACTGACATACACATACATAAGCTCCTTTTTAATTAGAAGAAAACCACAAGTGAAAGATGAAACATTACTGTGGCTTAAGCGTAGTTTTGATTTACTTTTAATTGATATAACTTTAAAGTGTGGTTTTAGACTTTGGAGACAACCTTAGGCTAATACATGTAGATTTAAAATAAAAGCCTCTTAAGGTTAAAATTAACCTTGAAATAAAGATTCTTTGATCAAAATGGGTCCCTCTTTGATTTTTTTTTAAATGGCATACAATAGTTTACTCTTTTAGGCCATTTTACCTTAAGTTTAGATAAGTTCTATGATTATTTCAATAGATTTTTGGTTTCTTTTCTTAAATAATTTGATCTATTTTTAACTTAATTTAGAATAATTGATTAAATATTTACATAACTTTATTTTTCATCTTAGTCGATTTCTTTGAAATGGAAAAATATGGCTTCATGTGCAATAAAAATTATAAAATCTTTGCTAAATTTGCATCTGGGACTTGACCATTGTTATTTGAACTATTTATACATTCCTTTTGAATGACTTAGCTATTGTTTTTTATTGACTATGCATTTATCATCATTTTAATTTAGTTAGTTTTGCACTTAGATTAGCTTATTTGGCTTTATATCAGGTCTTTTTATATGTATTTTTAAAATTTATTTATGCATATACGAGATATTTTTTGTTTTCTATTTACTCAAATTTTCTTGTTAGACTAATGTATTTATCATTACCTAAGTTCTTTGTTTCTTCTCTAAGTTGGTAGTTCATGTGGACAAGATTGGAGGATGTTATAGTTTGTCTTTGCAATGCAAGGTTTGGTGGCCCAAAATGATGGCAAGTGTGGCAATGCTATATTCCTAGAATCTTAGAGGGCCTACCAATAGAATAAAGATCCAAAGACCTAAGATGGTGATAAGTTTCACTATATCAGAGTCCCAAAAACCTAGAGCATGAAACAATTGGACATTCTTCAATTGATTTAAAGAGATAGTACAAACATGGAGTAATGTTTTTGTAGTATAAGAACAAGGTTCAAAGATTAAATTCCATATATGTAGCATAGATAGACAAATAACATAGCAATAAAGTGAAAAATTAGGGTTAAATGAAGGGAAATTGATACATAGATGGTTCTAAACCAATAAATAAGCGATAGGTAGTTTTGATCTTAGCTATAGAAAATAAGAATCCCTAAGTGTAGAGATCATATAAAATATGTGAAATACAAAATTCAATCTTATGACAATTGTGAGAAATAGAATATGCCAAATCAAAACTTAAAGTTGTGGGTGATTATAAAGACCATTTTACATTGCTAAACCATTTATTTCGAGATAAAAATTAGGATCGACAAATAAATGAATAGTGTAGGAAATATTTTGAATGATGTATCAAATACATGGAAATTTACTATATAATAATTTAAAAAAAAATAAGTGTATATTTAGTTTGATAGGTGCCTCCAGTTTTGGTTGTGCACATATACAATGAACTTGGATAAAAAAATAATTTAATGCATTTGGACAATTTAATATTTATTTAAAATATATGATATCTATTGCAATGTACAAGAAAAGATAATAATTAAATTTAATATCAAGTAATAGATTAAAATTATTGTGTATAGGTACATATAGGAATTTAATATAATCTTAAGTAAACTATTATGTTCACTATCTAGTGCAAATTCCAATGTACAAGCATAGCCAGGAATTAAATCTAATCTCAAGTAAAATATTAGGTTTGATATGGGAAATAAATCTTGTTTTTAACAAAGAAAAGGAAATCTATTAAATAAATAAATTATAATCATCTTGGCTAGTCATTGTTTAAGTATTTTTGTTACTTGTGGGTTGTAGAAGCTATTCCGTTTTCCTGACAGTTAATTGGTGCTAGGTGAATAGATTATCTTTTGAATAATTTTATATATTAAATGTTTATTGATTTTATTTACATAGAGTTTTTTTATCACTGCATTTTAATTTTAGGTTGCATGTAAAGATTGTTTTTTCTTCACCAAAGAAAATTGACTCAAGAAAGCAACTATTACGTATATATTTTTCTATTAGTTATGAATAATTGAACAAACTTACTTTATTCTCTTGATCTATGCCTATGTTTCCTTTCTAAATAAATTTCTGGTCTAGCATTTTAGTAGGTGTGTGTGTGTGTGTGTGTGTGTGTGTGTGTGTGTGTGTGTGTGTGTGTGTGTGTGTGTGTGTGTGTGTGTGTGTGTGTGTGTGTGTGTGTGTGTGTGTGTGTTTGTGTGTGTGTGTGTGTGTTTAATATTTTCATCATGAGGTTTGTGGGTTTCTACTGCCTGATTTTAGAAGTAAATTATTTTTATTTAAGTTATTTTTTAAAATAAATTTTTTTGAGACCATTCATTTGATTTTTTCCAATTCTTGTTTTTGGTAATCATGTTTTGAAAAATTAAAAAAACAAACAAACATAGAATTAGAAATAGAAGCAAGTCAATAATCAATAATGACTTTATCCAATACTTATGAAATGGATTGTGCTCAACAACATGTACAAAAATGGTGATGCTTGAATCATTTTTGTTTTTTTCTATTGGTTGTGAAATATTTTTTTGTTGAAGAAACAACAAAAATACTATTTTTTGACTTATAATCTTGTCATTATGCTATTTAAAAAAAAAATCTTTCATGACATGAATAGAAATAATCATTGCATAAATAATATTTGATATTTATGTTGGTAAATTCATTAGTGATTTTGAAGGAGATATTTTGACATTTGTAGACCTACTCATATTACAAATCATATTCCCTAATCAAGGCAGAGACATTGAAAATTTATTTGGTCAATGTGTTTGGATAGATGATAATAACAAATTAATCCAAAAATTATAAACATACATTGCTCTACGTAGATGTATTTGGGTCTCAAAATCATTGATCAAGGAAAAATCAAAATATGAAAGAGGAAATGATGCCCTTTGCATTGTGTTGACTACACAATCAAGTATGGAAAACATACCTATGGTTTGAAAAAATCATAAACACATTCTTGATAGTGAAATTGTTGATATCATAGTGTCAGATGATTCATTTTCATTAGGCTCATTTGGATCCTTGATAACAAGTTATCAACAATAATATTACCAATTTATCTTGAATTTAACAATGGAGAAGAAATAAACTATATATATTTTTTAAAATGTCATATGCAAAGGGATAAAAGGTTATCAAACACTATGAACAATTTTTGCTTCATTTTTTGAACCATTGCTTGATGAAAACACCAAAAAATATTTATAAACAATCATTACAACAAACATGCAGGCAAGCATTTTTTTCCTTTTTATAGTAAATAAGGAAAACTTATAATTGTGTTTTTTTAATGCTTCAACAAGTTAAGCAAAAAAATAGATAATAGCAACATTTCTAGGTCACAATATAACTAAAACCAAAAAACATATATTCGTCTTTGTTTCATCCAATATGCGATTTTGTATGTGGATCTTGAGCATGATGGTTCTTTACATTATCTAACATGTACACAAGATTCAAGACATTATTTTGTTCATGAACTAACATGTAATGTTTATACAAGAGATGGGAAGATTGAATGCATTTTGAAAATACATTTTTTGGAGACTTTACTACAAAAGTTAATAGCAATATCCTTTGAGAAATATAAAAAAGTCATCTCAGTAACTATGTTCTTGTTACATTAATTTCAATTGAATTGTAATTTCACAACTATAATGGATGGCATATTTTATGTTATTGAACAAGATTGAAGCCTATTTCTAAATCAATGAGTTTCTCATAATCTTTACTTGTATATATGTTTTAAAATCTAAAAATGCTTTTTTTGAGCTTCAGTGACAAATGTATTTGTTTTCTTTTTTTCACTACAAGATATGATAAATCTTACAAAATGTGGAATAATAGTTTTTTTATATTATCAACATGCATGGAAGGAATTTCTACTACCAACATTGTATATAATATCACTATAAAATTGTCTTTTTTTTAAATTTGTAGTCAATACTTATTTTTAGCTGACACAATTGATACATAGAAATATTAAACTAAGACATTTTGACATTTCACATAATACTTTTTTGTATTGACATGAATATGGAAAAAAATTAATAACAAAATGTGTGATCTATGTTATTGTATAGCTTTAATTTTTTATTTCAATTTATTTGTAGTCATGTTATTTCAAAAGATTTTACAAGATTATGTATGTGTTTCATATAAACTCAGGTAATAATTTTTTTTTAGTTTTTCTTTTCAAGACCTGGACCCAACATATGTACTCAATACTTTCATTTTTTCATCATTACATACACCCTTGTTTTGGAATTATATTTTTTTTGTCACTTCAATCTCTTATCATTTTATGTTTAACTTTTATAATATATTTACAACTGAAAGAATGAACTTATATCTTTGATTTGAAAGAATATTAATATATATTACAATTTGGTGTTTGTCTTGATTAAATAATATAGTCTTATCCCTTATTATTTATTGGTTATAATTTATCTAGATATTTTTCCCCCATTTTTACAGATTTGTAAGAATTATATGTTTTCATAGTGACTGATTTATCAAAATATTAGTGTGCATGTTTATAAAAACTTAACATGTATCTATCTTGTATAGAAAAAAGGCAATGTTTTTATTTATAGAAAAAAAAAATCTATTTCTGGTTTCAAAATGATAGATATGGGGGGAAGATTTAATGATTTTGAAGTAATTAAGAGGCTTTATTAGTTCCTTGTCTAGAGTTATACACTATTTGAAATTTGCTTATATAAAACACTTTATAATCCATTTTTTAAGTTGTTATCTCTTGTTTATAAATTAATTATATGGTTAAATATTTTTTATTCTTATAGGCTATATTGTCTCTTAACATCTAGCATTGATTGTGGTCCCTGAAGTTATGGTGCAGATCTTTATTTCTAAAAATATGGTACCTACTCACATTCACAAAAAAAATAACAATGAAATGAAGTAATTATTTCATTGCCTTACTATGAAAACAATTGTTACAACGTTAAATTAAAGTATTTCTAAATGTGCTACTACATAAATGCCACATCTTTCTAAGTTTTGATCAGCAGAATAAAATCAAACTACTTCAACCAATAGCTTAATGGTAATTGCACATGATATTCTAGTTTTGTTTATGATTGCATGAAAAAAC
Source organism: Torreya grandis (assembly GCA_037957365.1). Classification (NCBI taxonomy): domain Eukaryota; kingdom Viridiplantae; phylum Streptophyta; class Pinopsida; order Cupressales; family Taxaceae; genus Torreya; species Torreya grandis. The sequence continues at coordinate 1,778,211 of JARHVA010000053.1, read as the reverse complement.
AATGGTATGTATTACTAAGTTTGATTATTATGAATAAAATAAACTTCAATGTAAATTACACATGATCTTCGAGTATGACACAAGATTTTTATTACACACATAAGAGTTCAACTAGTTTGTGATATTATGTTTATTAGATTAAAGGCATGACCAACATAAATCACTATAACTAAGAAAAGCCTCAAATAATAAATATGAAAATAAATACATGAAAATAAAATGATAATCACTTCAAATATGTTTGGTGTAACATGCTCCATATGAATAATTTAATATGGGGACTTGTTGGTTCCAACACACCCCATCTTCAATTCTTGAGATGGGGACCATTTTGTTTTAGTCTGGTCTTTGGTTTGGAGGTTCCTAGATGTGATGTTTTATTTTTTGAGTGTTTCATACATATTAGTCATATAAAAATTAAAGCCTTTTCATTATCCAAGGTCACCTCAAAATTAATTTAGGTGATATTTATCAAATAATGTTAGGATACCAATGTATATATGTCATGTAATAATCATTTTATTCATACACATAAGTTTTAAATAATATTTATTTCTAAATTTCTTATTGATGGATACATTATAATCAACATTTGAATTATTAGTGACTTATGGGGTTTTTTGTCCCATTCATTTATTATCCTAAATTTGAAGTTCTTTACATGTGTGGGAGGTGATGTAATATGCCTTTATTTATGAGGGATGCCACATATTTTTCTCACAAACTTTTCATCTGACGTAACTGATCTAGTGAGGATTAAAGATGGGGGTATGATGTGTGTTTGTTTCTGATGGAGTGACATGCCCAAATCACTATCAATGAGCCTTTACTCTATTTTCTAATGGTTGAGTCTATGAATATTATGTATCCCAATATGAAACCTTTATCAAATAGTTTTCTTAAGTGGTAAAATTGCTTCATAATTATAGAGGCACTCCTATAAATTAACATATATATTTTCTAGTGTAAAAATTATAAAATTGGTTGAATATGGTTCACACATTGTAATACATAAATTATCACATGTATTATTTATAAAAATAACATAAAAAAGTATTTTATACTTATTTCTTATTGATTTATAAGGTTGGTTATAATTATAACTTTGGTTTTGAGGTAAATTCCATAACTTGTGGATATTAAATGAGATTAATTTCCTCTTAGGGTTGATATATTTATTTAGTTACTAAATTTATTTTAAAACTTTTAACATTCCTTCTAATACATTATCCTAGTTTATTTCAATTGATAATCCAATAATAATAATAATAATAATAATAATAATAATAATAATAATAATAATAATAATAATAATAATAATAATAATAATAATAATAATAATAATAATAATACAACTATCTATGTGCAGTCTTCAAGATTAACACATTGTAACATGTCGACATTGTTTACAACTATAATATCCCTTTTTATTTTATGTTAATAAATGTTCTTTGGTAATGTTTAGGATTTTAACCTTTCATTTAATTTTCCAAGATGTATTTAATTTTTACAACATGCATATACATAAACTATTATTTTAAATTTTGGGGTATTAAATATTTGAATTTTGCCTTAATTATTGATGGGCATGTGAACTGAGTTTTTGTGGAAAATAACCATGATATCTATCTCACATAATTATGGTGACTTACATAATTATATATTATATAAAAATTTATTTTTTCACTAACAACATACACTTTTAGAATTGAATTATATATTTTTTGGAATAAAAACATTCCATTTTATTATTAGAGCACATATAGATAATTTTTATCATAAATATATAGTTCTGACCATGACCATACATTATCATACCTAAACCATAATATAACCTATCATGATTTTACATTATATGTCAATAACACACAATCCTCAAAGTGGCTATCGGTAATGGTAGTGACCTAGTGATATTGATAGTGGTAGTGGTAGGGTATCCTTTTTATTGTCTATTCAATTTTTTTATTTGTAAGTTGGAAATGTATTTTTCATCACAAGGAAAGTGTAATATTTTAAATACTACATTGACTCATTTTCCTAGGTCTCAAGTATGAATATTAATTATGTGATATGATTTTAGAATTCCATATTTTATGAGTATTGGTTGATAATAAATAATCTCTCATGAATATGAATGGTCTACTCAACACTCATTTAGGTGATCCTCATAAGGGTGAAGCATTGGGACTTCTCAGGTAGTCACCCATTTTGGTACTACTCTAGCTCAAGTGTACTTAATCATGGAGTACCACTACTATTATCGAGTCATTGTGTAAATTAATATGGAATCCTCAAACCATCCTAATGGACCCTATATGGTCACCATGTGATGTCTTCCTACCTAAGAGAGGTTGAGATGATCTTTAAATCTCATACAACATGGTCCATCCATCTATTCTATCTATTTATCTATAATATTTGTTTTGGTTGTCTCTTTAGGTCCTTTAATGCAATGGGAAGGCCAATAGACCTAGTCACTACCATGTGTTCTTAGGCCCAACACTATTATAATGTTACCAATGCAATCCCTCTCTCATGTAACTCATATTAAAATCTATAGATGACTTGATACAATCATAAAATCATGCAACACACCCATGAGTATATAGTCTTCATTTCCTTCATTGAATTCACTATGTGATGAAGTCTATATGAACAAGACATGATTCTTATGTCGATGACCATAAGAGATAAATTAAGATAAAGATATATTTATGACATCATGTTATGTCTCCCATATAGGATAAAATTATACTTTAATCTTATTACATCTATGCTATATTATCCTATGGTAATAGTCATGTGATATCCTCTCCTCTAACCCATTATATGTTTTCATTATAACATGTTTACCTTTTTGGGAATCCTAATGATGCACTATATGGTGTACATCCTCTAGGTTGAATTTCATAACCTATTAGTAGTAAGAAAACATGTGTCAATGTTTTTCATTTCCCATGTAATACAACCTATGCCATGCATAGAAAAAAGCATGTCTATTTGAAAAATTAAAATGTTTACCATGAAAAGGAAAAAACTAAACTATAACCAAAATCCAAGAACATAACATAAGAAAAACATGATCTACAAATTCAATGGATGTAAGTATAATATTACAAATGTCATTAAAAAAATCCTATTCTTTCTAAATAAATTAGAATCCTTGGTGGCTGACAAAATGTCAAATATTGTTTGAGTACTTATTTGCATGTTGTGATGATGTTAAGACTAGAGTGAAGTTTGTAAATAGAATTGTTTCAGACTATTCAATCACTTCAGATCATTAGATAATTAAACGGTCTCAGACTATTCAATCACTTCAAAATTGTTTCAGACTATTCAATCACTTCAGAATTGTTTCAGACTATTCAATCACTTCAAAATTAAAAAGAGTATAAAATTATGTATAATACATGAAACACTGTTAATCCTAGACAAAAAGGCTTGCAATGAATTTGAATATTAGCACTAATCCGTAGAGAATTTTTTAAAAAACATTTCACAACTTTAAATGTAACAAATTATATTGAAGTATTTAAAATGTATAGACCTATATCGATCAATAAAAATTTCCATTTTCTACACTCATGATATTTTTAGTATAAAAAATATAACTTCTAATTTATGTTATGTAGCCAAAAAAATGCATAATTTAAATGAGAGTTTATGTGAAGAACAAATCCAGATCCACTACCATGCAAAAATCATATTTCCCTAGAAATCGTGATCTATGGAGTTGCATTTTTGAAAGATTATTATTTCACATTGAAATCCACCCTTAGTAATGAGGCAAGCATCACTAATGTAGACTATAATGTCAATTACTTGCAACAAGGTTAGAAGACTGTAATAAAAAAATAAATCCCATCAAAATATTCATCATAAAATAAATTCTCCTTCCAAAAATAAACAAGAAGTAAAAGAATAAAATAAATTTAAAATCTTGTCACTCCATTTAGATTGGCTTGAATATGAATTACTCTACCTTTGACAAGCATGTTTCTACTTCTATTGTCTAAAATAATTATAGAATGAATAAGTTTGTGCCATTTATATCCAAAACTAATCACTTGATACTGGAGTAGGCCCACATCAATTTATGAATAAAAAAGGTATTTATGAAATATCTAAGATAATAAATATTTTTAGATTTACTAAAATTTACTCACGCAATGTAAAAATGAATTTTTAAAGTTGATATCCTGCTTTCATAAACCTCTCTTCAAATATCATGCTTACCTAAAAATATTTTACATTAAAATTGAAGTATATACTTATGTGCAATTTACAAGGACAATCGTAGTCATAAAATAGATTAATAAAATCTTTATTATTTGGAAATATATTTAATAACATTAAATATATTCCATGCATTCAAGATTTTAACCTGAGACTTTGTTATCAGTTTAATACTGGAGATAAGCCTATTAAGGTGACATTTTGCCTCTAGATTTTTTTAACTGGACTCTCAAACCTTTAAATGCCACATATAATCATATAAAAACATAATGTATGTCTTTTAATGCTAGTCCATAGGCTGGCAATGAAAGTTACAACCAACGTATTACTTTAGATTTATATGATTATATAAACCTGTACCAGACCATACAAATAGAAAAGCTTAAAATAAATGGGATGGTGATGGAATTACAACCATTATATGAATGTAATAAATAAAATTATTTACCCAAAAAAATTCATATAAATTTTAAAATATTCTCAAATAACACCCCTGATAATATTCCAAATTTATATGTAAAAATTAAAAAATATATAACTATTAAAATTATATAACTTCATAATTACAAAATAAAGTTAAGGACTAACTTCTATGTGATCCTTGTTATAATAAAAAATACTTCAAACACTAATTTAACATACCATTTCATTTATCCTTTGTTCCAAAACTTTGTTCCTACCTGTCAAAAATTTGTTCCAAAACTTTGAAATGGAACGCTTTGCCACCCTGTCCAAAAATTCTCTGTACTTTAAAATTTAGACCATTAGATTTCCACATGATAGAAAGTACTAATAAGTGAAGTGTAAAATATGTTATTGATGTGAAATGGCATGTTCACTTCAACATAATGCAATGCAAATTTTTAGGAAGTGTACTTGGCAAATAAAAAAGTGTTCAAACATAAACCTAGTCATAAACAATGCCCTCACTTTCCTTCAAGTTTCCATGACTTTTCATTTCTTTTTAATGAAGGAAACACCCTCATTTTGTTTTATGATCATATGATTAGATATGTCTTAAACAAACAAATGGTCGTACACTGTTGTTCATTCACAAACTCCAAACTCTAGGGGGGATGAATTCATAATAGTGCGTAGTAAAATAAATTAAATGTTGTTGTAAATCAAATTCTAGATAATTCTTATTCTTATCTTCATGTATGTGCTAGATAATTGTCACGTGATCTATTGATGTATGAGCTACACTTTCATGATCTTGTCTCACACATGTATATTTACCCACTGAGAAACACCAGGGATCAACCCCTCAAAATTGGAATATTCTAAGAAGATGAATTTGCCACGAAATATTTAAAGGTAAATCATTTTTTAATATCTCTATTGGCATAGCAATTGGACTCTTCACATGAGCTAATATAGAGCTTGAGGAAAGAGCACAATATGTTATTTTATTAGTGTAGTGCATATGAAGTAATTAGACTCCATTAAGAAAAGGGAACAATATATTGATGTAAGCATGTTATTTTACCAGTGTGGTGCACGTGTAGTAATTAGACACTGCACATGAGCTAACATGGAGTTTGAGGAAAGGGCACAATATACTGATGTAAGTGAGTTATTTTACTAACGTGGTGCAAATACAATAGTTGAGACCTTAGATCCATGTCAGTACTATTAATTAATTAATTCACTCATGCTAAAATGTTAATCGAGAAATCTATGTTTGGCCATTATTTTTTTAAAGTTACGAGAATTTAATTGAAACAACCCATTTTTTAGTAGGAACTAAAGTTACTCCAATATTATATAATGAAGTGGAATATAGGCAAAATCAATTCACAAATACAGTTAAGTAAAATCCCATTCACAAGGATAGTTAAATAAAGAATTCAAGAAAATTAAAAGTAAAGAATAATATTTATTTATTTATTATTTTGTTATAATATATTTTTAGAATAGTTTATATTTATATAAGTTACAAATAATAATGTATATATTGAAATTTTATCTTATTACCATAAAAAAAATCAATTGAATAAATTTATATATAATTTTAGTATAAGTCTATTTAATATATAAAATTAATTATAATTTATGTATATTTTTTAAAATAAATTATTAATTAAATTATATATTCAAGCTAATTATGATTGAAGTATACAATTTTGATTATATATATATATATATATATATATATATATATATATATATATATATATATATATATATATATATATATATATATATATATATATATATATATATATATATATATATATATATATATATATATATATATATATATATACATATATAATTTTATTTTTATCATGGCTAAAAATAAACATAATGTGTATGTTTATTTTACTTTTGGTATAAACTACTAATTAAATTATATCTTTATTTTGAAACAAACATATTTCATGTATTATAGATCCGAAGTTCTTTTTATTTTGGATGGATTTGTTAAAGGAAGCAATGATGTCTCCTTTTTATTTTAATCCACCAAATTCATCAAGTAATTTTTTCATATTTTTCATGAAAATTATACTTCTATATATAGAGTTTGAATCACTATCAAGGGAGGTATGTAGGGAATGGTGGAGCATTCCAAGACAAAAAACATTTTGTAATCTAATATAACAACAAGTATGGGAAGAACAACTACAATATCATGATATTTTATATCGACATCACTATATAATATATTTCACTCTTTTTCATCTACTTTTGTCAAAAATAGAACCACATATGCCAATAAAAATAGAATTAAGTTTGTTAGAGAACTGATACAATCTAAAAAAGCACTTTGTTTTAATTTGCATCATACTATCTATGGAATGCTTATAAATATAATAGCAAAATTGTATAGTGTAGGGGAATCTACAATAAGAAAGTATACCATGGTCATTGTCAATATTATCCTCCAAAAATTATAAAATGAGTATATAAGTTTTTCCATATGGTAGTAGGTTGGAAAAAATACTAGGTGATTTCCATAATTTAACTCTAATTCCCATGAAATAATGATGTAAGTGGGTTATTTTACCAGTATGGTGTGTATGCAGTAGTTAGACTTTGTATATCAACTAACATGGAGCTTGAGGAAAGGGCACAATATGCTGATGTAAGTGGGTTATTTTACTAGTGTGATGCACATACAATAGTTAGAACTTAGATCCATGTCAGTACTATTAATTAATTAATTAATGCCAAAATGTTAATCGAGATATTTATGTTTGGCCATTGTTTTTTTCAAGTTACGAGAATTTAATTAAAACACCCCATTTTTTAGTAGGAACTAAAGTTACTCCAATAATATATAATGAAGTAGAACAGAGGTAAAATACACTCACAAATATAGTTAAGTGAAATCCCATTAACAGACACAGTTAAATAAAGAATTTAAGAAAATTTTGAAGGAGTATTTTTCAAAATTTGAATAAAAATTCAAAGTAAAGAATAAATTTATTTATTTTTGACTTTGTTATAATATATTTTTAGAATAGTTTATATTTATATAAGTTAAAAAGAATAATGTATATGTTGATATTTTATCTTATTATCATTAAATAAATCAATTAATTAAATTTATATATAATTTTAGTATATGTCTATCTAATATATAAAATTAATTATAATTTATGTATAATTTTTTAAAATAAATTATTAATTAAATTATATCTTAAATCTAATTATAATTAAATTATACAATTTTGATTAGTTATTAAGATAAATATATTTGACAAAAATATATAAAATTTATCATGACTAAAAATAAACATAATGTGTATGTTTATTTTACTTTTAGTATAAATTAGTAACTAAATTATATCTTTATTTTGAAAAAAACATATTTCATGTATTATGGATCCAAAGTTCTTTTTATTTTGGATGGATTTGTTAAAGGAGGCAATGACATCTCCTTTTTATTTGAATCCACCAAATTCATCAAGTAATTTTTTCATATATTTCATGCAAATAACTCTTCTATATATAGACTTTGAATCACTATCAAGGGAAGTATATAGGGAATGGTGGATATTATCAAGACAAAACATGTTTTGTAATTTAATATATGTATGAGAAAAACAACTACAATATCATGATATTTTATATCGATGTCACTATAGAATATATTTCCCTCTTTTCATTTACTTTTGTCCAAAATAAAACCACATATGATAATAAAAAATAGGATTAAGTTTGTTAGAGAACTAGTACAATCTAAAAAAGCACTTTGTTTCAATTTGCATCGTCTTGTCTAACGAACGCTTATACATATAATAGTAAAATTGTATTGTGTAAGGGAATCTAGAATAAGAAAGTATACCATGGTCATTGCCAATATTATCCTCCAAAAATTATAAAATGAGTATATAAGTTTTTCCATATGGTAGTAGGTTGGAAAAAATACTAGGTGATTTCCATAATTTAACTCTAATTCCCATGATATAATGATGTAAGTGGGTTATTTTACCAGTATGGTGTGTATGCAGTAGTTAGACTTTGTATATCAACTAACATGGAGCTTGAGGAAAGGGCACAATATGCTGATGTAAGTGGGTTATTTTACTAGTGTGATGCACATACAATAGTTAGAACTTAGATCCATGTCAGTACTATTAATTAATTCATGCCAAAATGTTAATCGAGATATCTATGTTTGCCCATTATTTTTTTCAAGTTACGAGAATTTAATTAAAACATCCCATTTTTTAGTAGGAGCTAAAGTTACTCCAATATTATATAATGAAGTAGAACAGAGGTAAAATACACTCACAAATATAGTTAAGTAAAATCCCATTCACAAATACAGTTAAATAAAGAATTTAAGAAAATTTTGAAGGATTTTCAAATTTTGAAAAAAAATTCAAAGTATAGAATAAATTTATTTATTTTTGACTTTGTTATAATATATTTTTAGAATAATTTATATTTATATAAGTTACAAAGAATAATGTATATGTTGAAATTTTATCTTATCATCATTAAAAAAATCAATTAATTAAATTTATATATAATTTTAGTATACGTCTATCTAATATATAAAATTAATTATAATTTATGTATAATTTTTTAAAATAAATTATTAATTAAATTATATCTTAAATCTAATTATAACTAAATTTCACAATTTTGATTAGTTATTAAGATAAATATATTTGACAAAAATATATAAAATTTATTGTGACTAAAAATAAACATAATGTGTATGTTTATTTTACTTTTAGTATAAATTACTAACTAAAATATATCTTTATTTTGCAAAAAAAATATTTCATGTATTATGGATCCCAAGTTCATTTTATTTTGGATGGATTTGTTAAAGGAGGCAATGACATCTCCTTTTTATTTGAATCCACCAAATTCATCAAGTAATTTTTTCATATATTTCATGCAAATAATTCTTCTATATAAAGACTTTGAATCACTATCAAGGGAAGTATATATGGAATGGTGGATATTATCAAGACAAAACATGTTTTGTAATTTAATACAACATGTATGAGAAGAACAACTACAATATCATGATATTTTATATCGATGTCACTATATAATACATTTCCCTCTTTTTCATTTACTTTTGTCAAAAATAGAACCACATATGATAATAAAAAATAGGATTAAGTTTTTTAGAGAACTAGTACAATCTAAAAAAGCACTTTGTTTCAATTTGCATCATCTTGTCTAACAAACGCTTATACATATAATAGTAAAATTGTATTGTATAAGGGAATCTAGAATAAGAAAGTATACCATGGTCATTGCCAATATTATCCTCCACAATTTATAAAATGAGTATATAAGTATTCCATATGGTAGTAGGTTGGAAAAAATATTAAGTGCTTTCTATACTTTAACTATAATTCCCATGATATGTGGTGCAGTTGATGGCACACATTAAATTATCATATTGTCCAAAACAAAATTATACTCCTATGAAATATGCAAATTGACATCATTTTTAGAGTGTTTTATTCTAAATAATATGTGACACACAAAAAATATTTTAGGATGTATGTGTAAATTCTCCTAGTGGTGCTCATGATGCTAATCATTAGAATTATTCTACAATAAAAATAGAATACAAAATATATAAGTATTAGCATCACCAAATTTACAAATTAAAGGAAGTGTTATCTATCCCCAATTAATAGGGGATTCTACATATCCTATCTCTCCCTACTTATTAAATTTATTTAATAACAAGCTTTCTCCAATACATGATCTTTATGACAAACACTTATCTAGAGACTATGTGAAATTGAGAATGTATTTAGTGTGTTGAAAGGGGGATGGAGATTTCTTCATGATGTAGGTGTAGAGTTGGATTAAGTGCCTAAGATTGTAGTGGCATGTTATGTGCTTCAAAAAAAATTATAAATAAATATTGAGAATGAGCTTGAAATCTAAGTAGATTTACATATAATTATAATTCTCAACAAAATAGTGCAACAATGGAAAGAGACCAAAGAAAAGTATAAAGAGATATTATGTTTTGTGATTGGGAAAGATGTTATAATTCTAGTTTGGAGCAATGATGTATATTTTTATTACATAATATATAAAATGTTATTATTAAGGACTATATGATGCATTGCTATGTTTTTTTATTTTAAAGAAAAATTAAGTAAATAAATACTTGGGAAAAAAGCTTTGTCATTTAGAGTTGTACATCCAATATTTTTTCATTCATTTAATCTCTTGTTATATTTTTTCATGCTCAAGTTTTATCCTTTCTTGTTCAATTTCTTTCATTGTTTGAGTGAAATGATACATACTCTTTTCCATTCTCTCTCACAAATCTTCATTGGAGGATATTTTTCTCTTTATATGTTTGCATTCAACTCCACTTGTATTCAAAGGAGTTTTCTAATTTAATCCTTCAACATTTTCAATGTTCATAGAGGGACTTTATTATTTTCCTTCCATGTCTTTTTCAAATGTAGATATGTTTACATTAACCTATTCTTTTCCATTATACCCTCCCATAAGACCAATCACCTTGGTTCTTTTTCCTATAATGCAATATATATCTTCATAAAACTTCCATGTTGAAGGTGTTACCCCTATTATTTTTTCCATTTGTTTCTTCATCTTGAATGTCTTATTTAACCATTCCATTTGTGTTTGTAATAAATACTTATAAATTATGTTCCACAAAAAAGATTTAAAGCATTTGCTACTTTATCTCATTATTTCTTGCATAGATTTATATGGTTTATTTCTTCATACACCTCAAATTTTAAATTCAATTATTTCACTGCATGTTTTTGTAAAAAGTTCCTCTTTGTATTCTCTTTTCAATGCCTCATTTTTTCCCTCACTATCATGTGCATGAGTTTATGAAATTGTTTCTTCTATTTTTGAATCATAAACATTATCAACAATATATGTAGTATTTATATCTATTTGTGAATGTGGAATTGAATGACGAAATTCCAATGTTTCCCTTATATTTTCCTATGAATTTCAGATGTAATTTTTTTCAGAGTTCTACATAAAGAAGTCCATTTTATGGTAATTTTTTTGTGGTGTTGAGAAACCCATGTACTCTTCAAAGCTTCTTGGAGTAGGTTTGAGACAAAGGTATTGAAATTATGAAAATAGGTTTAGATGGTTTCCATAAAATGATGATTTTTCCATGCCTTGCAAAATTAAATTATTACAATCATTTACATTATTTAACTAAATTCTAAAACTAATTCAAATACATTGCATTTCCTATTTTTTGATATATAAAAAGACCCTGAAAAAATACATCAACTACTAAACAATGTAATTTATAAAAATTATAAAAATAGAAAAAAAATTAAATAAATGTGAAATTGAAAAATAAAATTAAAATCTACTTTACCAGAGCTAATCAAACCAAAAATATTTACAATAATAATTAAGAAAAAGATAATATATATTCCTATCCAACAAATGATGAAGACATGCTTTAAATTATTATATTTATATTTTACTTTATGATTATTTTCATTTTATAGGTGTCAATTATTTTTCAGAGCAACTATAAAAATTTGAAAATATATAAACCAAAAAAAATCTCCTTTTGTGTATTTAAAGGAGACATGAGTTATTGAAAAAAATAGAGAAAAAGGGGTGAAAAAATACAATTACTTACAAAGTGCATAATTTTTTTAATATCATAAATTTAAAAAAAAAAAAAAAAAACTAACCTGATTTATCCCTAGAAATCTTAGACTTAAACAATGATTTTTTTTAAATTATATACTTCAAAAATGTATAGCTAACAGAATTTTATATACTTAAAAAGCTTCATAAAAATCTTTACGAACAATTTTATATTTATTTAAAAATTATTTTTTAGAACCATATTTAAACTGGATGATCAAAATTGAATTTATTTCAAATAATAATATAAAAACTTACATTATCCCAGTATTTCTTGAAGGCTTTGTGTTTACCCTGTATAAACCCTTGTTCATTTTTGTTACCTTTAAAATGAATGTATATATATTTCTAAGTTTTTATTGTGATATTTTTTTTCATTTTGTTGAAGTTGTTTGATCTAGAAAAAATGATTTTATTTTACTTTTTATTAAATATGACTGTACGATAGGTTATATTTTTGGAATTAAAAGTATTAAATAATGTAAAAATCTCAAACTTTTAGAATTTGAATTATTAAATAATGCATGAAAATAGAAGAGCAATACTTGGGCCTAGGCTATAACTTAGTTCACAAAGGGAGCACGTACAGATATATTTTTTAGGTTATGTGTAGACCCTAAGTGAAACATCTCTAAGGTAACTACTTTAAAGTGACATGTTTTAATATTGATGTCACCAATTATTATGTTTACAAATATAGGTATATTTAGAGTGAATTTTTTGTTTACTTTCCCATTGAATGAAGGATAAGTCCCTTATTTAGTCTCAAATATGAAGATGATGAAATATGAAACTCAATTTAAAGCTATCGAGATTATAATTATGCTTATAACTCTTTGTCTCTTCATGTACTCTATCATTTTTTTTCCACTTTATCATTAAATTTTCATCTCAAGGTTTTAATAAGAATTATTATTTTTATTTTCGGGTCCTATATGACCATTTTCAACTATGTGTGAAGATAAAGATGGTCAAAGCTAGAAAAAAATTTTTGAAGAGAAGTATTTATAAGAATATGAGATTGAAGTTGAGTGGTAGATATAGATCTAGGGTGTGCGACAAGTCAAAATACACTTATAGATACAAACATCATCATCAAATCTCTCCTATGTTCAATTTAAGAGGTGTAGGAAATAGTGATAAAATTTAAAGTTTGGTTCACTACCCTTATACCTAAAGATTTCAATTCACTGTTTATATGAGTATTGGCTCTAGATTATGCATATGCAAGTAAAGATGGTGATAAGAAGACTCTCTCTACAAGAGATTACTTTACAACATCTGTGTGTGGATCATGTTACAGGGTAATAAGAAAGACACTTGGAATATTCCAACAGATTGATATGGCCAATTCTATGTTTCCCATACTACATTTTCAATAATATTGGTAAGTTTCAATACTTCTAATGATATACCTACTTCTATTGACCTGGTTGCTAAGGATCATGTATGGAATCAACCCGTAAATTATGAAGGTCAACTTCTTTGGTGTCATAAATGCTTCAATATTGGGCACTTAACCTCATATTGTAGCAATCCCAACAAAAGGAAGGCTTAATTTATGTGGTGGATGGATTCCCTCACTGAACTTATGACAATGTCTAGAATAGGATCACCAAAGAGGAAAGCCTCAGACTCTAAAGAGGAAGCTTGATCTAAATCAAGTGAGGACTTTTTTATCCCTTAAATGTCATTAGAGGACTTTTTTAATGGAAAAAACATACTGCTAAAAGAGGTTAGGTCAGAGCCTATAATATTTAAGTCCAGAGCCATCCTCATTAAAGGAAAATATAAAGGGTTTCAACACATTATCTCATTATAAGTTTCTTTCCCCTTCCATTAAAATTTGGGGGTAGAGGATAAAGAGGATTAGATGTTGAAAAATTAAAAAATGTATATCTTAATAAGGCAACTGATATAACCAACATAACCATGTACTCTCATAAAGGAGTGAATAAGGGTGTTTTTTAGGGGATTCTAATTTAGTTGCTTATTATGTTATTTTTTGATAGCCTATCGGGTATGGTAGTTATTATTTAATTGGTAGTAGAATGGTTTGTTGAGTAGTGGTAGACATTTTACTAATTTTTTAGTGTCATAGGCTAATGAATAATTTGTATAAGGTTTATGGCTAGTTTGTTATGTGTTGTATGCCTTGATTTTGGCTTTATATTTTTGTGGTAGATGTTACATTATTTTATATGGCTATTTATAGCTTTAGTACAAGGTATTAGGGGCTTTTTCAAAACCTTCTTTTGTGTGTGTGTGTGTGTGTGTGTGTGTGTAGACACCTCTTCCCATGAAAAATCATGTATTTTTGTCACTCTTATTTGAGCCTTCATTTGCTTTACTCTTTCAACCTTCATGTTGTCAACCATGCCACCTAACCATATGGCTACCCACATGCTTATGAAGGCTCTACTCCTAATATATATATATATATATATATATATATATATATATATATATATATATATATATATATATATATATATATATATATATATATATATAAACCTCTTCCCATGAAAAATCATGTATTTTTGTCACTCTTATTTGAGCCTTCATTTGCTTTACTCTTTCAACCTTCATGTTGTCAACCATGCCACCTAACCATATGGCTACCCACATGCTTATGAAGGTTCTACTCTTGATAGATGCCTATTCTCAGCCCTACCACCTAACCCTTGGGATACCCACACACATAATGTTATTTGTAATGTTGATAAAACCTTTTAAAAAATGACATTAAGTACACAATAATTTCATTTTCACATTACATGTAAGTAAATTCCAAACTAATTATTTTCTTTTCTAACTTGAATATTTGATAAGGCCTATTATACATGAATAATTTTAGGTTCTAGATAGCATTGAAGGTAAAATCTCTCCTAGTGTGTACATATCTAGTGAATCGTAGTGACTTGCATGTCTACAATATTTTGACATATACTCAACAATAATTTAGTAGATTTAGTACACAAATAAGAGAAAACAACAAAGGTATTTTGTGATAACAAATCAACAATTTCACTATTTAATAATCATGTATTTCACAAGCCATGTGTCTCATATAAATTCAGGTAATAATCTTTTTTTGAGTTTTTCTTTTCGAGACTTAGACCCAACATATTTTCTCAATCCTTTCATTTTTTCATCATTGAATACACCATTATTTTCAAATCATATTTTTCTCACTTCAATCTCTTATCATTTTATACTTACACTTTTATAATATATTTACAACTAAAAGAATGAACTTCTATCTTTGATTTACATGTACATTAATATATATTAAAATTTGGTGTTTGTCTTGATTAAATAATATAGTATTATCACTTGTTATTTATATGTTATAATTTATGATACTACATAAATGCTACGTCTTTCTATGTTTGATCATCAGAATAAAATCAAACTACTTCAATCAATATCTCGATGGTCATTGCATGTGATATTATAGTTTTATTTATGGTTTCATGAATAATCAATTGTATTTATTACTAATTTTGATTATTATGAAGTAAAAAAACTTTGATGTAAATTTCACATGATCATCGAGTATGACACAAGTTTTGTATTACATACATCAAAGTTAAACTAGTTTATTACATTATGTTTATTGGATTAAAATCATGACCAATGTGAAGCTCTGTAGCTAAGAAAAACCTCAAACAATAAATATGAAAAGTAATACATGAAAATAAAATGATAATCACTTCAAATATGTTGGGTTTAATATGCTCCATATGTATAATTTCATATGGGACCTGTTGGGTCCAACACACCCCATCTTCAATTCCTTGGATGCAGACCATCTTATTTTAGTTTGGTATCTAGTTTAGAGGTTGATAGATGTGAAATTATATTTTTTGAGTGATTCATTCATATTTAGAATATAAAAATTAAATCCTTTTCATTATCAAAGGTCACCTTAAAATTAATTTAGGTGATATGTATCAAATAATGTTAGGATAACAATGTATATATGTCACGTAATAAGCATTTTATCATAAATAAGTTTTAAATAATATTTATTTCTACATTTATTATTGATGGATACATTATAATCAATATTTGAACTATCATTGGTTAGTGGGGTTTGTTCTTCCATTCATTTCTTCTCCTTCATTTCACGTGATTTACATTCATGGGAGGTGATGTAAGATTCCCTTATTTATGAGGGATGCAACATTTCTTCCTTCAAACTTGTCATCTTACTTAATTGATCTAGTGAGGATTGAATTTTAGGGTGTAGTGTGTGTTTATTTATAATGGAGTGACATGTCCAAATCACTATCAGTGAGCCTATGCTCCATGTCTTAGTTGATGAGAGGGATATTTCATTTGAAAGGAGTGTGAGTGAGACTAGGTTAAAAAATCATTGTGTGGCAATCTGCACCTATCATGAAGGTGATCAAAGAATTTATGGGCCTATTATATATTGAAACCCCCTATAGGGTAAAGTATGTTTCCTTATTTATCAGTAATCTTCTCCATGCCATATAAAATAAGGAATTGGTCAAGGTGGTGACTAGGAGGTTGATTAAGCCTTGGTTCAAGATTGGATATAAGGAATTAATTGTAGCATGTCTAGCCAAGAGCATGAAGAAGCTACCCCTCATTAGATGGGAGTTTTATGGCATCATGCCCCTATCTATATTATATGATATCAAGGAAAGGTTTTTTTAGTTGTATCCCATATAAACATGTTTCAAGGTCTTCTAAACTCTCCCACCCCTTATAGAATAATAGTCTCAATTTTAGATGTAAATTCTCTTCATGCTCTATTATCATCTCTCTCATCCATCCTAGGAATTCGTCAGTCTCCAGGGGTGTTTGTTATAGCCTAGTTCCTAGAATAAATGTTTTTTTTGGGGGGTACCCCATACAATCACTAACTTATCTCATGACCATAGTTCATAATGGAATGAAGAACACTTGCACTTGGTTTGTTTCTTCTGAGGCAAGTGGTTGGCTTGAATCCAACCTATGTGCTCTTAGCTTGGGTGGTCACATGGTACCCTAGGATGAGGATAACACTATCATGGATCACCTTTGGAAATAAACCTAGTTGATTGATGGTGAGCATTCAGATGCTACCCTAAATATATATTTAATTCACATTGGTATTTTTCTAGCTTGGTCTTGTACTCCTTTTGATTATTTTTTGGGGTGGTTGTTCCTACTAGTTAGTCTTACTTTGTTTTTACTAGTCATCAGGGTAAATTGATGTAATATGTTTTAGTTATTCTTGTGGTGGACTATTGACTATTTTTATTGAACTCTCTCTCCCTTCTCATGGTTCTTCCCAAGTCACGGGTCTTTTTAAATTAGTTAATCATTTAATATAATGAGTGAGGAACCCTTAACCCTCAATTATCTCTCAAAAAAGAAATGTATTTCATATAAATTTATAATATAAACTTAGCACAACAATAAATAATATATAGGGATTAATTATAATTAGTTACAGTGTGGTTGTTATTTATTCATATTAAATCTATATTATTCTTGATTTGGTATGGAATAGCAATATGTTGGTAAGCTTTAATGATTTGTCAAGTTATTAAAAAATAAATTTAAAAACATTTAACCTTTGTTTTGTGAAATATATTGGGCTCATTTAAAAAATTTAAAAGTGGTATAAGATAAGTATTTGTATTTGTATCAAAAAAAATTTGATAATAAAAAGTATGTTAAAATAAAATACTATTAATTTTTGAAATAAAGGTTATCTTTCAATTTCAATAGGCTAGTTTAAAAATTGTTAATAGGTAAACTATAATATCTACCTAATTTTCAATGAATATTAAATTTGTAATGATAATTGATTTGGAATCCTAGGCATTGTCACATAAACTAACTCATCACAGAGAACATGGATATCTTCAATAGTTAATCATAGAGAGAAAATTTGTATCTAGTGAAATTTTTTAAGAATAGTTATGACACTGTTGAATGGTTATGGTAATATAGTCTATGGTGTTGAGTGGGTCCAAATAAGATTGATTAAAATTTAGAATTGGTATTAGCACTAATATCTAAGTAAAAATCCTCCATCTAAGCCTATGTTAAAGTTATATAACAATCTTCATTGAAGTAGTTTCAACAAATCTTTGGTAAACTTAATGGAAACCTAGAGTTCAAGTTTGAGATCATGGTTAGATCCTCATAAAATATTTTAATCCATTTCACAACGTTTTTGTGCCATTATTATGGATCTATCTTACATTCAACATGGACTGGATGCACTAGTTGAATTTTAGCAAACATGAAAATTCAAATAAAAAATATCTTAAAATTAAAATGCCAATGAAATCTTCCACTATTTTATTGCATTTTAATATCATTTTTTCCATTAGATTATAGTAATACAATCCTCTATAAACTTATGGAAAAATTTATAATCAAATATCTTGATGCAATCCTTGTATTATAATCCCTTTAATTAATTTAAAAGAACATTTAAAATTCAAATATAAATTATCTTATGATAGAACTGTTATGTGCACTACGCTATTACATTGATATGATGTCATTATTACATGTCTTTGGTACATAAAGTTTGACATTTATAATAATTTCAAAGTACCCTTTATAGTTATATCTAATGCAAGATGGTTACATAATAAATGAGGGAACAAACTAGGTGATGGTTTCAACATGGAAATTTTTCTATTATCAACATTTAGTCCTCATAATCACAATAGTTATTTTTCCTTTTTTTTCAATTTTATTAAGAACAAATACAACCTTTATATAATTTTATGATCCTTAGGAAGTACCATATGGAGGTTTAGCATGATCACTAACTGGATGTTTAATTGGTCTTGTTTATGGCATTAGAATCTACTTGAAAATATTATTAAGAGTCATCTTATGAAACCACTACCTTCCAAATGCAAGTTCATTAGATTTCCAATTCTTACCACAAAAATAAAGGAAATTGAGTGATACCATTAAAACACTTTGTATTTTAGGTTAACTTGACAAATAGGAAAAGCATGGTAGAGAGTGTTGATGAAAGAGTAGGTAATATCCCTATATTTGAGCATAAATTTGACAAGACATTCCTTATTTGTTCAAATAATTTTTTTAAAAAAAGTATCAATAATTGAGTATGATGATAAATAAAACAATAATTAAATATTAAATTGAATGTTTTTAGATCAATTACTTATGAAATTTCCAAGAAAAAAACTCAATTTATTTACTTATAATTATTCATGGGTACCTATATTCAAGCCCTTTGGTTTATTGACAAATCCAAATATCCAGTTTCCTATGGATTAATTTGTAGAACAAAGAGTTTCTTCTAATTATAAAACCCAATCCATTCTTACCCTAAAAATTTACAAAACATCCAAAATAAGTATGTTTTGGGTTGAATACATACCTTCAGTAGAGAAGCATAAAGTAACAGTTCATAAATTTGGGAGTTACGTGTCCTCCTATCCAATTGATAGTTTGTTATTTTGTTAATAATAAATTGATAGGGGAAGTGCAACATAAGATGTTGATGGTAAATTAGGAAACAAAACTTCCTTTTCTACAAATACTTACAAATCATATCAATTAAATATGTTATGCATGTGTATAAATTTAGGGTTTCATATACAGTGGCTTAATACAACCATTATAATTAAACATATATTCAATCATGAAAGTGCTAGGGATTTCCCTTGGTGTTAAAATAAACAATTTTAAAAAAGTATCAATCATTGAATCTAAAGATAAAGAGAACATTAATTAAATATTCAAACTCGTACATTTCTTTATTTAGTACCATGAGATAAGAAAGGGAAAGAAGATGTGTTGGAAATAAAAAACTAAAAGATAAATATGAAAATGGTATTTAGTAACATAAACTATATGCTCAGGTCTATAAAATTATAGGTATAACATTATTAATATAATGTCTCAAGTTAATACTAGTGAATAAAATAAGCTTATTAATAGAGAGGAATGTAGCATCCATCATTCCTTTAGATCTAACATAACAAGGTAGCTATATTAAAACACTTGGAGGTATAAGATAAGAATTTTTTAGCTCTAATGGAGAAGTTCATAGTCAAAAGTTTAACCACATACATAATGATCTCATGTGAAACAATGGCAATCAAATTAGAATGCCACAATCATAATATATGCACAATCACTTTGAAAACATGTATTTCCCTATAGCATCTTATGTTACCTAAATTTTGTAAAGCATGGATGGCTCCCAACCTTATTGTGTGCACTAGAATTTTGAGGGCACCCAACCCTATTTATGAAGGGTACCCATTATGAAAGTGAATATTTTAATGCTTTTGAACAATATGGGGCGATCTAAAATTTAGAGATAACCCATCCTTATGTTATGGACAGAACACAAAGCCCTATTATGGAGGGAATCCAATATAAATTTTGGCAATTTGATGATTTTGAACCATCTGGGGTACCCTAAAATTAAGACGGCATTGAATAGAGATGTGCAGTTAATAGTAGTGGAGAAAATTGGATGCCTCAACCCATGAAATTTGTTTATATATAGTTAATGTTCCTCCAACACATTATAATTTATTCAAACACAAATTAAGGTAAAAAAAGAGGATAAATAGAGATGCAACATTCTCCTTTGGATTATCACATGTCATTACCCTTCCTCCCATTAGCACCCATTTGGCCACTAAGTTTGGCATTGCCTTGTCTGTAGGCAAATCCACATAAGCCCCATGCACACATATGAATAGCCTTCATAAAAATAAATTAAAATATTATGTAGGTATACATGGAAGTAAATATAATACTTTTTATTCTATAAATAATTAAAAATGGGTCAAAATCTACCATAAGAAGGTTGAATATGGTGGTCTCCCCAACAACATCCACTTGAGGATTGGGTTTAGCTATATACTAAGCAATTGAATTCAATCCTCCCTTATTCATTAATAGTTTTAATTTAAATTGAGACTTTTCATACATGTGAAAATAAACCAAAACCATATAAGTAAGTAATACAAGTTATTAAAAATAGAACTCTTGTTTACTTATCATATCGGCCTATGACTAATAACAAGTGTTGGACTGTGTGTGGAAGTGTGAAACTAATATATTAGTATTTAAATTATGAAACCTACTTAGATAAAATTAATGATATTTAAATTATTCATAAATTAATAGGAAATCTAAGTTCAAATCTTCGATGCAAAAAAAATCTCTAGAAGTGGTTATGCACTAGTTTCTAGAGGTAGTCAATCCCTACGATCATGGGACTAGGATTAATTATACGGATAGATACAAGCACGGTGAACATGGTAATTTTTATCATTATAAAAAATTATTGACATACAAAAAAATTTAAATCCATTGGATGGTGAACTCGTTGCCTTCAATTCCATCTTTGTCATAAATAAAACCCATCTTCGTAATGTATGCTTGCCAATTTACAATAATGGGTATGTTATTATGACATCAATAACTAAGACATTAACCACCATGTTGGGTCATACACAAAAAGGTTTTGTTGATTTAGGTTTTATGCAAACCCCAAAAAACTTATGATGTAGCCTATAACATTTTAGGGTTGGTAAAAGTTTCACTCTAAGGTAGAGTTACAAGGTATTTAGTTTTGTAAACACCCTGGTGGTGGAATAATGATGACGGAAGAAATTTGTTTACCATGAATGGACTACTTATGGAATAATATAAATACATTTTATATGTGTGTATATATCATGGATCTAACCTAAGGTGGACAAGATTTGAAAAAAAAAACTCAAAAATAAGGAGAGGTAGGCAGAAAATAATTCCATGGACCAAACAAGATGAAATATTTCTAATCCAACACTTTAACTAAATATTAGACAATAAATCAAAAACCAATATCTACTAATTCTTATATAATCACATCAATAATGAGACATAGTCAAAATTACAAGAAATAAAAACATAGTATACTTAAGCACTTACAATCGAAGGTTATCATGTTTGTGAGATTATGTTTGCATGCCTACAAAGGTAGAGTATGATTGATACACTAAAAGGCATTCACATTAGCAATATCACAAAATGAATAATTGTATTTCAAAGATAACTCATACATAATTAGAAGACTAAGATACTAAAATGATAGAACCTCTTACTAAATCCACAAGATTGGTGAAGAATCAAGATTTACACGTCAAGAATAACCACAAAAATTTATTTTAAATTTCCTATTAATCTCAATATCCAAAATTATCCTCTATTTAGGACTAGGAGGATACAAACATATATATGATTTTTGAATGGGAAGGTCTCATCCTCCAAGCAAATTCTAAAAATACATTTCTATGAATAGGACTATGCATCCAAATCATGAAAATTATGCATGTTAAAAAGGTTTTCCCATAATAGAATTTTGATACTAAAATATAATAGATACATGAAAAACAAATTAGGAACCAATGTTCCATATTAGCCAAAACATGAAAGTATATATTTATATTTATATTTATATTTATGTGGGTGTTGATATGGCACTGCTAACATAAAAACACAATGGAGTGATAGCTAGAGAAATTCAAGTATCCATTGTAGTTCCTTGAGGAATAAATATGATCTCATTTGAAGTTGAAACAACTAAAAAAAAATATAATCGTATATCAGAGTATGTTTTGGACATGTGTTAGGCCCATTTACTAATTCTTGCTAATGCATTGAAAATAATCAACACATTTCACATATGCATGACTAAAATAAAAGGAGGTAAATTGAGGCAATTAGCTAGAGGTAAACACATATAAAAGGTGATATGAGGAAACATGTTTTTATAATAAGAGTATGGAGTTTAGGATGTTATAGTGTTTGCATACACTGATAAGTTTTGAGCACCATAAGTGGTACTCAGATTTCTACATAGGTTCATTTCTAGGTCCTTAGTCATAGATAAATACCTCACTTTCCTCAGTGGGTTTTAGTCTCGCTCAAGGATGGTTAAGTTAAAGTATTGAGTTAACCGGTAAGGATAACTTTATTTTCTTAAGTTATCATTCAGGTTAATCATAATTTTATATATATTAAGTTACATAATATAAAAAAGCAACAAAAAAACAATTCAACATTTGTAGATATTTATTTAGCTACGTAGTAATTTATTCTAAGGCATAAGAGAAAATAGGTTTAAGTACAAGATTATCGAGTGCTACCGGTCGAGTCATAATACCTTACATCCTTTAAGGTCATTACACTATTTGTATGATACATAAACTATTTATTACCAAACATGGATGTTAATATTAATCAATCATATAGTTTTAAATTGACATTATGATTCTATAGTCATTAAACTATTTAGATTGGTATAGCCAATGCAATATTAAAAGAGTTCAAGGGAATCAATAAAACTAAACTATCTATTTATTCCAAAAGAAATAACTTACAGAAGTAGTGAAGTTCAATCAAGTAAATACTTAAGGAAGGATTTTTTTCTTTTCATATAACATTCCATAATCACATGAATGCATAAATATATATCGTGGTATTAGGAATCCATTATTAATCCATCTAAAAAAAAGAAAACCAACAACCATTCAATAAAAATATTCAATCATGGAACCCAACATCATTAAGCAATGAAGTTCATCCAAATTTCAAGACGAGTGGAACCCAAATAAAAGGTTCTTCATAAGGAACTTTTACAAATTTCACTATTGGCAGCCGAGGTAATAAGGTAAATAAGTGCAGCTATCAAAAAATGAAGTGAAATGCACACAAATTTCTAAGAAAGGGAATGACAAGTGTATAAATAAAATAAGTCTTGTGGTTTAAATTAAAATAATAACTTGTTTATTATCTTTTATTTCATTATGGGTTCCATAAATTCATTTAATCAACCAAGTAAATATTCTAAGTAAAACATTGTACATGCTTATTCTTAAATCATAAGAATTAATTAACTATTATTTCCTTCATTAAAAAATAAAAGCATTAACGTATTAATCTTAGATTTCAAAATGTGACATACATAATTTAAGAACTAGTGTCGTATAATCGTATGAAGAATGCATACCTTGCACGCAACCAGGTGCATTTGAAATGCAAGACTAGAGGGAGTATTTGGTTTATTTTTATCATGACCCAACTATCAATTTTTATACATTCATGAAAGAATTGAGAAGCCCATATGCATCTATCTATTTATGTCCAAAAGTGATACGCAAAACCAAATACTAGTTTAGCTAATTCAAGTTAACTATGTAACTTCCATCTATCCATTCTGAATTAAAAAAATTACAAAATTATGGAACTAATGTAAAACATATATTTGTGTGTGTGTGTGTGTGTGTGTGTGTGTGTGTGTGTGTGTGTGTGTGTGTGTGTGTGTGTGTGTGTGTGTGTGTGTGTGTGTGTGTGTGTGTGTGTGTGTGTGTGTGTGTGTGTGTGTGTGTGTTTTCATAAAGCAATACGATAAATTAAATATCAACTTATTTGATAAAATAACTCATATCAAATTTATTTCTTCCAATTGAATAGCTAATGTAAAAAAGTCTAATAAAATCCCACATTAGTATTCCTATATATATTCATTACATTAGCATCAAGATTTAATATGACTATGATGTATATATGTAACAAAACTAAAACCAACTAAAATATAATCAATCATTATTAAGAACATTAGATCCATGGAGGATTAGTATGAAAATAAATACATATATATGAACTAATGGCATACTCAATTAATTCTATTTTGTTAAGATCATAAACAATATTAACTCAATGTAGGATAAACTCAATAATTAAATAATTCAATGTCCCTATGGTCTAACATCCTCAGCCAATAATCCATTTACGTTGCTCAATATTCCATTTGCATTTCCAATCCAATCATAACATCTATTAGCAGCCATCAAGATCAATATATTAATTGAAGTCAAAAATAAAAAATTATAGACAATATTACCTATATGTATTAATAATTAATCAAGACAAAAATTAAATTCTATTATCATATTCCATACGTGTGTATAAAGTTTTCAAATCATGAAGCTGAACATGGATAGCTGATCAAGACAAACTCATCCAACCAGCCCTTTGAGCCCAACCATTAGTGGACCTCACCACCCCAACCATCAGTAGGATGGTGGTTACGATAACCGAGAACATGAGATGAATTATGAGCAAATTGATATCCACACAAATGCATATAGAGAAAAAATAATACACACAAAATAATCATATCATTTCATGGTGATAGAGGAATTATTAATCCATCTAAGTATAGATTGGGAGTGGGTATGGTTAAGCTAGGCTACTGAATGATATATAATATATTAAATCTAATCCATTATATATCCTTCAAAATGATTCTTCTTGGAATCCTATCCAATACCCTGGT